>JBAMAV010000727.1:0-120288 GCA_037043315.1 Amiota communis | reverse complement strand
TTTTCTTTCCCCGCCAAACATAAAAAAAGCTGATAATCACAAAGTGAAGCATAAGTGAATTCTATATTTTTGACATTTACATCAAATTATATAAATTTTGAACAAAATTACAACAAAAAACAAGGAAAAAACTGAGTATAACTACAAATCAGGCAATTTTTAGCAGTTTAAACCGACTATACAACTACATGTCTATAGAATAGATAGAATATTATTTTTGATTTTTTTTTATTAAACATTTTTAAAATTTATCTTTGAATTTTTTTAGTTTTACTTAAATTTAAAACTCAGAAATGATTTTTTTCCTTTTTCACTCAAATTTAAAATTTATTTTCGATTTTAATTTTTCTTTAAATTAAAAATAACAATTATTACTAAATTTTATTTTTAAAATAAAAAATAATAATTGAAAATGATTTTTTCAAATGAAACTTATAACAGTTACGGTCCCTGGAATAAATGATAGAAAATGAATAATAATTCTTCTTCTCAAATTTTGCACTAAGTGGTAAAGAAATGCATTTTATTTATTTATTTCTCTTGATGTGAGACCAAACTCTTAAGAAATGTTATTTGAAAGTACATAATTTGATTTGCATTTGCCATATTTTTTTATTTATTTTGGTTACTATTTTCTAAGGATTCTTTTTGAAATAATGACTTTATAGTGAAATTAAAATTCGATTTACATATACTCGTACCAAGCTTTACTTGGTGCAAGGTAATCTTTCCCTTTTTTTTCTGTAATATTATTTTATTGGTTTTTCTTTATTGCCATATTTTTTATTATTATTTTATAAACATTATTTTTTAAATTTAACTGATTTTATTTGTGACTCTACTTCTTTTTCTAATGCTTTTGTGGCCTTCTGTGGATTCTTGCAGACATCACATTGTTTATTACAATTGGGCTTTTGATCACCAAAGAAATTTTCAGTAATTTTTACTGAACATGCCTACAATTCTGCATTTCACAAAATGCGACAATTTCATTGAAATTTTCTATGGCACGTTGAACTAACTCCTGTTTGCAAGAACAAGATGAATTGCGTGAACGATAATTCAACTCCCCTTTATTTCTCTTGGATTGCAGTGCGATCTGCAGTCTTAAGACGTCCATGATGAGTTTCATAACCAATGCGTTGACGTGAAACTCCTACAGCCACACGTTCTGTAGTTTTATCAATGATGAGCAAAATCGGCTAAATGTTGAAAATGATCTTCAATAGAATTCTTAAAAACAATATCATAATATAGTGAGATCCTCTGCTCACGGACCCTAACTGCAGATATTTCTGACAAGCTATAGGTAGCTTTTGACTCTCCCGTTTCCTATTTTCCAAAGTGGAAAATCATAGCAAACTCAGATAAAATGCAAGCTATATAATGCCAGAAATCGTAAAGACATGTACCTTGCAAATCATCATCATCATACATAGTATAAAGCAATGTCGAAATTTAAAGAAGTTTGAATTCTGCTTACTTCTAAACAACGCAACGGATTTTGATACGATTTTCATTGTCATTTAAAGAAATTTCTTTGAAAGGCTTTCATGTACATAGAGAATGAATTGAACAATAAAACATTTTATTAATTTTCAGTCAATCATCTATGTAAATTTTTGCAAGACAACACACACAAATTTGCTTACGTTTTTTACGTTGTTGATGCTATGCTTCTTGAATTTTGTGTTGTTGCAATGTTGTATTTATTCCTCTCATTTATTGATAACTGAAGGTACTTAGGCATCCATACGTCCACGATTTGATGATTTTTTCTTCTTCACTCAAATTACCCAATTAATTTACATAAATTAACAATTCTTGTATATTAAATTATTTATTTCGAGTATTTCGGAAACGGTTCTAAAGATTTGGCATCATAATACTGTGGTGGTTTAGAATGATTTAGAAAACTCGGGAAAACCCAAAGGTTTCTATTCCTTTTAAAACTATTTCTATTCTCCTGTTGTATCTTCTCAATGTTCTGTTGTGTAAACTTCCTCAACTTTTCTTTATCTTCGTATATTTCTACCTTTTTCAAAAACTTCTTGATGTTGTCATCTTTATATGCAGCGGCGCCTTTAGGATGGGGCAACCGGGCGGTCGCCTGGGGCGCCGGGACTCAGGGGTGCCGCACGCTCCAACGCATATCGAACGAACCCTTACAATATCTTCTTTGTTACCGCACTACAACATTCTTCTTAACAAATTACGATAAACTCATTTGACAGCGCCATCTCTTAACAACCTACTAAAACAATAAAAAACACCTGCCTGTCGGGGAATTCACATGTAGCGTGAATCATTAAGGGCAACCTTGCTTCTGAGATTTCTTCAAGTCAAAGTTAAAATATAACATCAGTGGTTGATGAAAGTATCAACATAGGTAAAATAAAAAAAATACAATATTTCTGATATAGCTACGTTACCAAAAGGACTTACTGCAAGAGACATAGATCACATTATACTATGTGGACCCTCACAAATTTATCTAAGTAATTTTCCAGATGATGGCAATGGGCGTCATTTTTCTTCAACACTATCGAACGAAGAAACTATCAAACGACGGTGGCTAGTTTATTCAGAATCAAACGATAGTGATTAGTACTGAAGGTTTCAAAAATTGGAAGCATTTAAGTGAAGCTTTAAAAATGCATGAAAATAGTCCTGCACACAAAAAAGCATTTACCCAATGGACTGAAGTTGAAATTAGGTTTAAAGTTGGATTAACTATTGACAAAAGCTAATATCTAAAGAAAGTTTACAATGGAACAATGTGCTTCAAAGATTAATGCACATAACTTTGTATTTGGCTGAAAATAACATGGCATTCAGAGGGTCATCAGATAAATTATTTACTCCAACTAATGGAAAATTCTTAGGCCTTGTACAGTTATTGGCAAAGTTTGATCCCGTAATGGAAGAGCATGTCAGTTTGGATTGAATGGTGAATTGGCTGATCATTATTGGGCAAAGTATTATGCAATCATAGCTGATTGTATTCCGGATATAAGCCATAAAGAGGAACTTTCAATAACTTTAATATGCGCTGACATTACGAAGGAAGGCGTAAGTGTAAAAGAATATTTTATTTCATTCTTGGAAATAGATGATACAACCGGTGCTGGTCTCACAGAAAGCATTTTAAAAACATTGAGTGATATAGGCCTTAACATTAATGACTGCAGAGGACAGAATTATGACAATGGCGCGAACATGAAGGGCAGGAATAAAGGCGTTCAGAAAAGAATTACTAACTTAAATCCGCTAGCTAGCTTTTCGTACCATGTGGATGCCATAGTTATAATTTGGTGCTATGTGATACGGCAAAAGCATCAGTCAAGTCTATGACCCTATTCAGAATGTTACAAAAAATGTTTAATTTATTTTCCGGATTGACAAATAGATGAACAATTTTGACCGACCATTTAAAAATATACACCCTGAAAAACGTAAGTGACACACGCTGGGAAGCTCGAATTGAAAGCGTCAAAGCGGTTTGCTATCAATTATGTGAAATGCACAATGCTTTTGTTTCTCTCGTGACGTGTTATGATGATCTTGTTCAAATTAATGTTGTGAGCAAAGCAAGTGAGTCACCTACAATCAACTTTGTCGAGTTTATCGAAATCTTAAATAAAAGTTGCTCTTATTTGGAAACATATAGACAAACAGGTTTCGAGCGAGCTAGCGTCGACACACCTTGACACATAGCCATTATTTAAACCACAAACGCTACTGAGACGTATCAAACGTAGACCGGGTGAAGAGGCTGATGATGAACAAATAATTGACCAAAAAAAAAAAAAAATTTAAGGAGAATTTTGTAATGTTCTTTTGGATACCGTGCTTATATCTATGAAAGAATGATTTGACCAGATGCAAGATTTTTCTACCTTGTGGAGTTTCTTGTTTAACATAAAAAAATATAAAAATAAAGAACAATCATTGAAACATTGTGTTAAATTACAGGAACAGGTATCTGTCAACTTTAAATCAGATATCGATGGCAATTTGATGTGCGATGAAATTTTAGACCTGCAACATTATCTTGAAAACAATGAAGCGACGCCTATTGAAGCCTTTAACTTTATTAAGAAACATAACTTTCCAGAACTTTATCCCAATACCTGAAAATCGTTTTAACAATACCAGTGACTGTTGCAAGTGGTGAACGCAGTTTTTCCAAACTGAAATTAATAAAAACCTACTTGCGGTCTATAATGTCTCAAAACAGATTGACCAGTTTGGCCTCACCTCCATTGAAAATCAAGTTGCAGAAAATCTAGATTTTGCTTGTGTTATTAGAGGATTTGCTGCCCAATTAACTTCTTTTATTATTTTTATATATAATTATACATAAGCCATATCATATAATAAAGGGCACCAAATGATTGGCTCGCCTGGGTGGTTAAGGCCAGCGCTGGATTCAGAGTGAATTAAATTCAGTTCCGAGAAATCTTTCTTTAAGGTTTTTTTAAAGAGTTTCCAATGACCCGTAGAGTATATTGAAAAAGTGTTAGTATGTAAATTGGCATTGAATGCCACCTTGTGAACTATAGGCAGGTGATCTGATGAAAGGTCGTTATGAATCGTAAGACCTGTTAGCAAGCTTGAAACATTTGTAACAAACATGTTCAAGGTAGAATGAATGTAGGATCCATAGGATATACTAACGTTAATTTGTTGTTGAAACTGTAAATATATTAAAACAAGATACCCGGGCAGACGTTATTTTGCCTCTCTTTCCCAAACATTTATTGGATACTTATTGGTTAGTCATTTTGTGAGGTAACCAGAATCGACTTAAGCGAAACAATGAGACAATTGGAATAATACAAAATTTGCTAGCTACTGGCTACTTTCATATTTTGACAGTAAAAGCCAAATAAAAGTAAGCGAAATATTTCCTTAAATCAGGTAGGAGATCCACTCGAAGTAATTGTCATTTACCGAGGAGCATCTATCTACCCAAGGATACTCAATATTCAATATATTTCACTCCTCATTGACCTCTCAGATACTGAATGAGTACTGGCGTTTAGGTGAACTTAATGTTAAAACACTAGTACACATTGTTTTTTTGTGAATGTCCTGCAATTGCTGGAAATTTTCTCTTTATCCTTCGTGTCGTTTATCTCTTATGCTAGTCACCTGATTTGTTTATTTCAAAGTTTAAATGATTAAATAAAAGAATTTGAATTTAGATCAAATTAAATGTTTTAGATGGAAATGTAAACAACAGAAAAAAATGTATTTAATTAGTTTTTTTTGGTATTTGCTGACGGAGGGGGTCACTTGGGGCTTTAGGTATTAGACCACGAACATTGAACCAAAGCTAAAGCAAATGAACTAATGAAAGAATCAATGAATGATGAATGAATGCATGGATGAATAAATGAAAAAGTTTATTTGGTTTTGTTGAAATTACTATTTTGATTCAAAGGTACAAGCTACCATATGTTGTTGTTGTTTCTGTAGTACGATTTATTTAATTTAATTGGCAAATCGATAACAAAGAGAAGTCAAATGAAATTAAAATATTTGTATTTACACACCAGTTGTGTCCTAGTATAACGAACACACTGCCTTGCCTGACATATGTATCTATGATGGAACTGGCAATGTGGTAAGAGAGAGAGAGAGAGAGAAATGATGTGACTCACCTGTCGTTAGACCAGTGTCATTGATACTTGATGTAGATGTTGAGAAGCCAGGTAATTTACGCCAACCTTTACGGTTCCAAAAACTGCGTGCCTTCGATTCAGTAGGTACAACTGGTCCAGGATCTTCAGCAGCACGTATTCTAGCACAATTGAGTATACGGCGACCACAAGAGGCACGTGTAAATAAACTGGGCATGGTTGTATCATCTACGTTGGAGACACCACCACATCCACTACCCATACTTTGTTGATTGTTCTGCAATAAATAGTTATGATGTGCATGCTGATGTTGCTGCTGTTGCTGCTGCTGATGTTGCTGAAGCTGATGGAGTGATGAAAGACCGTGAGGATGTCGTTGAAAGGAACGACAACTTTGTGTAGCAAAAGCATGTTGGTGTTGTTGTTGCTGTTGTTGTTGTTGTAATCCACAAACACTAGTGATTCCATGTTGTGGCATTTGTCTTGCACATTTGATATGTTGAGTCTTATGTAAACGTAAACTTCCAATATAACTAGCACCACTACTCCCACTAAATCCACTATCAAGATCACAATTGGTCACATTGGCTGTCAGACATTTGTTATTGCTACCACTAACACCGCTACCACCAACACCCCTCTGATGTAAACCAAGTAATTCAATATCAGATGATGGTATCACCACCACCTGTTGACGAAGTGAGGCTAGTGCCGGTGATGATGTTTGTTCAGTTGTATCACAGATATTATCCGCCGAGGAGGATGTAAGACGCATTGCTGCCACTGCCACCGAGTTAAGCAGTGTTGGTTGTCCAGAGGCTGCAGTTACACTGATTGTGGGTTTCAGTGGTGTCGTTACCGCTGATGTTGTTCCTGCTCCTGATGCTGCTGCCGCTGATGGTGGTGGACTACAATTTGGGGGACTTTCTGGCATAAGCATTGCTTCGACAGAAAGATTTAGTTCTCCCAGTATTTTATGATGACGATGTTGAACACGCCGCAGTTCCTCTTCGAACAATGATTGGTTCAATGAACCAGCCGAATGAGATGTGACTGTGGCACGCAATTGATGTGCACTCGCCATATGACCAGCATTGATCTCTTCATAGAAATTTTCATTTAGTGTTGCTGTTGCTGATGTTGTTGCCGTTGCAATTGCTGTTGCAAGTGTTGGGGGTTGCGTTAATGTTGTTGTCATAGATGATGATGATGCTGTTCCTGCTGTTGCTAGGGATGGCGATGATTTCATAATCTGTGTGCTGTGAATGCCAGCCACAGGTCCTATTATTGTTGTTGCTGATGCCTTCATTTGATGTTGGTTTCCACCAACACCATAACGTGTCTGATATGATTGTAATGTTGCTGGTGACACGAGCACTTTGTTCTTTTTACCCTTAGATAGTAGGGCTCGTATTGAATTGGGAGGCGGTGGTAACACTGAGCCGTGTCCTCCTCCTCCTCCTCCACTTTCAACATTTTTGGCATCAGGTGTTGGTATATTCGAGTGACTCATAGCTATTCCAGGTTCATAATAAGCATAAGAGTAGTCATGTTGTTGCTGTTGATTTGCAGCATGTTGTTGTTGTTGTTGCAACAAATGGAGGCCTCCATGATGTTGTTGTTGTTGCTGCTGTTGTTGATTTTGCAATGCCATAGACCATTTCATTGCTAATTGATCATGACCATGACCATCACGCCCCAAAGTTTTACTTTGACGTAATAATTTATTTTGTTTTTGTAAATGCAATGTGTTACTATTGGTGGCATGAATTCCTGCTGCTGTTGCTGATATTGTTGGTTCATTGCATATTTCAATGGCATCTGGATCCGGATCCGGATAGCGTGGCAAAACATGACGTCGTGTTATGATTTTAGCATTTGCAATGATTTTTTGTGTTGTTGTTGTTGTTGATGATGTTGGTGTTGCTGCTGTTATTTGTGGTTGTGGTGGTGGTGGTTGTGATGCTACACCACCACCTCCTCCTACCGTTGTTGGTGAACTTGGTTGTTCTTTATGTGACATCGTTGCTCCCAAAGTTGTTGTTGACGATGATAATGATGATGTTGCTGGTGGCGATTGTGGTGGTGGATAATTCGGTGGCGGTGGAAATTGCAAGCAGTTAGCAGCAACTTTAGGTGTTGCCGTTGCAATGACATGTTGTTGTTGGTGTTGTTGAAGTTGCTGTTGCTGTTGTTGTTGTTGCTGCTGTTGTTGTTGCTGTTGCTTTTGATATTTCAGGCGTTGCATTTGTGTTTGTTGTTGAGTGTAATAATTTTGATTTGCTTGAGGATGATGCGGTTGCTGAAGATGTTGTTGTTGTTGTTGCTGATGCTGCTGCTGTAGTTGCTTTAGTTTTGGTTGTTGCTGTTGCAACTCCGTTTTTGGTTCTCTTAATTCCTTGGTTTTCATATTGTTGATAATAATAAGGCTGCTGTTGCCGCCTTCGTTGTTGCTGTTGTTGTTGGTCTTGTTTGTATTGTTGCTGCTGTTGTTGTTGCTGTTGTTGCTGCGTCTGCTGCTTAAACCTAAGCAACTCTCCATGGCACATGTTGATGTCGTCGCTTGCGTTTTAAATTTAACTAAAACGAACCAAAGAATCTCACATACACTCCCCAGTCGAAAATCTCTTGCTAAACTGCAACTGCAATGAAAAAAAGAATGATAAGTATATCATCATTAGACTTTATAAGAGAGAACTGGGAAATGGAATTAACTTCCGCAAATTTACACTCAATTATGGAATTAAATACTTTGACAGAACCGCACAAAACTCTGTCATTCATTGGACCAAGGACTAACTGAATGCAATTCATTGAGTGGGGGGACAGGAACAAAAACCTTCTGAAATAAAACAAGAAGAGCGACACAAAACTATGTCACGCGTGCCATGGCAGGGCAAAAGGGCAGCCATCATCATCATTATTATGATCATCAGTGTTTCTATGAAAAACTATTTGTGACCACCACTATAACCAGCTACTCCAACGACTTTTTGCTGCTGCATTACAAGTCAAAAAATGAAATGAAGAACCCTTTTTTGCACTACTTCACCCTTCTGTTGAATTCATATCTTTACAAATATTCATATACATGTAAACACATGCATAAGTGTGTGTATGGTATAATTGTATGTATGCGTATGTGTGTGTGTGTGTGTGTGTGTGTATGCGGTTTGTGAATTACTGCTGCTACTGCTGCTGATGCTAGTGCCACCACAAGATTAATTGCTACTAATTAAGTGAAGTCTTTGCTGCCACTGTTTTAAAGGCCCTCTTTTGACGACCGCCTTTACTAAGTTGCAGCATGAGAAAGGGTAAAAGAAGACTGGCACACTCTGGTGTTAGTTAGTTTAGTTCGAAATGGTTTGGCCTGGTCTGATCTGGTGTGGTGTGGTGTCGCATGCTGTAAAAATCGTCAAACAAGAAATGCGACACATGCAAGTGCTGCATGCCACAAACAAAAAGCGCCCGCTAGGGATAAATGATGTTAAGTGCTTCTGTGTGAAGCTAGAGAAAGAGAGAGAAAGAGAGGGTGATAGAGTCAATAGGTGGCAGGGTAATAGCGAGATGTTTTCTGTAGAATGATAGCATTAGCCGACACACACGCACAACACATGAATGCTAAAACTAACACACACAAAAGGGCAAATACAATTTCATTGAATTGAATGTGGCATGCATGCAGGCAGGCAATATAAGCTGGAGCAATGGCAAAAGGAGGAGGAGCAGCAGCAGCAGTAGCAGCATTATGTTGCTCCTATTGCTACTGCTGTTGTTGTTGTTCTTGTAAACGCACTTTTTCAGGATTTTGTTGCATGCAGCATGCTGCAAGTGCAATGTGCCAACAAGAAGTGTAGCGACGAGGCACTTGGATGGAGCAATCAAACTAAATAGACTTCGTCGTCTTCTGTTATTCTTGTTCTGGTTGTTCTTGTTGTTAATTGTTGATGCTGTTATTATTGTTGGCTTTATTTCTATAGAATCACAACAACATTATAAAGAACTAGAAAAACAAAAGTTGCGCGCCCCTATTCAGACTTCTGGAGTTTTATAGTTTTGTTTTCCCCCCTCTTTCTTTCTTTCTTTCTTTCTTTCTATTTTTGCAATTAGAAGCAAATAATGTTGACTGGTAGAATGAGCAGCAGCAGCAGCAGTATTAGTGGCTACCCTATGCGTTTATTACTGAGTTTGCTATAAGCGTGAAATGTGAAATTTCTTCCTTCTACCACTAAACTCAAAAATCAAGTTAATCCGACTTTGGAATACACACTGTTTCCATCAATTCTTTCCTTTAGAAGCTTTAAGATTAGAAATTAGAAGGGTGTTTTGAAAGTCTCAGCAATATACGCTTACCGACCTATTCTCAAAATAGTCACAGAAATTGTAAAAAAAAGGTCTTTGCAAAATTGCGCCGTTAAAAATGCTGTTCTTGCAATAGTCTGTAAATGCAAATCTGTAAACTTTAGTTTATTCAGGCATGCCAACTATGAAGAAAAGGAATTTATTTACTATGTTTTCAGCACAACATCACAATACAACGTTATTCATTTTACAGTGAGATAACAGTGCGTACAAATATTTAACATTTTTTTGTGAATTTTAACGTGAAAACGTTTTTAAAACGGGGACACATCTTAGAATCTGACACTCTTTCAGAAATGTAACAAATACATGTTGCCAATATTTTTAATATATCTCGTGACTCAAAAGCCATACCGTTAAATAATTTATGTATTCTGAAAACAGAGGAATCGATGAAGCTTGTAAGAGGGCTCTTGTCATGGCGCGCTTATGTTATCAAGGAGGGAGGGACTTTCAAAAAGGTTAATAAAATTGTGAAGTTTCTTTTTCTTTTTAAGTGTATGGCTTGCCATATTTGGCTATCAGGTCTCAAGAAAAACACAAAAATATAGAAATATAGAAAATATACCAAAAATACATTACATTAACATTTATGACTCTATTAGCATTTGTGACTATTTTGAGAATAGTTCAGTTAGTATTATTCATTGAAGGAGAAAAATGTCATATGCATTCTCTATCCTGTTATCCCTATTTCAAATCGATATGATATCTATGAAAGCTCTGGGGGACCTTTATAAAAACTTACATACCAATCCCAATCCCAAAATCAAAAATAATCATAGTCTGTCTAGAATCCAAGCGAAGCTCAATACCAAATTACTTACAATTTCTGAGAAATAGAATAGCTAGATTGATTTTCGAGTCTCCTCATACTTCATTATATGATCATACTAGCTTAATTGTGTATCATTATTTTCACAAACATAATATACCCTATGTTATGTACGAGTAAAGGGTGCAGGATATCACAAAAAGAAATGTGGATACAAAAAATGAAAGAACTTATGGAACTTTGATTTCATTCAAGATACATGAATGTTATAAGGGGGAACACAAACTGAGTGGGTGATTAGAGCATGAGAACAGAGAGAGTGAGTACATTTTTATGTGTGTTTAGTAGAGTTCTTGAGTTCCCCCAGATCAGCCAATTGAATGTAATGCAATGAAATTCAATTTTTTATTTTATTAAAAAGTTTTTGTAAAAAAGAAAAGAAAAAGTTATTCTCTTAAACAGTCAACAGCCACATTAAACCTTTAATGTTTTCATTATTCAAGAATAAGATCCAAAAATAATATGCATTTATATGGGCATCGACGATTATCTATTGACCAATATGAAACAGTAATCACATTCATAAGGGCAGGAAACGACTAGTGACAACATAAATAAGTGGGTACATACAAAAAATCGAATGGCAAATCCTTTAAAATGTGTATATATACGTATACTTATAAGTTCCATTGGGAACAATTTTAAAATTATTAGAGGATGATGACACACAAGCTGCTTGTTTATACAGCAATGTCAGCATTTTCTTGTGGGGTTAAACGACAACAAATATATGGACGCACTTAAAGGGCTATCATGAAAAAGAGTTGCAGAATAACACCACGTCTTCACCAAAGACCGAAAATGGTCGGCCATCTAAAACACCAGTAACGTTAGACAATATTTTCGAAAATTGTGTTATTTAGTATGCTGATGATCCAAAGAGCAAAAGCGGTCACACAAACAATAACTGAACAAATAGTATGTAAGTATGTAGAATATGAATTAGATAGCAAAAAGGGACTATAACGCATTATTAATAAGTTGTGTCCAAAATACAAAATGATTTCCCGCCCCATGTTTGTCGTTTGAACAACAAAATAGAGGATTTGTTGTAAGAATTTCACCACCGTAAATGTAGGTATATATATATATAATCGTAAACGTCATTCTGCCTGTGCAGGCTAATCTTAGAAAGGCTTAACCATTGGAATGCGATTTTCACAGGTGTATTGTAGCAAGTTTCCTGTAACATAAAGCGTATTATTAATTTTTGAGCATTGCTTCCTACTTTTTGGTCAATTTCGACTGTCTTTCTCATTTTTTTTTTTGTTGTGCGCCAACATTTCATAACTGATGATGGAGGAAACTAACTTCTTAACTGATACACTAATAAAATACCATGCGCACGAAGTCGCAGGCACAGCTAGTGTTTATATTGGATCATATAAAAAGTCTTCTCGGATTTTTGGTACATTTTTGAACAAAAATTTTCTTTATTCAAAATCATTTTCAATCAAGTACATATTGGCCATTATTATCTATGAACTTTTGCCATTTTCCGAGTAGCATCATAATTCCATCGGTGTAAAACTGCTATAGTTTATCAGCGAAAAACTTGGCCAAATGATTTTCAGCGGGCCTTTGGCCAGCCAATTTTTTACTATTAAGAGAGTTTTACAGAGACCGAAACAAATGGTAGTCAGAGGGTGCAAAGTCCGGGCATTATGGTGGATGCATTAAAATTTCCCAACCAAGCTCCGTCAATTTGTTTCGGGTCATCAAAGATGTGTGTAGCCTAGCATTGTCATGATTGAAGACAACTCCCTTTCTGTTGGCCAATTCTGGTCGCTCTTTCTTGATTGCTTCATTCAAACGGTCGAGTTATGCATATTAGAGGACCGAATTGACCGTTTCGCCACGTTCTAACAGCTCATCATAGACAATTCCCTTCCAATCCCACCAAACTCTCAACATAACCTTTTTTGGCGTCAATCCAGGCTTTGAAGTAGTTTGTGGAATGTCACTGGCCTTTGACCATGATCGCTTGCATTGGATTTTCTCGTATTTAATCCATTTTTCATCGCCCGTAATGATTAGCCTCAAAAATGGTTCCATTTTGTTACGTTTCAGCAGCGTTTCACTGATGGTTATTCGGTCAATTAAATTCCTTTGGAGCTTCTTTGAGTAGCCTCCATTTTATGGTGAAAAAGCATCACATAGCATATTTCTTCAGATATTTCACTCATATTCAAATCAGTATAACTTTTAACACGAGCAACGATATACGCAGCTGTCAGGAGATAGCGGAACACTTAACATCAGTTTGGAATCATCTAAAAAGAAGAGGCTAATCAATGTAGCCTGAAATGTAACCTTTCAAACACATGTTTGTTTGACACAATCAGATTAGTGTTGCAAGATCTATGGACACTGACACCATCTAGTGGAAAAAACCGCGGAGACTTTTTATATGACCCAATATAAGTCTGGCTGCTTACGGACTAGATAAAAATTTCGAGCTGCAGATCTACTTACTGCCCAGAGGTATTTCCTTTTGAAGGAGAATAGCGTAAAAAATAAAATAAAAATTCCCAAAATTTAAAAAATCTTGCGAAAAAGTACATTTACTTGTCTTATCAACTGAGCTGAGAACATCTTTCTAGGGCGTACGTGCCATGCCCTATTATCGTACTAAGCATACGCTGTTGATTTAATTCGAGTTATAGAAAAGAATACAATACTTTAGTTTGAAAGTTCTCAGTCCCACCAATGATTAGTTGAATTCTAAATTCTGTTTCAATTTTAATTTTCATTTATAATATAACACAATAAAATATTTGGTTGACTTGTCGAAAAAGAAGGTTGATCGAAATGTCGTTGAAACATCAATCTTGTTATTTTAGAACCACTCCATACAATGTTTATATAGTTAAGTAGTTAGTTTAATCTGAGAAACGTTTTATGAAAAGGCCAAAGTTAATATTTTTTTCGTTTTTATTTTGAACAGAAAGAAGAATGTAATTTGAGCTAATGAGAAAATCAATACTAAGATTATTCGGTTTTTTCTCTTTTGGAATATGATCCAAGTTAAAGAAAGAATGAAACACATAAAAAAAACACTAACTGTGGTCTCACATATGTTATAATTTTATTTATACAATAGATTGTAACTTTCGAAGGCTCCTACAATTATATTTACTTATATTTTTTCAAAAGTCACTTATAGTATAAGTGAAATCATTTGGTTAAGAATTTTGATTTACATGGTTAGTTCAAAAAGACCTTAGAAAATCCGTGGCATCAAAAAAGACTTGTTTTTTAGTACGTATCGTCTATCACTAAATAGCTGTTGAAGTCTCAACAACATCGATCACATGATTTAATTTTTATTGTCAATTGAAGCAACAAATTTCTGTGTACGTGTATTTCAAGCAAAAAAAAAAAGGCAAATGGTGAATAACGTGTACTCATCAAGCAATATTTTTTGGGTAAGAAAACTATCTCCGAAACCAAGGGAAGGCTCGATAAATATAATGGGAACTCTGCAGCATCAATTTTAATGATTAAGCACAAGTGACACAGAACGATCAGGTCACCCAAAAGAAGTGGTCATTCCAGAAATTGTCGATAAAAGCCATGAAATGATATTGGACAATCAAACATTAAAAGTGCGTATGGTGGCTTGGGCTTCTCAGTCGTAGGCATCTCAACTGTCGAATACATCATATTTTAAATGAATATTTGGATGTGCGCGGCACCCGGCCATGAGCGCAACCGTATTGCCATTTTAAAGAAGTGTTATTGCACCGTGAACGAAATATGTATCCATCACAACACACCAGAGATTAGGAAACATTCAAAGCAGGTGAACGTGCACGAAGGTAACGGCGATAGTTTTTTTTACAAATGTATGGGGTGTCATTCACATTGATAACCTTGAAAAAGGTAAAACAATCATCGGCGAATAATATTCAGAGCTCTTGAACAGATTCGACAATAATTTGGAGTAAAAACGATCGCATTTGGTGAAGAAAAAAGTACAATTCATAAATTGGGCGATGAACCCCTCCCCATCCCGAATATAATCTCCAGATTTAGCCCCCTGCGACTTTTTCCTGTTTCCAAACCTGAAGAAATGGGTTGTTTCACTGAGGACCTTAAGAAAACCTATTATGTATTTGAAAGACATACGAAAACAACATGTACACTTGTTTTTTTTTTTTAAATGAGTCAATTTGCTCACATTGCTTAGTTGTTCACTTGCTCGCACAATACATCAACATCTGACCAAAAGAGTACAAGTGAATTAAAATGAACAACTGAGTACAAAAGATCAAGTGAGTCAAAGTGAACAACTGAACAGAAAAGAACAATAGGGAAGAAACCTGTTCACTTGCTCAGTTTAGTGAGGAACTCTTATTTGTTCACTCACTCATGAGCAACCCAACACTACTAATAACCGATTCTCTGTGTCAAAAGCATATGCCTAAAGAATGTAATACATATTTCAATATATATGAGTATATCATTTTATTAAGTATAAACTTCATATAAATTAACTTAAAATCTTAGGAAATTTCTCCGAATGCATACGAAAGAAAGCCTATACCCGTTCTTTTCATACCAATACTACTAGTATATGAGTCTCCTATGTAACATATGTATGAGCTGTTATTTTTGAAAGTATAAGTCCACTTTTTCATGTTTCGATATATTTAAAGGTTTGCATTTAAATTAATTTAAAAATTTTGGCAATCGTAAATTAGTTCGAGTGATGTTTTTATACCTATAGACACTTCAAAATTTATTATGAAATAATAGTTATCAATATTATTTTAAGAATAACGATTTTTTTAGGTCCAAATGGACTTATACCACTTTAAAAAATAACATATCACAAGATTTAATAACCAAATGGAATTTAATTCCATATTTTTATAGACATTAGCTTCACTAAAATGTATTTTTTGATGTGAAAAAATATAATTAAAATGAAGACATTTTATTTCAATTATAATAAAAAAAAAATATAAGTAAACTGTAAATTACTTCGTCAAGATAACTGAATATTAAAAACTTATTTTTCCTGTACAGTTATCATAGTGAAGGATTCGTGGTAAATAGGTGGTATGTAAGGCAATAAACTCATTATAACGTTATATTTCTTTGTTGTTATTGATCTCGAAGTTTCGTATAGTGGCAACATAGGAATTTTGTTGAGGTTTTCAGGTCTTCCTTGTTTTCTAAATAAAAAAAATCCTTTAAATGAAACATTTTCTTCCGTACTAGTTTTGTAGAAAATTTTGTACAGTTCATTCCTTTAAAACCTCATCCACCATATTTATAGCCAGTTTATAATTTCCCTATCCGTGTTGTTTTTCCTGTTTGGTATTGCCTCTTCTAGAGATTTGGTTGAGACAAAAACTTCTCTTTTCATTTCATACAAAAGGAAGCTATTCTTTTTCCGGCAAGTTTTTACCGCATTATAATAGTCTTGAGCTATTTCAACAACTCCAAAATATCTGTCGTTTGGAAAAAATTGAATGGCTGGACAATAAAAACTTGTGGGCAATAACATTTATGTTATTATCAGCTGATTGAACAATACTTAACCACACTAGTGCTAGTTTAATATTTCGATTCTGATCGGTACACATGTCACTGTAGCCTATAATGTGGTATTGGGTTGTATCATTTTGAATATGTTTCAAGTAGCAAGATGCTATTTCTTTAGCACCTCTAGATGCTACAGTTGCTTCACATGCATACATATGGTTTTTATTGTCATGAAAATTATGAAAACCTTCATTAAATACATATATATTTCGCTTATAGTATGCAACAGAAATTGATAACTTGGGATATGGAAGGGCCTTTTGTAGATCACAGGAAAATGCAAAATATTGATCCGGGTTCACTAATGCTAAATTTTGATCATCTCTTAAAGGGTTTTTAGTTCTGCATTGCAATCATGACACGTATCTTTATGGAGGTGATGAAAACTTTAATTGAAATTCTTATTAAAAATTTTCCTATTTATTTGCTCGCTGAGAAATGTTTCATTGCTCTCTACGCTCCTTTTGTATATTTTTCTTAAGTTCAAGTCAGAGCTTTGTCTGTTAAGTAGTATTAAGAGTGATAATGAGTCAGTCAACAGTTAGCTTTATACATACACAAATAGACAAAATACACATATGTATATTTATACCATATGTAGCAGAAGTTCTTTACGGGTTCTCTTTAAGAAAAAAAAATGTTGAAAATGAGACAGACAACAGGTATAACTAAGATTTGTGGGTCGTTCATTTTTTAATGTTATATTTACAGCTGCCATCAATAATTTAAAAATCATAAATTAACTCAAACATAAAAGTAATAATAATAATAATAATAAAAATTTAAAAGGTAAATAAATACACGTACTCGTACAATACAACATAGAAATAAATGTTAAAAAGCATTAAATTTTTAAGCTAAGAACATAGCACTCGTACTTGTAAATGGTCGATCACATCAATGGGTGAGTTCTGAATGCTAGAAATATAGCAAATGTTGCATGAATGCTAAATTGTAATTGTATGTTGTTCGTTCTTACTTCATACAACAATAATATCAGAGGGAGTCTGATAAGTTTCTGAAGTCACTTTAGTTTCCAATTTAAATTTCTCATTATGTTTAGAAGCTTATACTAAGTAGTAGTAACATGCGATTAAATCTGAAAAATATCTCCCATGATAGGCATAATTAAGACGTATTTGCCACCCCAATTGCCACCCGAATATAATCTGCCCAAAAATTCATTCAAATTCGCAATCAAATTTCATTTCTTTGTCTTGATTATGCTGTCCAAGTACTCTTCATACTGACTGGCCTGCTAGTATAACGTGTTTAGCACTGACCTTTTCCTAGTCAATTTCTTTCTCTTACCACTGACTATTTTATCTTGATGTTGAGAAACAATAATCATATTCATAGTCACAGGTGGTGAGATCTGAAGGAAGAGAAGCACATCGATGATGAATTTATGCCATTGCGATTGCCGGTGTGTGAACTGGTGGCAGTGTATCGCTCGATAGATAAAGCGTCCTCACGAATTGTGTTAAACGCCGACAAATAGTTTTTTTCGTGAAATTTTTAAGATTTCGTTCTGTTTGGCTTGTTTGAGTAAATCAGCTGTTCTTGTAAACACAAGTGAATGTAAACAAGCAATTAAAAATGACAAAAAATAAGCGTAAAAAGATATTAATTGAATTAACCTCAGAAATTGCCATTTCTTTGTTTACTTTAACCATTAATTCGGCAGTACTCAGTTGTTATTAATTTTTTTTTGCACGGAACAACTGCCACTTTAATTTCAACGAATTCGATTTTTCAAAAATTTTTAACATTTACCAGGCTTAACACAATTCGTGAGGACTCTAATAGTTACAATAGACAAATGATCTGCCAAGAAACTTATGAAACTTCCTTAGTATACTACAATATTATGCATACTCGTACAACATGATTATGTTCGTGGACTTTTGATGTTGACACACGGTTCCCTCGGTTCACTGTCGTTGCAGAGGAGAAGTAGTACAATACTATTCGTATGTATGTATGAACAAGAAAATGAAATCACTTGCAACAACAATATCGCATTTTATGTGCGGAAATCTCACAAGTCACAAGGCATAACAACAATAATGTATGGAATAGCAAGTGGTGCCTTCAATGCAATGTAACGCTAAATGACTAAGTTACTCTACTGGTATACCACATGATGTAGCTAGCCAAAAGCCTTAAGATGTTGCAAATGAGTGCAAACAAATAATTAGAGAAAAAAATATAAAATACTTTTGCAATATTTAAAGTACTATGCTATTATTGTTGTTGTTGTTGGTGTTGTTCCTGTTGTTGTTGATGTTGCTGTTGTTGTAGTTGCTTAGTTATTAATGATGAAGTTGTTTTTGTGTTGATATTATTTTTAAAACACTCTACTCTTTGCTACAATCAATTGCAAGTCATAGTATATGTATATATGGGAGGTGTGGTTCAAAAATCATATAAAATCCCATGAAGTATGTAAACGTACTCATGTTTATTACTCTGAACTTGACCTTCTTTGTTTGCTTAAGAGAAGTGTGGAATGTACAGGGTAGGTAAATATTGAATAACTTTGACATTTGTCAATCGATTGACTTGAGTGGACATGTAGATATTTGAAACGACTGTTCATTACAATTTTAACCATGAATCAATTCGCACCAAAACAACGCGCCGAACTTGTGACACTGTGTATTGAAAATAGTCGTTCAATGGTGTTAACTCAACAGGCAATGTCTGACAACACTATTCGTCGTTTAGTGTCGAATTTTGTTGAGCACTGTTGCCATTCATTAACGACCAAAACGTTCCAATGAACTGGTTGAAGCGGTCAGAGAGAGCGTTGCCCAGTACGCAAAAGTGTCGTATCGTCACCGCGCTCAGCAATTTGGTGTCAGTGGAACCACTTTGCGATGCATCGCTCGAATTGTTGACACTGATCCACGAAACGCAAATGCATTGAAACCAAAAAGTGACAGCGTGAAAAATGTATTGATGGTTACAACAAGACGGTGTTTCAGTTTCTGCAACAAAAATTCACTAGACAACCCAGGTCTCCAGATCTGATCTCTTCGGACTTCTTTTTGTAGGGTTATTTGATAAGTAAATTGTACGTCAGCAAACCTCAGACCATTGATGAGGTCGAGGTAAACATTTGTGCCCAAATCATCGCTATACCGCTCGAGATGCTTGAAAGAGTTAAGACTATTCATATAGAGTATACTGATATATGTATTTAAAATTTCAATCTTTATCATCATTAGCCTCGTTATTTTAGAACACCACCTCGTTTAGTGAATACTCTTTTATTATTGATGCTGCTGCTCATTTGTGTCGACATGCTCAGTCTTATGTTTTGCCCACCATTGCTCCCATGCATACTTTGGTTCTTTACTTGCATAATGACCTAACAGATGCAATTGATTTAGATTGTTCTACATTAGTCATTGTTGCCACAAACTAATTAGTGATGAATTGCATGCAGTGTGATATACAGAAACGAAGAAGAACAACAACATTTTCTTTAATTTTACTTCCTTAATTTTCTATTTCCTTTTCTCTCTCTTTGCCCCATCTTTGTTCTTGCTGTACCGCAAAAGCACGTTGTACAAATTTGCAAATGAATTTAGTAGGTGGATTCAATAATATTGTACATATAAATACTTATGATCATAATCTTATTTTTTTATTTATGGTCTATCATATTCTTACTAAGTACAGTTACAATTTAAAATAATTTGTATCTTAAATTAACTATTGTATTCCCATTCCCATTGTTGGGACTTAAACTAAAAATTACAGGATTCGTTTGAGTTTTGTATTTGCAACTGGGGATCAAAAATTGTTTGCTTTATTACTGAAGCCAATAATGCTAGTCAATGAAACTTGGGAATATTTAAAAAAAAACGGGGTTTGTACAATCCCAATACTTATCTTCTCGCAGGAGCTAACAGCTCAGCTATCGTTTCGTCTACCTGACTGGTGCAGCGTGTTCCAGGCAGAAATCTAAGCGGTCTGGCAGGCAGCAAAGCTAATTAACGCTTTGGTGGAGACTCAAAGACACAAATCGCTTTATGTTCACAGCCAGGCCGCTATCAAGGCTCTGTCGGCCCACAGCTTCAAGAGCAAAATCATACGCAGTAAGGTAATCAAGCTCGACAACACTATATCACGCTTATCTCGATCCCGGGTCACTCCTGTGCACTGCCTGTTTCTCAAATAGTTGTTGATCACAGTATATTCTCTTATGCCTGGAAGTGAAAGGCATAGATCTGGCAGGCAGGAAGTCGGCAAATGAGTCTGGCTGTACTGTTGCCTGGACACTCTGGCCTTGCTATCAACTACAGAAAACCTCCGAGCTGCTACAATTCAACAAGAATTGGATTTGGACGTTAACAGAATCTGTGACGGAGTATTGCACCATCGGGCTGATGACCCACAGGATGCAGGTTCAACATCATTACTTTTATCATAGCTGTAAAGATGAGGAGAAACGGGAGAGCATCCAACACCTCCTCTGTGATTGCCCTGCTCTTCTTGGTAGACGAACAAGGTTTCTCGGGAAACCGTTCTTCGAGGAGTTGGAGAGCTTGGTAAAATGTTCTTTGGGGGACCTGGCTCTGTTCGTGGACTCCTCAGCTTGTACTTAAAGAAAGACGGTAATTTCTGAAACCAACCTTGTACAGTAGTAGGTTACCTCTCAACCTCCACAATCCCCATACGCTTTCATGTTTTATGATGAAGCGTCCTGCATAACAATAACCAAAACTAACCTATCATATGCCGGTGCTAAACACAATGAACCAACGACTAAAGTTATCCAACACAATTTTATAACAGCATTCTCATCGTGTCCACGACACTTTAAAGGCAAAAAATGCTGATGCCTGACATAAAGGCACACATCGATATGAACATTCGTTCAGTATCATAGTCAACGTGTTTCACATAAAAGGCTTGTGAGTGCCAAGCACACTTTAACAATACTCACAGTATCGCCAACCGGTTACACATCCGAATAGTTACCGCGCCTCACATTGCTTAATTTTGAAAAACGCAAAAAAGGGCTAAAAAATCCTTTCCAAAATTTCCAGATGATCACTCAAAAATTTTCTTTTATATTCTTTTATTTGGCCTATAACGACCGCAACAAAAATACAATCAATAAGCAAAGCATTTCCAGAACATTTTATCATTTTTAACGCCCCTCCCCCCTTGATGACGTAAGCATTCGATGATAAAAATGATTTTACAGGCAACGTGCCCTCCTCTATTTTCAAAATATATAATTTACTTGGAGCTATGACTTTTGAATCACGAGATATATTAAAAGTATTGGCGACACCAACAGTGTTTCAATGAAACACAGCGTTAGATTAAGGAGAATGTCTACCAAAAAAAGATGATCCTTGCAAAACTTTCTTGAAATGTACAAGGAACATATTCTTCTAAAGACCTTAACAAGTAGCATTTTAAAGTTTTATGAATTACATTATAAAGTATCATATATATTTAATTCATGTTCATTTTGTCACATATATGAAACGATCCTATAAATTGCCTTAAAATCGCAATAGCTTTAATATGAACAACCAGCTAATGTTTTTCTAACTCTTCTTTAGTTGCACCCTTTCAAAAACTAACATCAAAGTGAATATGGTCAAATATGTTTGTCACACTTTGACGATGCCAAACTTGCTGCTGCATTCTTTGAATACTTGGAGTAGAGTAGAATAGCATAACTTTAACTGTGGTCTTGGTGCGCCTGGTATGGACTGAATGAATGAGGAATGAAAGCACATTAGTTGTTCTCTTTATCATGTTCTCCCGACTTGCGTCCTTTTACAATCTTTCTATTTCATGCTAATGAAAGACCTTCGCCTGTGGAAGGGCATCCTCATTTGATAGAATGTGTCACCCTCTTTTTCGACTTTCTAAGTCTGTTTTCAGGCTTTATCTTTCTATGAAGCTATCCATCGTTTTATGGTCCTTAGTATCCTTCCAATCTTGTTGTTGGTTTGTTTTGTGTGAATGCACTAGATTTTCTTTTTGTTTTTTTGAATTTTTTTTGCTTTCCTCCATTTATCTATTCATATATTTTATTGCAAGGCACGCATGGATGCCACTCCTGTAGCCATTCCCTTTCATTTGGTGATGTTGCATGCAATACAAATACATAATGCTACTTCTTACTCTGACTCAGATAGCTAACTCGAAGTCACTGTTGCTGTTGATGGTGATGTTGTTGGTGATGCTATTGAGGGAGAAAATACTTCTTTTTGTTGTTGTGTTGTTCTTGTTGTTGTTAATGTTAGACGTCATTGTGACGTATTAAATGAGAGAGTTGAGTCTTTTAAGGGAACCAGCTACCAGCTACCACTTACCCTTTCTCAATTCTACTATAGCATTTCATTTAGCTTCAGCATTAGAACAAAATGCATTGTCAACATTTTGTTTAAATCCAATGCATTTGTTGTTGCACATTTTTCTAGGAGCTACTGTTGCTGCTGTTGTTGCTGCTGCTGTTGTCGTCTTTGTACATTATTCATTGTTGTTATCCATAAATAGATACAACAACAACAACTAAAGAAAGCACTTATCTGTAACTTCCACTCTCTTTTTCTTTAATATCACTCCATACAAACTCGAATGCATTGTAGAAGGCAACAAATTTTCCACAAGGGGAAAAATCACCATTTTCACTTGTTCCACTCGTTCTATATTTTTTCTCATTGTAGTTTTTGTCAAACATCCCAACAAAAACAAGAAAAAAAATACATAATATTGTTGTATATGAAAAAGAGTAAGAAAAGAAAGTGAACAGCAAATGATTCTTAAGTTTGGAAATCTTGTAAACTCTAGTATCTAGTGATATATTTTGAATGTATTTTATCATTTTTGTCTATTGTAGATTTTTTATTGAGCACTAGCGTACCCGACCCGGCTTCGCACCGGCTCTATCCAATTGGATGTTTTAGTTAATTTTTTATAGTATATTTTTAGAGTTGGTTTGAATATCCCAGCATATATCGGTACTACAACTATCCTATGTTCAAGTCGGGAATCAACCATACTGAATTGAATTATATTCAAGTACAATATATTCTTTCTTATCAAATGCATAATACCAAATATTTCCCACATTCCCACATTCTTTAATATGTTAAAGACAGATTCCTCGACTACTTTTTGCTCTTCCCTTTTCCATATTGGTCGACTTCACTTTGAATTTAACGCAAAGTAATTTGTGCAAATTTTTATGCTTGAATCGAATTTATTTTGTTTTTCTTTTGCCACCAAAAATGGCCAAAAGCAATACAAAGCGTGTGCGACTCGCCGACTTCCCACTGATCACACATAATGTTATTCTTCCCTTCCAAATTTGCGAGGCGGGGACCAAAACTATACGACTTACGTTCATGATTCTGAACAACAAACTCACCGCCTGACGATTATCGGTATTTCTTCATAGCGCTTTGTTTGCTGTTATTGGATTTGACAATGACAATAAACCCCGTAAGAACGTGACTGTTGAATTTGAAGAAAATCGCAGTTTGAAAACAAAAGTGATTTCGGAACTCAAAAAACTTGTATGGCTAGTACTCTACATTTAGTAGACCAGAAGCAAATCTTCGCATTGAAATCGCTTGGGAGAATTTACAAAACGATAGTTTTATATAGATTCTGCAACTCTTGACTTCCAGAACTGGATGAGAGAATATTGTTCAGTCAATTGGGAATAACTTCCAAGAATACCATGTGTCGGATACTTTTAAAAAACACCTCGTATGCGCATTTGTTGCATGCCTACAAGTGCCAACAAAAAAACGAAAAAACAATGCCATCAACTGTGCACTCAAAGTGTGGCAAAGCGAATTTGGCGACGGCGACAGTTCTTGGGGAGATACTGACGGCAACAACATTGCAAACTCATTCGTTGAGAGTTGCATTATCAATTTTTGTTGTTACTGTTGCTGTTGTTTTTCCCCAAAAAGTATCAACAAATGAATAAATACATGAAGGAAGAAAGGCAAGGAAGGCAAAGCAAATGAGTAGACAGGAGGAATGTAAGACACGAAAGGAAGGAAGAAAGGAAGGTTGGTTGCTTGCATGGGGATGGATGAATGGTAAGAAATGGAGTGGAATGAAGAAACAAATGAACAAACGTTTGAACAATATGAACAAGAGTATGCAACATGCTTCAAGTGGAAATGGAAATAGTGGCAGTGGCAGCGCAACAGAAGCATATCATCGTCGTCGTCGTCGTTGTTGTTGTTGGCCATTTAACATTTGGCAAAGTCAAGAAAAACAGTTAAAACGTAGGATATATGGCAGGTGTGGTGGGGGACAATATAAAATTGTTATTGTTTTTCAATTAATTGTGGCAACGTTATGTGGCGCATACAAGAGTATTTTGTATTGGCGGTAAGTGCGGGTGGTTTGAATAACATAACATTTGAACGAACACAATATTTCGGCCAACATTTATTTTTTTTTTTTTTTGGTTTTTTTTGAAAGACAATGAGATTCATGGGAATGTGTCCCATTTTAAGATGTTTGGCGCCAGTAGCAATAGCAATAACAACAACAACGACAATAATACGAACAACGGCAAGACTGACAACAATCAAAATAAATTCAAGAAAAATACAAAGAAAAAAAAAAATTACAATTCCAATTTTTTCCATTCTACCATATACCATATCCTTCATACACGTACAATATATGTACCTCTTACATAAAGTATTTTATTCATTAGAGAAGACTTAAGAGTATTGATAAAATTTATCAGCAACCTGAAAGAAAATTTGTGGTTGAACTGCTATAGTTTTGAAGAGAAAGTGTTGAAATTTCACAGAAAATAATTTTATATACTTTTCAAGATTTGTCAGATGCTTTTTACCGGTTATCGAAACCTTCAAAAACGTTGCGCACCCATCCTAAGTATCTAGTTCCACATTTTTTGAAATTTTCTTTAAAGTATACTATACAGATTACACTGTGTTACAAAAAAAAAAAAAATGAAAAAACTTCTTATCAGACCTAGTGGAGGTTATAGGTTATAAAAAGCCAAAAAGAATGGTATGTATTAAATCTCTGATACACCCTCAAAATCTTGTTTTAGAGCCCAAAAACCGTTTTTAGGTAGGTTCCTGTACATACATATAGTGTTAGTTAACTAGACCTTCTGCTTAGAAGGTCGTTAGGATGGAGCCTCTTTAATCGCCGTCGACTTGCGCCTTGGGTGAGCGCTGACACCCGGCGGTTTGAATGACTTTATAGTCTTTTGACAGCTTGAACTCGCTGAATGTTGCTGGTTGCAGCGGTACCTCTTGTTTTTGAGCGACAATCTCCTGGACGGGCATAACAATCAGTCAAGCCTACGTAACTTTGCATAGCAGCATGCGGTGATGGTTTTAATGTGAGCTCGTCATGTAAAGCGTTTGTACAGGATCAGTCCGAGGTAACAGACTTGATCCACCTGCGGGATGATACTGGAGTCAAAGTTGACAACTGGACAAGAGCCAAGCCACAATGTAAAAACACAATTTGCCGATTTCTCTGCATTTATTCCAATGTTCCAACGCTTGGTCCAGGCGTGGAATCTATGCAAGAAATTCTGTCATAGCTCTGAAGCTTCCTGGGCCGAGAAAGAGGCGGACGGCTGTGTCGTCCGCATATGTAGTGATTTTGGCATCATCTGAGTCAATTGTTGGAATGTCTACTATGTATAGCGAGTAGAGAACAGGAGCAAATACACTGCCTTTCGGTATGCCAGCTTTAATACTTCTTCTCGATGACTTCGTGCCGAGCACTTAGTTAAAAAAGATTCGTCCACATAGATAGCTTTTTAATAAAATGTGCTGATTAGTTGGGAGGAGGCTTTTGATTTTGTAAAGTAGACCGTCAATCTATACCCTGTCAAAGGCCTGCTTAACATCCAAGAACGCAGTAAGGAGTGCCAAGCTGTGCCCTAAAGTCAAATTGGTGGTTAGGTAAAGCTCCTTGGATGTCCCGTACTTACATCATTCTACTCGAAACAGTCCTTTCGAATATCTTGAAGAATGTGGACTTATCGGTCTATAAGACGCTACAATGTTTTCTGATTTTACAGGTTTAGGAATCATTATAAGCGTTGCGAACTTCCACTGGGAACGAGTACTTAAATTTGATGAAATCTTCTAGTGGTTTAACGGGGTGTTTTATATATATAGTGGTCCGCTCCCGGTATGTTTAAACATATTTGAGTAATGCTTGTGTATTTAAAAACTTTCTTTTAAAGTATTTTTTTTTTTTTTTGTTTCATCCACACTTCACATTTTGGAATGATATTATCACTATGTCATGTTGTTTGTAATATTAGCAGACATCATGAATTACTCTTGTTAATACTTATAAATATTAATGTAAAGAGGTGAATGCCATCCAAGAATCATCCATCCATTTGCATCTTAGCTTGTGAACTCTATCTCTCTGGTACAGATCCTTCATGTTTTTCGTGGTACACAGACGACAGTGAGTCAAAACTAGATTTCTTCGATTACTAAAAAAGGGAAAATTAACTTCTAAATCATACATTTTTTTTCATGTGATTATACGTATGACTATTTACTAATCTTTGTTATGTTCAAATTTATAGAACAATAAATTCTTAATGTGCCACGAAAGTTTGAAGTCTCTAACATATTATTATTTATTTAAAAAAAAAAACCTTCCAAAAAATTATCATTTATTTTAAGTCAACTGAATAGGTCCAACGGAAATGTCTTAAGTTTGTTACGTACATCGGTTATGTACCGTTTTCAATACCTTTGTGTTTTTTAGTTGAAAGTAATAATCACTTTTATTTTGTAAAATGAGTGCTGAAAGCAATAGAACGACTTTAAAAAGGCCAAACAAATGTCGAATCTGGACTTACGCAGCGAAAAATTGATACAAATTTGCCGTTCAGAAAGATGGTTGAAGAGATGTTACCATTTTACTTTTTAAGAAGTCATAAACCTATTCAGTTGATTAGTCATAACTATATGAATAAAATTGCACTCAGCAAATAGTCAGCATTAAGAGGCTAGTCTATCATACAGTTGAGTCATCAATAGAAACAATAGAAAAATATGTCAACCCAAAGAATTGATGATATTTAAATATTCCTCCAGTCTGACCAGTAAAAATGTTGAGAAGGGCAGAACTACTTATTATTAATAAAATTAATAATAATCCACGAACAACCAATCGATCAATGGCTTTATACTTGAATAATGAATGTAGGGAACCATTATAACAAACAAATACACATTCTGAGTAGCGCTTCGAAAGCCATTACTTTCTTCACAATGTATTACAAAGAGACTGAATTTCATTTCTGCAAACATTTCTCAGTCCCTAGGGTACTGTTGCGTGATTATTTTTTGTGACGAGACAAATGAAATAATGCTTTATCCAACGATGGTCTTCATAGATTTTGGCATAAATTTCATACAGTGTTCCAACAGAACTTTATTTAACCAACCAAGAAATTCGGCATATTGTCTATGCTAGTATCGGGCTGTATGGCTGTCTATGATTGTCTTTTCCATGTCTGTTTCGTTGGAAGGGATTGTGATTACTGACGGTGGCTGCGTCGACCATTTCATATCCGGTGATACCTTTGTGGCTAGGTACCCAGAATATTTTTATGGATAGAGACTTGATGTTGGCGTCGCGTATATGGTAAATCGTCTGGTACCGGTTACTGATGTTTTTGATAGTATCGACCGTTGAGGGGCCAACACATTTGCCTCTGGTTTGTTGGGCAAATTGCACTGTATTTAGGATGGCAACTGCTTCGGCTTAAAAAACTGAACAGTATCCTGGGAGCCATCCTGCTGTTATAAGTGAACCGTTTTGGGCAACACAAGCGTAGGCTGTGACATATTCAGTTTTTGTCTCATCCGTATACAACCATTTACAATTTTTGAGCTACAACTTGGATACTTTTTTGGTAAAAAGTTTCCAAAACACTTCAGCACTGCTGTCATTTTTAGGAAATTTCCGTAGTGTACGAAAGATTTTTACTTACAATTAATATAATAAGAAAAAAAAAATCATAACAATTGCTTAAAAATTTGGAATGGAAAAAACTAAGTACCTATTGTGCAGAACATGGTTGGCTATATAACTGCAGTAAAGTCCTCGATGTCACTCCACAAAGCCCTGATTTGAACCCAATTGAAAAATTGAGGCCTCATTTGAAAAAAAAGATGCAAAACGGGGGTTACACAGTTTTTTACCATTTAAATTTATCTTTACAAACATTTATGTGTTTATGTGTAGTATATGCTTTCCATCCTGTTTTAAATTGTGGAATGTGTCCTTTGTTTTGTTTTTATGGTATTCATTCCTTCCTTTGAAGGACGACGCCATCGAAAATAAATAATAAAATAAATAAATAAATATTAATAATAAAAATAATAAGCTTTAACACGTAGTGCCTTCAAAAGTTTCTTTACAATTAAGAGTAAAGAATATTTTAACTTCATATAAATGATGATAATGATGATGAAGGAAAAGTACCGTTATGTTAAGACGTATGTACGTATATACATATACAACATACATATGTATATGGTATATGCGTGTATACACTATGTTCCTTTATGTGACCGTCAAAGAAATCGCTTCAAGAACGGCAGACTACCAGAACAAGAAGCAGCAGCAGCAGTCAATAACAACGACGACATTGTCATTGCCCTCGACTTGGTTGCAGGAAGAATCTGTTGAAGCAACAAACGTTGAAGAAGAAGTAGAATTTTCATGCCTCAGGGACAATAGCAACAACAACAACAACAACAACAAAAGAACCAGAACAATCAACTGCAATAACAAGGAACACCCTCAATTTTTTTATAGTAGTATGGCAACACATACGCATGCACTTTGCATAATTTGCAAGGATTTCTTGTGTCTTCTTCCAGTTTCTTTTATTCTTGCATTCTTTGTCATTTGTTATTCGTATTTCATTCGTTTTTTTTTATATATATATATTTTTTTTTAAATGAATCAAGGTACAGTCAAACCACATGAAGGGCATGATATAGGGCTTTCGGTTAAACATTATTTTGATAAATACAATACTAATAGTGTCCTTAATTAATTTGTAGAACTTGAAAAATGGATACTTGCCACGAATATCTTTTTAAAGGAGAAAGAATTTTTATTCTTGGGAATCAGTATTTTTTCCATGAAAGATGGTCTATTGGATGATCCATTGGTAGGGATAGAATATAAGTATGTACAATTCATTTAAATTGAAATATGATCATTCGGTCTTTCGGAACGAAGATATTCTGAAGAAGAAATCTTAATGTATAGTTATGGTTTATCTTATAAATGAAAATATAAAAATTTCATTCTTATAGTATTTATGAGAGAATTCTACGCGTCATTTTTCTGTTCACATGACTTGGAAGTGTTAAAACGGTACATTAAATCTGCCAACTCTCTGCTCACAGCTGAAGAATCAATTGCTCATTCGTGCATATTTTATTAAGATTAGTTCTTTCTATGAAAAGTTATTAGAAAGATCTCTGCAACACTCTCTTACTCGCGCAAATTGGCTTCAAGAGTGACATGTGAAAATCACTTTCCGCAGTTATTTTTTTTTTATGAGAAACCCCAGAAATACTACACTGGTGGAATAATCGTATTACCTGAGAAATGACGGAAGGTGATCGACCAAAATGGACAATACATAATAATAATAATATATAAAAAAAAAACGGTCAATTGAGAGTCGGACTTGCACATGAACGGTTCATTTCTCTCTTCGTAGCCTTCTGGTTTGAAGGTTGTTGGCGAGCAGGCCCAAAACCAGCGGGTTGAGGTAATTCTCCAGTCTAATCGTATGTGGCCCACTGTACCGTTGTATTTCTTCTTTGACCAGTGGCACCCGAAGGTCACTGTGCAGCACAGAATTGCGTACATACTAGAACGGAGCACTCACTATTCTCCTCAGAAGGTTCGATTGAATGCGTTGAATGGTTTCTATGTTAGAATTAGCTGCTGTACCACATAAGTGGATGCCGTATGTCCATATTGGTATAATTATTGTCTTGTCCAATATGACTTTATTGCGCAAGCTGAGCTGGGGCCCATGACTTAAGAGCCAGTTCATTTTCCAGGTTCCAGGACGAGTTACTTGTTCTTTCTCTTAATATGCTCCTGCCAGTTGAGCCTTCTGCCTTCAATTACGTCCAGGATAAGACCGAGAGACTTAGCAATGGACTTAATGGGGACATATTTGCTGTTTAAATCAACTGAAGGCGAAGTGGCATGCCTAAGCGAAAAGGTCGCGTGGACGCATTTATTAGAATTTACTCTGATGTTCCACCTAACTACCAAGGACCAATAAGATCAAGCTGTTGATGCAGCAAACACGAGACATGGTGGGGATCCGATGCGGAAACGCTGTATTTTCTGAGTATGTTGCAACCAGCAAGTGTTCTTCACCGTGAACCGGAAGATCTGCCGTATAGAGTGTGTATAGGATAATACACTACCAGTGGAACTCCCGATGCGATGCTCATTATGCCGGAAATAGCATTATTGTGTCGTATGAAACAAAAGATGAAAACATGTTTCTTATAGCAGCAATAGAAATACACTTTCTAAGAAAGTCATGAACATATTACTGTTCATGAGATAGAGCTCACTGACGGACGTTCGGACGTTCGGACGGACAGCGTTGTTACCATTTGGGTACGGAACCCTAAAAAAGATCTTAATACGTATTGTATTTTTGGGCTTGAATGCTGGAACTTTCTTGAAGGTCATCACCTTTATTGCGTCTGTCTTATATTGTACTTGAATGTCTTAAACCTGTGAATATGATTCGAATATTTAGTACTAATCCTACAATAGTTTAAAAATCAAGAAAAAATGGCAAATGAATCTTACTAAATAGTATCTAACTAAATTTTCTAAATTGTATTATTTTATTTTCTTTCATTATTCTTAAGTGATGACTCATACACCCACTCACACTCCTACACATTCAAATACATACATATGTATGCATTTACGAGTATATTATGCATACAAATGTACATGTGATCTCCTTGAATTTAGCTTCAAGCGCCTTTCACTTTGTACTACTAGTACTATGTTCTTCATTTCTTATGCAGCCCTAAACGAGACGACAGAATTCAAAGACAAACAACGAGAAATAACCAAACAATCAACGGGGTCTCCTTCTTGTTGCTTTTGTTGTTATTATTGCGATTGTTGTTCCCGTTATTCCCGTTGTTGTTGTTGTTCTTTGCTTATTTAAATATATTATACATATATATATATATATTCTTATGTGCTGTCCCCTAAATGCACCTAGATTCTTGTCATTTCTCCATTTTATCACTCTGTTAAAGTATTTCTATATTTCTTCAGCTCTTTCTTGTGCCCCTCTGGTCTTTCCTTTTGCGCCAAATTGTTCTACCTTTTTCTCCGATCTGTTTACCCTTTGTCCATTTTTTTGCTCCTTTAATATTCCCTCTATTGCCATTCTTCTCCTTGTAACCCTTTAGCGTATCTTTTTGTTTTGTTTTGTTTTGTTACCATTTTTTGTAGTCATTTTGTTGTACTATTTATTGCATGCGTGCGTATGTGTGTGTGTTTGTTGGTCCCTCCATCAATCCTCACGTCTATTCAACCATCCATCCATCCCATACTATTCATCCATTCTATCCATCTATCCGACCATCCGTAACATATACGAGTTGCGGGCGTAGCAAAACAAAAAAACAGAAAAAAATAAAAAATTATAAAAAAAAAAATAAAAGAAATTGTTAAGGAGTGCATTGCACTCACTGATGCCCTTTCTTTGTCCCCTCATCATTGCCATCAAACCTACTAACCCCCTCCTCCATACTTCACACATGCTTTTAGGTTTCTGTTGCTGCTGCTGCTCAGTGTGTGTCCCTATGGCGGCGTGTCTCATGCCTGTGTGCGGTCGTTCAGTCGGTCGGTCGGTCGGTCCTACTGGCTTTTTATTCTGTTATTATATAATATCACCAACCAGTTGACAACAACAAACAACTAAGGCAGTAAATATTATTACACGTACTCAGTGTGTTTCATAATTGTTGTTGTTATTTTTGTAATTGTTTGTTACACCATCTAACCATTCTATCTATTCGATATAGTACTATTGTAGATCAGCGGTTCTCAGACTTATCAAATCTATCATATGCACAGATAAGAAATATTGTACACACATACACAATATTGAATTTAACTATGAGTGTCATTTCCTTATAAAAATATTTATTTGCATTTAATAATGAATTTGAATCTAAAGAATTTGAGTTAAATAGGGAGGTCACTCCTTGTTATACACTACTTATGTTAAATATATTATATCAGGGTCTTTGGCGTACCTTTGTTTAAGAACCGCTGTACTAGATTATTGTCACCAAACTCAAAAGCGTGTTGTCGCGCAAAAAGAAAAAGGGTTTAACAATTTGTTTTCGGTTTATGGCTTCTCACTATGCACTCACTCCACCTTCCCTTCCTTTTTTAACCATTCTTTCTATATAATTTTTTTTTACTATATTTCCCCTCTCTATACCATACACATAATACATATGTAGTAGTACTCTATGTTTTGTACTCGTACACATATTAAGAGTGGCTCTTGGGTATGAATGAATGAATGAATCATCGTCATCATCATCATCATCATAAGGACAAGTGTTACTGTCACTGACTGTTTCTCTAGTTCTTGGTCTTGTTACTGCTGGTGTAAGTGTTGGTGTTGATGTTGTTGGTATTGTCATTGTTGCCACTCGGTTGCATTTGGGCACCACCTATCGACATAGCTTTTGTGCCTACCACGCCCATTTGGTGAAAGTAAAAATTTACACAAAAAAAAAAAAAACAAAAAAGCGAAACATGACAAACAACATGGAACACTATATACTAGAACACTGTGAAACAAATGTGACTAGTGCCTTGCTAGCAAGAAGCAACATGAGGCACAACAAACAACAACAACAACATAGAGCAGAGAACATACGCGAGTGATGCAAGACATACTCCTCGTACAAAAATACAACGCCAAGTGAGTGTGTTTTGTTGCCACATTTTGTTGCATGTTGTTCTGTCAGCGCTGTTGGCTTCAAAACAAAAAATAAATATATTAAAAGACACAGTAGCAGCAAAGCAATGTGGGTTTGCAAGTTCGTTAAACTTTCAAGTATCGAAGATGTTGCAACATGGGTGTTGTTGCTGTTGTTGTTGTTGTTGTTACTCTTGCACATACCAAGCAATCCTTTTCTCATTTATTCCTTTCCTGATGTAGATTCATTTTCTGATGTTGTTGTTGTTGTTGTTGGTACAACTAAATGTGAGGAGAGACAACAACTTTGATACTTTCATTTCAAGTGATGCTGTACTCCTCCTTCTCATCATGCACATTCCCACTTAATCTTCTTCATCCTTATCACCCATCAACCATCACCGAACATCCTTCTTCAACTTATCCTTTTCAAATTGTTCATAATTCCAATGCTCCTGCTCCTGATGTTGCTATTGCTATTGCTATTCCTGCAGCTGCTCCTAATTCTCCTGCCTGAAATACTCTAAGTAGAGTTAAGCTTTAGAGGTCTTGTTAACGATGACGGTATTGCGCGCTCTTAGCTTCGTTGCTTCAACCACCAAATCTGATGAACAAGACTCTTAAGGTCCCTCTATTTCATTTACAACGTCGCGGCACAGTCCTTGATGCCCATTGCAGTTACGCATTTTGCGTATGAATTTAATTAATCTACGTACACCCGCCCTTGCACTTATAAAGTATAAAGAGAAACGCACTTTGTTTGCTGGCGCACTTGACATCTGTTAGGGGCAGGCATGCTTGGGAAGCAAACATTAAAGACAAGTGATCATCATTACATTCTTTTTTTTTCCATATACTCCTTATATAGTATATAAATACGTATATTGAAATTATCTGGCAACATGTTGAAATGATCAGTTTTCAACATTTAATTTATTATCCTTCCTCTTCTCTTTCTTTGCTTGCAAGTATTCTTTTCTTAAGGCAATGGTGATGGTGATGATGATGAGAATGGCTTTGTCTCCTTTAGATTTCCTAAAGTTAACTGTTTTTTATTACCTGATAACTTTAAATTACAAAATGATTAAAGTACGCATTGTGTGCTACTTGCCACATGTTTCTTCTCAATTTTAGCTGGCTGAGGGAGCCTTATAAATAATCTTGATCATCATCGTCATCGTCGTCACTATCGCCACCATCTTTATTAAAAGGGTCCTTTCATCTTCATTATCATTCTGAACTTGCAACATTTTGGATACATTTTGATATGTCATAGGGTCTTTTTAGGATCTTTTCTCATATTTCTTCAATTCCACAGAGTTTTTTTTTGTTTTTTGTTGTTGTTGTTCGACTTGAGCTTGACATCATCGATGACTTTGAGTTGCCTCGACGACTTGGAATTTTACACTAATTGACTTTGCCGCTTCACTTGGCAATGCATTGCTTGCTTGCCTGCCTTCTGCACATCACATTCTTTGCCTGTATCATTTTCTTTCTTTGCAGCTTTAGTACAATATTAATTCACTTCTTCTCTTCTACATTTTGGTATTTTTTCTGTGTTGACTTACCATCCTTTAATGTGTGTGTTTTTTTTTTTTTAAATCGATAAGTTGTTGCTTCAGAATTCTTTTTAATTTTTTTGACCTTGCAATGCATCAATGCTTACTGCATGCCACAAATTATCGCATGCCATACAATTAAATATTTGTTTCTGTCTCTCTCTCTCTCTCTGTTTACTCCTCTGATCATGTCTTAGTTAGTTTTCTCTAGTTTCTATTTGTAAATGATCTACATGCCGCTTGCAACAGTATAGAAGTTTCCAACAACAAAATCATGGGTCATATATGTATATGTAAGAGTGTTGCTTGTGGTTATGGTTGGGACTGGGAGTGGGACTGGGATTTTAAATTGGATTGCAGTAGCACGTAGTGGTTTGGACATAGTAAAAAGTGTTAAAAGCGCAAGCGCATAATTTTTGTTGTACGCGTGCGTGCAACGAATATCTTAACGTGCAACCAACCACCACCACCACCAGGCAACAACAATCAAACATCGTTAACACTTAGACAAAACAAAAATAATGAAATAGATCAACTTGCAACAACCTAAACAACAACAACAAGAACAACAGCAGCAATAGCAACAACAATAACAGCAAAAACAACTTACAATACAGTTGAGTTGAGTTGAGTGGAGTTGACCAGAAAAGCTACTCAATCACTGCTCAATAAACGTTTTAACTGCCAGACGTTGTTTGAATGCCACACGTTGCATTGTTTCGGTCTCTGTTGCATGCCTCAAACATTTTGCTGTTCGCAAAAGGCGTGCAGCGTTCGTTGCAAACACGTTAAGTCAATTAAATGTTTTGTGTGTGTGTTGCTGCCGCGCTTCCGCAAAATGTTGCACATAGATACTCTTACACTCAACAACACGATGTGGCACTGGACCATCCATCCATACATCCATCCATACATGTATCCTTCTGTCCATCCATCCAACCGACCGATCGACCAAAAGACTAACTGCTTCAGTTCATTTCATTGTAGTGTAAGCACTACACTCCACTACACTTCATGGCACTCCACTCTTACTCCCATTGAAGTGCATTATTTGCCTCAATAACAAAAACGTACTTGCCACAATCACAGCTGCTAAGTGTCGATGGCGTGTTTATGACACGGACAACAACATCAACATCATCAACAGCAACAACAACAACAACAACACCAGTGTTGTAAAAATAACAATATAAAACAAAAAATGGTGTTGCTCATTATGATGATGACAACAATGATGATGATAATGATGATGATGAGCATGCGTGCTACTGCCACATCGACTACGGAAGAGGAAAAGAAATTCAAAAATAGAAAAAAAACAAAATGTTGTATCAACAAAACAGTACGAATATTGTAAGTAGTAATAGTAGTAGTACATATGTGTTTATTGCATGTGGCAAGTTCAGAAATAAAATGTGACAAACAAACAAATATTCGCATGTATTCAGTTTCACGAACTTATGACCTCAAAACTGAATGAATGGAGATTCTATTATACAACTATATAATTTCTTACAAACGTCTATTAAGGATATATGAGTAAATCAAATCAATGTTTGCATAAACCATTTGTTCAGTGCTTAGATTTTGTAGCCTCAATACAAATTGATTATTTCAAATCAAATTTTTTTGATTTCTGTGCTGCAATCTGTAAATTATTAAAGGATTTGGCAGACAGACTATGCTACATTTAGCAAACATCATTGGAGTCCTATAAAACTATTCAGAAAGGAAAAATGTATGTACAAAATCTCATAGTTTCACAAAAAGATGTTACTTTTATTTAAGTCTCAAGAAGAGAGGCAGTGTTCCTAGATGTGAAACCGGCATTTGACAGAGTGTGGAACGCCAGCTTGCTCTATAAGCTAAAGATGCAGCTGCCAACATCATACTACTTATTTTTTGAAATCCTTTCTGGAGAAAGGAGGTGTTCCCCATGATAGTGTGATAGGCTCCGTTTGTACACATTATTTACCACAGATCTGCCCATCACTGGAGACCATTTCCTTACTACAGTCACCTACGCAGACGAAACTGCACTTATAGCAGTTTTCAGGACTCTCGTCGGGGCTTATAGAGTGCTACAAGACCAGCTTAACTCTTCTGGAGTATGGCTGAACACTATAGTCAATAGCCTTGATAGACAACTCACATGGCGACCTCACATAAAGGCAAAAATAACCATTTAAATGCGAATCTACGGCTCATTGGAAGCCACTCAAAACTCAAAATAAGGAATAAATTGCTACTATTACAAGGCCATACTAAAACCAAGTGGGGATTACTGTACTCAATTGTGGGGCACGGCTAATGAGAATGGCAATTGGCGCTCATCTGTCAACTTGTAATCAGGAAATTCATGAAGAACACAATTATCCATGAATAGAGGAAATCAATCAATGTAGTCAGCGGTACATCAACAGACTAACTGATCATCCAAACAACCTGCGTAATAAACCAACATTAAGTAACTCTTCCATCCAACCAACCATCTAATGCATTTGAAATAATTATGGCTAAAAAAGGTAAAATAATACATTTGTATGAATTCACTTTTCATACTTAATCGGAAGAATTACTCTATCAAGTAAAGTGAAATTCATTGAAAAGAATTATTTTTTATCCATATAATGACCAAATCAAAATCAGACCAAAAGATGGCCCATCCATTTTTTTTTTAAATTTTTTCCCATTACTAGGTACGTGGGTCGATTAATAAGTCCTTAGAAATCTGAGAGATCGCGTCTTTTTTGGTAAGGTTAATCCATCAATAATCAGCTGTTGAAGTCCCAGTAACATCGATCACATTGTTTTATTATTTTTATTGTCAATTGAAGCAACAAACTTTTGTGTATTGGAAAAAATGAGAAAAGTGAGTTAAGCTCGGTGATTAAACACTTTTATTTAAATGGCTTAAACCTCGAAATAAATCAAATCTGAGTTGGATAAAGTTCATGGCACAAATGCTTTTGCGTTTGCAACTATTTACAATTGGGTACATCCACAAAATATGAAGATCTTTCGGGACGTTCAGTGGAGGTGGCCGCCCAAGTAACAAATGCGCTAAATGATCGTTTGGAAATCGAAGTGAAATCTCTTGCTCACTAATTTCAAATGTAAATGTTAGATCTTCTTGCGATAGGCACGAATCTTCTTTCAATGTTGAACTACGTTCTTGGTCTTAAATGTCAAACTCGCCGTTCTTAAATTTTTGAAACCACTCACAACTTCTCTCACTTAAAACAACCTCACCTTATGCTTTTACAAGCCTTTGATGTGCCTCCCATGCAAATTTCTTCAAATTGAAGAAGTTAATCACAATGATGCTTTTTCAGCTCCAAACTCGACATTTTCATATGAAAAAAATTCTGTGATGGTGATGCAAAATCGCTTATACTTTACGGCTATGGTGTTATCAGATGTCCAACCTTATGATATGATGTTTTACATCTGAAAATTTCAATCACAACTCACTGGTAGGGCCTTTTTTTTGTCAATCAGTAGAAACCTATTTGTGCTTCCAATATATTTTTTAATTATTATATTGCGTATACTCAACTGTTTTTATATTCGAAATATCACGTATTCGTCGTGGCGTATATTTTGTAATGATTATATTGCGTATACTCAATTGTTTTTAAGTCAGACATATCACGTATACGTAGGGGCTTCTAATCGCAAATAAACAAATTTTTGGTTGATAAAAAAACACATTACAACCGATTCGGCACAAGTCATTGCAGAAACTTATTTGTACTCCCAAAATATTGTAGTATTTTTGTTAGTATCACTGAAAAAAGATGCCAATTTGTTAAACGCTTTATGCTACTGATCGACACTTGTATTACTCGTACTATTCTATTGTGAATATCAATGAATCCGTTATGTACAACACATCATTCTTGGAAATGTGTTGAACAAATTCTTCATCCGTACTATTGTCATTATTACATGACATGAAAGATGTTTATTTGTGGTTAGTAAACTTAATCAAGATTATAGATAAGCACAAACATAACTATTTCAGTTTCGAATCGAGCATAGATCTAGGTACTTTTTCATTTAGCACTAAAATACAATGATGTAAGATCAAATAATATTTCCAGATGTGTCGAAAGGTTCACAGATTGCCTGAAGAGCACAGATTGGTGTTGCAGCTATGAAAAGATAGAGAAAGTCTATTGGAAAAATGTGGAATTGGTCTGTTCATTTTGTATTAAATGTTTTAAAAATGAAAATAGCCACCGAAACCTGAGATAGGCCATTATAAACAGACCCAAATTGCATCCATTTAAATCATCAAAGAATAATTCAGAGGAAATCAGAAATGTTGCAAATGCTCATACTGTTCTTTGAAGTTAAGAGCATACCATTCCTGAAGGACGGACGAATCACTCGCAAAGGAAAATTGTCTATGAGATTAAAATACGCTAAGGATCAAGTTATTGGGCAGCATATAAATGTATGATTTATCGTAATGAATAATACTACTAAGTAAATTATAAAGCATTAATTGCTTACAGCATTATGGTGAAAAAAAATATCGATTTGAATTGATATCAATATATCCATACTACATACATAATACAATATTTTCAGTGTTTATAGAACAGTCCATAAGTGATGTCGTACATAAACTGATAATCGATATCTTTAAAGCAGATTAATCAGTCATAAGTTTTGGTCGAAAACCGATTTTTATATGAGTATATTGTAACATTTTCCTAAAATGACTTTTTGTTGAACCCAAAAATTTATGCTGTTTCTGTAGTTCTAGATACTCATGTATACATATGTATTGTATATTTGAGAATTGGTTTTTTAATTCATGGAATTGATGCAACAAATTTGCTAATATCATACTATAAAGAACGCTACTGTCGCACGTCATCATTTGCGCTTAATTGGCTGCATGATTTTGCTTTAAACAAGCTCAACTTTGTTGCTTAACTTGGCCAACAGAACAGCAAGACATTGACACAAAACACAAACTTCATCATCATCAATAATTATAATCATCGTTATCGTCATCGTCATGTACAATATATATTATATAGTTCGTTCAAGAAAGCGATTTGTGTGTGTCTCTTAACATGATTTAGTAAAACGACGTCATGTGGCGGCAGTAGCAACATTAACGGCATCAGTGACGGCGGTAGGTTGTTGCCTCATGTTGCCTCATGTTGAGAGAATATGAGTTACTATGATGGACGACTACTTCGATTCGATTCGTTGTGATTTGATTTGATGTGATACGATTCGATCCGATACGATGTGATATGATGTGATGCGATATGACATGCAACACAAACATGATGTTGCGTGTTAAGTGGCAGCAACATGACTATGACGATGATGATGATGATGATAATAACAATAATAATGACAATGTTGCCAAGATGGCGCTGCATCCAATTGAAAGTCTTTGTGGCAGCAAACAATGATGATTATAATAATGATGATGATGCTGGTGATGGTGGTAATGGTGGCAATGGCTTCCGGCTGCGCAAACATACTGCCTGCAGAGTTGCAGAGGCATATCGGGGGAACAGATTGTTAAAAGGAAACAAGTGGAACAAGTATATGTACATACATATGTGTGTGTGTGTGTTTTGAAGTGGTGTAGTGGTGTTTTAAGGAACAAGGAACGGGCCACTTGGTTGTGTTGCTGTTGCTGCTGCTGCTGGTGGTGTTGTAAAGTGCAACCAAATGACCCGTAATTTATTTGTGATTAAAAAGCGTTTAGCAAAGCTCAGCAATAACAAAGAGTTTAGTTTCATTGAGGAAACATGCATACAATTATGTAGTATAATAATAACACGCATATACTCCTTGAATAGTTTTTAAACATGGCAATATATGGAATTGGATCGGTCACATTCTCTTCAATACTGTTTTAATCATGAGTATTAAACATCATATACAGAATAAGTGCGGGAGTAGCCCAAGAGGTTCTGTGTTAGACCCCATGTCTATACCCACATTATACCGATTTCAGAGCATTGTATTATTTTAATTAAAATAAATGTTAGTAAACTGAAGTTACATAGTAGTACCCCACTAAGAAGAGTAGGACTAGTTGTCTATAAAGTTTCATCCTTGTAGTGACTTTAAAAGCGATCATCGAAAAACTATCTTAAACATAACTACATATATATTATTTAGACTCGAAGTTAACAATTAATAGACTTGGTTAATAAAATGATTTGCATGTTGACAGCCAGGCCGCTAAGAATTCTCTGTCGGCCATCAGCTTCATAATCAAGCTCGGCACCACTCAATCATGCTTATCCGTGTGCCGAGTAACTCCGGTAATGAGATGGCGGACGAGTATGCCAGGAAAGGCTTTGCACTGCCTGTGTCTCAATCAGTTGCTGATATTTACAGACCATTACAGGATATCCTCTCATGCCTGGAAGTGAAAACCAGAGATCTATCAGGCAGGAAGTGGGCTAATAAGTTTGCACAGCCCAGGACACTCTGGCCTTGCTTCAACAAGAAAAGGATTCCGACATTGCCGGGAGTTATGACGGGGTACTGCACCTTCGGTGTGATGGCCTACAACGACTTCTGTCTAATTCTTTGAACATTGATCTCAGGTTTAGGAGTTTTCATTCTGTATTAGGCAACAGGGGAAATATTGTAAATAGATATTAATACAGAGACAAGATTTTTCGGTATCATTTTACCTAACTTAACGTAAATGTATTTGTATAAAAATTATATGGTTAGAAAGATATTCATCTATATGTGTCGCATGTAATTTTTATGCCAATATATTGATGTGACTGCACTAAAAAATAGGTAAGAAAATTTAACGGAGTGGAATCAGAGAAAGAAAAATGTATTAAAGCGGACGAAAAAAAACAGGTAACAACAACAATCAAGAGCGAGAAATCAATATCACGCACTCTGTCGATCACTGAAACGATAAACTACTTCCATGATTGTCGGTAGATGCCAAATTCCATTGCATAACTTGATTTCTTTACTTCTATTCATTTTTAATATTGTATCTTTGTGGAAATATTATATATTTTCTGGTTTTTAATGATCTTATAATCTAACATGAGCACATGATCTAAAGTTAATACTAAAATACTAAAAGACAAGAATACATTGAGTGATAAGAATGGCACTTTGGAAATTTGGGATTCTAACAATTCAATGAATGTTCCTTATAGAAAATATGCAAAATGGTAGGTTTGAGTATGGATGAACGGGATGAAATGAAAAGTAAGTAGTGGTGGTTATTGTGATCTATAAATATTATTAGAAAAAAGTCCCCACGCTGGGTCTGTCAGTCTGTTTGTTCGCGTATAACTCAAAAACTACCGAACGGAGGTTCATACGTTTTTCACCAATGATCGGAGTGATTTATAAGGAAAGTTATAGGTATATATTTTATTAAGATTTTGTGTTAATTTTCTGGAATCTGAAGATAATTGTTAAAGATGTCGGTAAAAATCATGCCGATTGGAAGCTATACTGAATGATGCATAATGGTTTTACATTAAGCAATTCTGCGGCAGAGCTTTCTCTTGATTTTTTTTTTGTGGAGATGGGAAGAAAGATGGTTGCGTGGTAGGCGAGTGTTTTATATTCGGCTTGTTTGGCTTTTGTAAAGTGAGGGTGGAACTGCTAAATGCCAAAGACTATGAGATTATATAGACAGGACAAATCGCTCACCAATCTCAAGCTTTTCTTGCTTTGTATCTTTGATACTTGGAAATAGTTAAATACAGTATGATGAAAGAAAGAAAGTTGATGAGAGTGAGAAAGAGTGGGTTAGGGAAAGGGAAGTAATGCAATTGTTGTGCAATTAAACAACACAAAAAAAAAAACAAGAATTTATTAATTCGTGACTCAAAATCAAAACTAAAAGAAACGTTAAAATCGTTTTAAATTCTCATTTGAAGATTTGAATTGGTTTTTTTATGTACAATATTTCTTTTTGCTTGAATTGCTTTTGCCATTTGCCATTTGCTGTTTGTTGCCTTTGGTGTTTTGATGTTGTTTATCAATCTCTCTTCAGCATCTTTCAGTTCGCCAACTTCATTTATATTCTTCACTTTTTTTCTTTACCATGTCCATTTATCTATCTATCTATCTATCTAGTATTAATCCATTCATTCATTCGTTTGTTTTTTTTGCCTGTCCTTCTATCTGTCTGCCGGTCTGTCTGTCTGTTTATACGTCAGTTTGTTCTGTTTTTGATAATGATCATTAACGCCATATATTTAACGCCATTTAACGTAAAAGCAAAGCAAAGCAAAAAGAATCAATAAGAAGAAGAATCAACAGCAACATGAACAAGAACAAGAATAGTATGAGGTACAATAAAAGAATTCAAGCAGATGCAACATGCAACATTGCCTCAGGCCATAGAGTTGCAAAGTCTCTAAGTCGAAATCGAAGAGTCCGAAGCAAATCGCATTGCATTGCATCCCATCGCATCGCATCGTATCACATTGCGTCGCTTTTAAGTTTTTAAGTTTGAATGTTTTGTATTTTGAGCTGCAAAATTGCCATCGTTGCCGTTTGAGTTGAGTTTCAGTTAAGTTGAAACATGGCAATTGTTATTACTATTGTTGTTGTTGTTGTTATTATTTTTATTATTGCCATAAGATACGTGCATTTATTTATAACGGTTAAGATTTTTTGTAGTTTCTTTAAGCATTGCATTTTGTCATTTTATACCCTAAAGACAAAAATCAAAAAAAAAAAGACAATACAAGTTAGCACTCTATGGGATACCCTGTATACCATACTCTCAATCAGCAGAGTCCCGACAGAAAATATGATCATATTTCATGTATTTCCCTGTCGAACAAAAGGGTATTTTGAGTTGTAGAGATACAGTATTTACAATAGTTGATGTATGTCTCCTCCTTCACAACTAATATAATATAATTTGGACTCACCCAGAACCAGAACTTACCTTATATACTAAATTAAGTTTTCTAGCTCTTATAATTTCCAAAAAACCACGAACGATATGAGCAACAACATATTGCCAACAATTAGAATGATTTCAATTCTTGCACATTGGCTGCAACTAAAGGAAATTGGGTACATAAAATACTAGCAGTTTAATCCAACGTTGCCCGGAATTCCGAGTGTTGTTAGAGCGATTTTTCCTGTCTTTTCATTTCATTGTCTTTGACGAAATACACACTCTCTCTCTTTCTCTCTATTAATTCGCTCTCTGTAAACATCATATTCAGAACAAAAACAAGAACAACAGTAAAAAATTTAAGAAGCACCAAAGCATAAACAACAAATAAATGTACGAATATTTCTGTGCGTGTATGGATTTTTGATAACTTGGGTCACAATATTGTATTGTTATTTTCATAAGGATTTCTTATTTTCTTGAAAACATAACAGAGCCTATGTTACTCGCTTATAATGTAGATTTCTATGGGTGGAAGAATTTTTAAAATCAGTTTAGTAGTTTTTGAGTTCGATCAATACAAATAAACATATAAATATTCACTCTTTATAATATATATGTGTAGAAGTGTATAGATTAAAGAAAGATTTCTACTAACTACTATTTTCAGTAATTAAAGGACTTCGATTTAAAAAACCGATGGATTTATATACATATACATGAACTGACGATACTGAAACGGACAGGGGAGAGGGCTGCATAGCTAAATGAATTCTTCTAGCGGAACTAATCATTTCCTTATGCACTTTATGGAGTCTCTTAAGTCTTGTTTAATGCATTACAAATATCACGACAAAGTGATATTCATATCATTCACACTTTTTGTGAAAGTTAACATACAAAAGTATCAGTAATAAACCATGACAAAAAGATGCACCATGACTGTTTTTTTTTTCTCTCTGCATATTATCATCTTTTTTATTGGTGCGCCTCTCATACTTGTATGCCAACCTTTTTCTCATAATATTGTAGTAGGTACCTTCATGTCTCCTGCTACATACTTCTTGAAGCTTTCTTTTTATTTATTTATTTCTTGCTCTTTCTTAAAGTTTCCTTCTCCAGTATGATGCACATACCTCTTTTATTTCTTCCCTAGGCCATACTTACATACATACCTTCTTTAACACGTTTATGTTGTTACGCTTGCGCGTTGCAAATGAATAGGAAAGGGGAAGGACGCGGGGGAGGTGGGACAAGTCCAAAAAGTCTTTACTTGAGGCAAGTAAAAGAAGAGAAGTGAAAAAAAAAATCATTGCTCATTGCTTGGGAAAACCTTGTTAGCATCTGTGGGCGTTTTCCATTTGCTGCTCTTCTCCTTTCTTCCCTACTTCCCTTCAGCTTTTTAGCTCCTTTCTTTGAAATACTATATTGTATAGTTTTTTTATACTCTTCACGGGAGTGGATGGTATTATAAGTTTGTCATGAAGTTTGTAACGCATAGAAGGAGAAATTCGCAGACCACTCGTCTCATCGAGTTGATTTAGCCATGTCTGTCTGCCTTTCTGTATGTATGCAAACTAGTCCCTCAGTTTTTGAGCTAGATAGGTTTATTTTTACCATACGCTGGACATTTGTCGGAATCAGCCGAAACCCCCATTTAAATTATTGTTCTTAATAGAACATTTTTGTTTTTTTTTTAAGTATCGAACAGAAATTTCTGATCTATATTCATCCACCATGTAAATTTCAAGATCGTAGGAGTATCAGGAAAGGTACCTCCCATACAAACCAAAATTTCAAAAAATTCATATAAAACTGTAATGTGCCCCTCAAACTGTGCTCATATTTGACAAAGAGAATATAGTGATGTTAAGAAAGGAAACATATCTAATATCTGGCATTTAACGCCGTTCAGTTGAATGCAACCTGGAGGAGCGTGAAGGGTATTACTTCTTTGGCATAGCCAATGATAACCCTCTTTCTGGTTTTTTTTTTTATTTTATTTTATTCCATGTGATCTTTCCTTGTGGTTCAACACTTTAAGACCGTTTTAATCATATTATATATTTTCTTTACGTGTCTTCCTTTTCTGACCTGGTGACGGTTGGCCGCGGCATCTTTTACTCCATTTTTTTTGGTTTTGCAAAACTATCAAAACGGAAATAGTTTATAGGCATTACTAATTTGAGAACGACATATTTATTTATAAATGAGAATGAATGATGATGATAATGATGATGATGACAACGCCTACAACTAAGACGATTTCGTTCCCCAAGGTGGCAATAAGAAATGAAAGTACCAAGCGACTAAAAGGTAGGACAGACATTTCATCCAAAACTGTCGGCTTGATATTCAGACAAAAATTTAGTTAAAAATAAATATGTACAATATATATATATATATATATATATATATATATCTACATAAAATATAAAAGATGAAGAGAACAAGAACAAGAACGAGAACAAGAAAGGCATTGAAGAATGTGGCAAAGCAAAGACTGATAGACAGACGACAAGTCAGACAGACACACAGACATTTAAGAAGCAAGCAAAATGGATAAACAGAAAAATGTGGCATCATGAAGTAGTTTGTTTTGCCTGGCAATGTTTTTAAGTCAAATAATGGTTTTGCGTGCAACGTTTAAGTATTACAAGGGACTACACCCAACTGCAAACTTCTGGTTTCGTTAAACGCAAATTGATTTAAATTGCTAACTTTGGTGTTTAACGATTTATTATTATGTATTTTTATACTCTTTAAACTAAGTGAGAATGTGGTATGACATTATCATTTTGTATTGGTATTTGTAAAGATTTAAGAGAGGCAATAAGCTTGGACTCCATAAAGGATACAAGAACATGTGTTCAGAATTTAAAAATGCAGTCGTTTTTTCATTTCATTTTCTGCGTCTATGCTGAGACTGGGAAAAGTTGCAAGCACAGCCACAACAATAATAAAATATCGCAATGCTGTGCTGTCGCTACGTTATCGTATGTATGCAGCATGGCAGCATAGAAACAGCAATGAAAAGAAAACCAATGCTATGCTATGCTGCTGCTGTTAAGGTGTACGCAGCCGAAGTACAATAGCAGCAAACAGAAAAATATGTATATGTACTTGTAACAGATATATGCGTCCCGCACTCACAAAAATCGGGGCATGTAGTATCGCTATACTACCGTTATTGTTTCTCAAGCGATACGCTTAAAAAGAAAATGAATTTTCACAAATTTTTAACCCATTTGAAGGCTTCTCTCCCTTTGATGACATAAGCGCGTCATGGCAAAATTCCTCTTACAGGCTTCATCGCTTCCTCTTTTTTAACAATATATAAATTACTTGACGCTACGGCTTTTCAGTCATGAGATATAAGAAAAATATTGGCGACATGTTTTTGTAACATTTCTGAAAGAGCATCAGATTCGGACATGTGTCCTAAATTTTAAAATGTTTTCACATTAAAAAAAATATGTATCTCTCACAAAGATGTTTGTTGTCTCTTTTGCTCTTAAGCACATTGTTGTTGTTCTCACTGATTTGTCTAAAGCAAAACACGAAGCTGTTGCAGCACAGCGACAGGAAAAGTAAACATTTCTTAAAAAACAAAACTATCTCAGCACATCAGCAGCACATTTTTCGGTGCTGTTGATAATATGCTGCCAGTTTTTCACATTGTGACACGACGCTTGTCCACTTATATAGTACGAATCTAGAAACAATACCTAGGTCTGATCCTGGACAAGCGCCTCACCTGGCACTCCTATATGAAGAATGTCATTGTGTACTGCTATCAAAAGATGAGGAAACTTGACAATAAACTGTGGAGGAGCAGTGGTCCGTCATATTTGATACGATATTGTATATTGTGTAAGTAAGTAGTGATCCCAGTTTGGCGATATGGCATTCAAATATGACGGACCACTGCTCCTTATAATAAATAAACAAAAAAAGGTACAAGCAACACAAAATAAGGCCCCACGATGAATAAAAGGTGCATGGGCCGTGGATAGTCAGGGACACTACATTCTATCGTGACCTTATGATCCACCACAATCCCCTGGCAATGTCTCTAACTCATAGCACAACAATTTTCAGACCTGAGATTACTGAAGGGGGGTTATATGTATTTTGTGACGACATAAAAATAATGCTTTTCCAAAACAATGGTCCTCATAGAGGTTTTTTTTTTAAATTCGTCTATTCGTCTTACACAACATCCTTAAGCTGCGCTTTGCTTGAAAATTCTCTTTTTATGATTACTTGATCGTTTCAAGTTCCGTCCAAAGGTTCAAATCAGAATTTTGAGGTGACTTTGCAAACATACATACGAGCAACATCCACTTTTTTACGTTATGTGAACTGTGCATAGGGTCATTGTTGCTTTATACAATATTATTTAGCAGAATATCAAATTTAAGAATCCTGGTCCAACAAATATTGTATTAGATTTCCTACTTCAGTAGACGACATGAAGGATTATATTCGCAAAAACATAAAACGTATATACTGTGACAAGCCCATGGAGTTTTGTGACAGTATTTCATATTCGGTAAAAATTTTGTAGAAGAGTGTGTTAAGTGGGAGAAGCATGATTCAAATTATTGAAAATTGGGGTATGCATAGATTTCTCTTTAAATTAAACTTAACCTTATCTAACTTGTTGTACCTTCATTTTGTGAATGATTGTATGCATGCTATGCTCTCAGTTTTAGTGCCATTGGGCTAAAATCCACTACAGACTTATAGAGCTGTTAAGTTCGTTCAAAATACTTCGATTATTCAAAAAGAAAGCCCCACACAAAAACTCACTTTAAAATTGTGTTTACCAGATATCTGAATGATGCAAATGACAATTCCATTTGGGTTGGCGGGCAAACATGTTAAATGAAATCGGAAAGGGTCTCCATCTGGATACCTCAGAAGAAAGCCGGGTTTAGATCAACTTTAGTAATAAAAATACTGTGTTTTGTGGAAGCCATCAAATGATGTGAAGTATATCGTTCATAAGTTTTGGTAAGACCAAAGTCAATTTATTTTGTATTTGGATTGTTTATTTATTTAATTTTACATTTTGTTTCATTTCTGAGGCACGTTCGTCTTGAGACTTGTTTCTGGCCAACGACAATAACAATAACAACAACAACATACATACATAATTGTATTAATTACGGCCATAAACAACAACAACAACAGCAACAACAACAAGAACAAACAAACAAATCTCCAACTACAAACCACAAGTTGTGGCGTCTCAGTATAGACTGGGCACTTTAGGCAACCACAAACTAAAAGACCATACATAAGCTCAGTTTCCAGCTCATGCTCACTCGGACTAAGATTCAGATTTCAGGATTATGAACTTTAGCTGCGAATTACGCGTTTCAATTTTGCATGGTTTTCCTTGAGTTAACCGCAAATTGTTTTGGGTTTGGGTTTGGATTCGCTTCGGTTCGGTTTGGATTCCTTTATATATTGTATTTATGTTTTTTGTTTCATTTTGCGGTTTTGCGCAACAACAACCAACAAGCAAACAAACAAACAAATAATAATAATAAAAAATAATAATGAAAAAAGAAAAATGGAAATGGAAAAAAAGGAAAAATTAAACAAATAAAAAAGGCAAATGAACAATGAAAAAGTAGTTTCAGCGAAGTCTGTGTCTGCATTCAAACAATGATTGTTGGAGAAAATCATTTAACATCATTATGAAATTAATAATGCACAATTAAACAAAAAGCAAAAAAGGATTATGCATAATGGGGCGTCTAGGTTTACTAGAGAGAGAATATTGCAAGCAAATTGCTGTCGAGGTAATTGATAAAGCGAAACAATTAAAAGGTCTTCTATAGTCCAGCTCCTTTCAAGCGTACGGGACGTGGACGGCTTAAGTATTTAATAAGCAAATATAATAATAATCATCGTCATTATCATCATCATCTTCTACCTCCTTATCAACATGAAATCCTAGTGAACAAAGGAGAAATACATGTAAATATACATATAGTAGTATTATGAGCAAACATGATATTAAGTAGAAAAAGATTAAAAAAAAAAATGAAAAGAAATTAAATTCCAATGAACTGAAGATAAAAATTCCCTTTAATGATAATATAATTTTACAGACAAAGTTTGAAATTCCCAGATTAGCAAATAAAAAATAATCAACTCAAAATCAAACTAATAGTATTTTTAACCGACTTCAAAAAAAAGGAGGATAGTATCAATTCGACTTTATTTTTCTTTATGAACTTTTTTCTAAGTGAACCGATTTTGATTATTTTTTATTTGAAAACTGGTGCTTGTCATATTTTATTATGTTTCTCCTAGCCCAATTCCCTCGATAAATTGTAGTATTGGTCCTACTTTACAGAGTTTGAATTCGTCCTCGGTTAATATGAATTCGCCAAGGTGTTTTCTTCTATTGTGCATCAGGGCAGGACAAGTTCCTATCACGTGCAATGCGGTCTCGTCCTCCTCCCTGCAGAAAGTGCAAAGACCTTTAGAGTTTAGTTAGGTGATAGTTCAGCCTACAATGACCTGTTAACAATCCTGTAATAATTCTCAGGTTATTCTTCGTCAGATTCGTACAGTCCTTGTAGCGTTTTGGGTTGTATGCCCCTATCGCTAATTTGGAGTGTGATAGCCCCGGTAGTTTTTCCCGGTATAATTTCCTTTGTGAACCTACACCACAGAATGGCTCGGGCCCTACTAATGGAGTTGACGCTCCTTTCCTGGCGAGTTTATCTGCCATTTCATTCCAGTTAATCCCTACATGACACGGAACCCATAGAATCCACACCTGATTGAGTTCACCTAGTTTGTTCAGTTTAACAATACACTCCATCACCAGTTTTGATGTTACTTGGTGAGATTTAAGTGCTTTGATAGCTGCCTGGCTGTCAGTCAGTATTGCTATTCTGCGGTTCCGGTAGTTCCGTATAAGATTAAAGTGCGCACACCTATCTATTGTGTAAACTTCCGCCTGGGAGATTGAAGTGCTCTTACCAAGTGGTGGCTTGTCATATAGTCCATATATAAATATGATCAATATCTGACCAGTAATTTTTGTGTAATACTTAATAATGCGCATTCTAAAGGGTGATTCATGTAGAAGTTTTTTTTTTTTAATTGTAAATAAAACACACAAAGAGAAATTGGATGGTTGAATCTTTATTAAGTCCTGAAAGAACATTCTCTGTCATTTACTTTTTGAAGATAATTTTTTTCAAATGTTGGCCGCGACTACGCCGTAGGTGGTCCATTCGGGACGTCCAATTTTGGATCACTGTTTCCAGCATTGCAACCGGTATCTGCCCAATGAAGCGAGTGCTGCTGATTTCCAAGTCCTGGATCGTACCTGGCTTATCGGCGAAGACTTTTGACTTCACATAACCCCAGAGAAAAAAGTCCAAAGGTGTGATATCACACGATCTAGGCGGCCAATTGACAGGTCCGAAACGCGAAAATAACTGCTCGACAAAATGCTTTCTTAATAAAACCATTTTGTCGCGCGCTGTGCACCAAAAACATTTTTGACAGAACGCTGATTTTCGTAATACAGCTGAATAATTTCGAGACGTTGTTGCGGAGCGAATCTTTCCATGACGATTTGTCAAACATTACTGAATAAAAATAACATGACAACATGACACTAGTCACGCGTGATCTGTAAAAGAAACCAATTGACAAAAAAAATCACTTAATGAATCACCCGTTATTTACGCTACTTGAAGTCGGTTTTCTATTTTATTAAAATTTTATTATAATATTTCTATGTATGTGTTGCATACAGTACTGGATGTACACCCAAAAGGCCCAGGCTTAGGGCGGCGATAATTTTGACGAAAATATTTCAAGACAACTTAAATTAAAAAAATTGTTTTGGATTTATTTTTCTGTGAATTTAATTGCTGCGCCAAAATCAGCGTTCGAATCTGCAAATCAAAAGCCTTTCTCAAACTCGTTGGTCTGATCGACATGATGCATGTTATGCTTTAGAAGAAGGGTGTTCTGCGACAAATGAAGCACTGGATTATACAATACATTATTAAAGTAAGTAAAGACGAGAAACCTAAAACACGATCTGAAGGTACTGTATTGTTACGAAAATTACAGCACTTAGAAACAGCGAATGTAGTAATGTAGTTAAGGCTTGGAACGTAATTTCCGGTCGTTATAATGCTGCTAGCAAAAAGCTTCAGAAATCACAAGTTGATTTATCACCCGTTGTCCAAATTTATGGTTTTCTGGCTTCTTTTATTGAAGATTTGAGGGATAAACAATTTCTTGACTATGAAGAAAAAGCCAAAGTAATATATGGGGTCCAAGAATATTGTCGTCACAGAAAGAATCAGAAAGCTTCAGTCAGATGAGTCATGTACAAATGAAAATCTGGGCAAGAAATTATACTTGCAAATGTTTACTAGCCTATTTTGGATACTATGTATAACTCGACGAAGAAATAAGTATGATAAGTTTTATGAAAACTTTAAATTCTTTGATAAGTTATCTGAAATTGATACAAGTGAGTTGAAATTTCAAGCAAATGAACTAATCAATAAGTATCCTTACGATTTAGAAGAAACATTAGGGAATAAATGCATTCACTTTCATTATCAACTAAAATATTTATGGAATATTTTGCATTCACGAAATCTTTGAGAAGTTTACTCTAATATAGATATTGCTCTATGCATTTTATTAAGTATCCCAGCAACTAATTGTTCAGGAGAAAGATCTTTTTTCACCCTGAAAAGGGTAAGAAACTATTTACGTGCAAGTTTGGACTAAGTTAGACTTAATGCCCTTGCATTATTGTCTATTAAAGTGTACTTTTTTCAAAAAATTTGATTATGAGGACATAATCGACGCTATCACGCGAACTAAAGTTAGGAAGAAGAAATGAATTTATTGAATGATAATTTTGAAAAAAAAAAATATATTTAAAGTACAATAATGATTTAAATATTTGAAATTTTTAATTATCATTTTCATATGAAATAAAAAGGACGACATATCTAACGGGGTGTAGGGCGGAATCGAACATAAGTCCGCCACTGATTTTACATTATATAATAGTAGATCAGATCTGATCGATGTGTCTTAACGTTAAGAAAGAAAAAAAAAACACAGATACGGGAAAATCGAGTTTAACGACTATCAGTCAGATCCATAGGATGAGTTGAGAAGTTTGTATGATAGTTGGTTTGGATGGATTTGAGCCTTTCCATGAACCTATTGCTGAAGCGGACAACTTCTTTCATGATCGTTATCATATGTAGGTCCCTGTGAAAATCGTGTACATTGGATTGAGCGGCAGTTCCCCAAAGCTGGATGCCATGAGTCCAAACTGGCTTCAGACTAAGTCGTATTTTATTTTCAAGGCTGAATTTTGACCATATATATATACTATATATGATGTTTCCACGACAGCCTTTTGTCCAAATGTATGCCGAGATATTTAACACTATTCTTAGTATTGGTATCACTACACCATTAAAACGGAGTGAGGAGCTTGAGCCTTTCCGTAATGAGAAAACCGTATGTGTTGACTTTTCAACGTTTACCACTAGGACACATCCATGCTTCGATGTCTCGAAATAAAACAGGTAAGACAATAACAACTTAAAACTTAATTTACTGAATTTTTTGTTCTTTGTTTTGTGCAACATGAAGAAATTTTGTATATTTTATTCAAAACCCTTATTTTTATCAGTATTAATTCTCAGGCATATTTTCTACCACTTTGTAAACATAAGTACTGGGTATATTATTCCATTTATGCTGAACTCTATCCAAAAGTTTATTTTCAGTAGAGGGCGCTTTATTGCTTTTTTGGAAGAATTCCCTTCTCCAATGGCCCTTGATTTTCGGTCGGATTGAGGTCTGAGTTTTGGATTGACCAGTCCTTCAAGTGAAACCAAGTGATTCTGACAATTAGCTCTGGGTTTGATGTGCAATAGGCTTTAGGTCATTATCTGGCTTGGGAATCGGAATGGCGTCAATTTTTTTATTAGACCCTATAGTCTGTAAAGAGGAACAACTCTTCGGCAGTTAAAGTATTCATGTATTTGAATTTCCACTCGGAATGGTTCTTTTAGTTTCCCAAACTTGGCTTAATTGCAGTGCAGATGATTATTGAAAACGTATCACTTGGTTTTATGAATTGAAGTAATTTCAATCAGCTTAGAAGTAATATTTCACCAATATTGTTGGAGTTGTTTTGCATGAAAGTGGATGTTGTAGAACATATTGATAGAAGAGAAACATTGTTGTATATACTGCAAATATTTAGTATGATAGCAATCAAAATTCGTATTACTACTAGCGTTGCCCGGCGCGCGTTAATGTGATGTTAATTGCAAACATAATGATGATAATGAGCAACAAATAAACATGATGATGATAATGATCAACAAATAAACATGGTGATGTTTACACCCACACATATACTATTTTATTCTTTCATTCTTCCCTCTTCCTCCCCTTGTACTTACTTACTTTTTACGTACAACAGATGGCATTGCCAGTCCATGAATAACAAATAAACAGCAACTCTATAAGATTTTATTTTACCTTTTTTTTTTAATTAATTAAGGCGATTATTAAAATATTTTATGGCCTAAAGCATGACGCAGACATCACCAATATGAGCGTAAAAATAATATCCAAAGTTAATTCAGCGAGTCCATTGATAACACACGAACAGCAATTGATTTTTTTCATATACATTTTATTACATTATTATGCCAAGTGAAGAATATAAAATAAGCTTCAACAATTGTCCTAAACAAGAATGATACAAACTGAAATTAGATTCTTCCTGCTCCTTGATCATATATATACTTCTTCTAAATAGACAATAGAAAAATATAATGTTTTACAATAGTTTCTAAATACCATTCATATTTATAGTAAGTGTGTCTGTTGATTCTGTTGTTCCAATTATCTGCACTATGTGTGTGTGTGTGTGTGTGTGTCGCACAAATTGGTGGTAAACAATAAAAACCAATAAAACAATGCAGCTACAAAACTACAATAATAATAACAATAATAAGCGAAAGATTACGTTAAAATTGTTTCACTAAAAGATTAAAATGGAATTAAAGTCATCAACACTTCCATCATCATCATCATCATCATCATCATTATCTTGTTATCATTATTATCAACATCATTGGCAACAACACCATCAGCAATGGTAGCAGATGATGCTGAAGATTAAGTTAAGACAGTAGTTGAATCAAAAGTTGCCATCATTATTGTCTTTATCCACATTCTTGTCATCATCAAAGTCGGCAAAGTGTATGGAATCGAGAGATTGGTTAAATTTGAAGAGTACAAAAGTAAATACATATTTGAAAGGACAATGACGCGTGACAATGACCAGGTCAAAATCAATTCGAAAGCTATAATAGATTACGTAAATTCAATTCAAATGTTTGTTTATTAAAGAGAATCACTCAAAAGGTTCACAGACATTGAAAGACTCAAAAAGGAGAGAGAAAGGAATTAAGGAACGAAAGAATAAAGTCACTCAGTCAGTCAGTTATTCAATCAGTGGCACAACCAAATTAAAAGGTAACAGAGAACTTTGCATTTTGCACACATGTGGAAGTCAGTCAGTCAGCCAGTCAGATAAGCACACAGAAAAGTGTTGCAAATGAACACACTAACACTGAGCTAGGTTGAGTCGAAGTCAAATTGTTGAACCTTCTGATAATCAAATAGTAAGTACGTGTATACAGGGAAATAGAGAAGAATAAAGAGAAATAAACGACTCATGCGTCGTCTGTCTGTTCTTCTTCTAGTATCATTGTTTGGTTACTTAAACAATGAATATAAGGTGGTTTGACTGATTTGACTGGCTGACTGATTGACTTTATATGTGATTCCTACAGAAGGCCAATGTCCGGCTTAGGCTAATATTGTCCATGACTTTTACTCCTTTTTCATTAATTTCCAAATCCAAATAAATGATGATGATTTGTTCACTTCTTCTGTATCTGTGTATGTGTCTGTTCCTGTTCTTCCCATTGACACAGGACTCAAACAAAAACTGAACTAGTATAGTCAATGTAAGATAATGGCAAAGAGCAAAGAGCAAAGAAAGAAGCGACAACAACTCAAATCAAATTTAAGCTTTTTCCTACAGCGGCTGCGTGCAACATCACATCACAGCATCCCAACATCACAACTGCAACAAAAAGAATGCATTGCGTTTAAAATGCGCATAAATAAAGAAAGAAGAAAAAATAAAAAGTTGAAATAAAACAGAATGAAAGCAAAAAATATAAAAAAAGAACCAAACACACCAAACAGAAAAGGCGCAACATGTTGAACGGTACTTCTACTTGCAATGCGAAACGAAGAACATGCGACTGATGGCCGTTGCGCATCAAAAGCGAAAAATTTACAAGCGAAAAAATAAGTAAATAAAAATAAAAAATTCTTTATAGTAAGCAATTTCTCGGACGCATGATTTTTTACCTTGCCATGCCTTCGAGAGGAGATTCTAAATGCTTTTGGCAGACGTCAAGCAAAATATCAGAAACAGCAGCAGCAGCAACAGCAACAAGCAGAAAAGCAAAATGAAGATGGAAAAGGTAGAAATGGAAAAATGCAGCAAGTCAAAAAAAAAAACAAAAAAAAAAAAATAAACGCAAGAAAAATAAGAAAGAAAAAAATGAAGAAACAGAAAAATGAATGCGATCTGCTCTGGTTTGGTTTTTGGCCCCAAAAACCCGACATAAGTCAGTCGGAGACTTCAGTTTGAAGAAGATGAGAAATGTCACTCGAAATGCGTCTATACGAATGAATCTACAAGCGCATGTACGAACGAGGCATGACACAAAAGTATCCTGCCTCACTAGTGGAGTTTTGAACACAATTACTCACTGCATGACACACTCTGTACTTCTTAGTTTCAATGAATTTGTATCAAGTTTTCCAGTGAGCTGGGTGACTTTTGAACACCATGATACCAGAAATGTTGAGCATGTCGTTCAAGTGTATGCGAATGAGAATCTTAGATAGTCTGGGACATCCGAAAACTTGTACAATATTTCCAACATAGAATTTATATATGATTCAAGTTTATGTGATTTTTATTCCAAAATTCCCTTATTTAGAAGAGAAAAAGCTGTAACTTTGACTTTTAGATGTTTTCGGAATTGAAAATTCTATTCACAGGGTGGCAGCAGGTCAACGGCTTAGGGAAAATTGAAAAAAATGTAAAGAGTGCACTAAAGACCATTTCACAAATGGATGGATGATTTCTTCAAAGGACAACACCAAGTCGGATAGTTTTCAAACACGTCTCGTATGTACAATATAAAAATATACATACATATGTATGTATTGCGTCAGTTTTTTGGTTTTTCGGCTTTAGTTTATGCACCTTAAATGGTGCGGTGTTTAAAGCACACAAAAACAGAAAAACAGAAACAGAAAAAAAACCTTAAAATATTGGAATGATTTTATAATGATTTCAGGTATAAATTGTAGGAATGAATAAATGATTGGGTGAAAGAATGATACTATGAATGCATAATTAGAGAAAAAAAGATGGTTCACTGACTGGACATGGATAAATGATTCAGTAATTTGCTGTCTGTCAGTCTTTGAATGCAAAAACTGATGGATGTATGAGTCGGGTTAGTATGATACGATGACCTGTCAATTACTTCTCCCAACTATATCATCTATGATACTCTTAATATGTTTGTTGATAATTACAAATTTATTATTGTACTATAATGCCATGTGTAAATATTACACATAAGCAACAGCAGCAGCAGCATTATTATTGAGTGGTTTCATATTCATATAACTTTTTCATCATCAACATAATGATCATCACCATCATCGGCAACCATATTAACCATTAACATTGTGACAATAAAATTCCTTCAGTAGTGAATAAAGCAATTCGTTTGTATCTGGATTGTGTGTTGACACAAACAACCACACAGAAAATGTGCCACGATTTACTGTGCCAAGCAGACAGACAAATTAAGATTATTAAAGTGCGTCAAAAACAATTAATAGAGAAAAATATGTACCATATATAAAATGGGAGTGAGAAAGAGGGAGATAGAGAAAGAGAGACTGAAATTCCAGAAACAGAATTTGTTCATTCACAGTTGTTGTGGTTATTTTTCACTCAATATTAAAATTAATAAAAGGCGGCTGGAAAAAAAAAACCTACTAGGCACATCAAATTTTAAACAGATAAGTAAGTGTATGACCCAGTTTAAGTGCCAGACTGTTAATAAAAAAATGTTCATATATCTCTAGATTTCAAGCGCCTGTACTGGTTACTCAGGCCTAGTTCGAAGCTCTCACTACACAATAAATTACTACTCGAAAAGGCGATTCTAAGGCCAATCTGGACCTATGGCATTCAGATATTGGGCTCCACTGCGGTCTCAAATGTAAACATTATACAAAGGTTCCAGTCCAAAGTTCTTCGCACTATAGTAGGTGCCCCTTTTTATGTTCGCAACGATGTCATTCACTGCGACCTCAAGATCGATACGGTTGCAGAGACCATCACTGCGTTTAGCCACCGCTACGCACATCGTCTTGAGAACCATGTAAACGTCCTTGCAGTGCAGCTTCTGGACAACAAGCAGCAACTCCGCAGACTTAAGCGCTATCACCCCTTAGATCTTCCCTTCCACTTCAATCAGTGACCTAATCCCTATCCTTCATAATATAACCTCAAGATACTGAATACCTCATGCAATTTAGCTACTGTCTACATATAATCATTAGATAGATTCTAAATAAATAATAAATTATAAAAAAAAAAAATATATCTCCATAGGCCATCTAGGCCTCCAGAAAGCAGGCACCACTGATGATAGTGGACAATTTACTGTAAAATGGTATTGAAAGATAATTTGAAGACTTGGCCACAAAGCATGAACTAAAACTGCAAAAATAATTTAATATAACTTCTTAGTTTGTTGTGACATCTGGGACAACAGTCAACGGACCGTGTTCTTAGGTAGTTAAAAAGCTTGTAATCTTTTGAATGCGGGTCTGTTTTTCAAACTGCTGTGCATAGACCAGGGTTACCATTGCTGTAAAAAACACAATGTGGTTGGATTCTCTCTAGTAGAGGGCATCATGCTCAGAAATTCTCATCATTCGTCGTAAACCGGTGAGTTTCAGGCGGCATTAATCCCAGTACTCAGTTAGGTCAAGCTGGTGCATCGAATGCGTAAAGAAGACCGTCCACGTGAGAAGGAACTCAATTTGCGTGAAAAAGAGCGTCATTGTCGTGAGAGACATGAGCATCAATGTCACGAAGAGAAACGCTTGGGTGACGAACGTTGTAAGCTGGCAATTGAACGTGAGCGTTTAGAGCGCAAGAGGGCCGAGTTGCCAGAACGCATGTGAAGCTACCAGTTAAACGTTCTATTAAACAAGTATCCAAGGATCGTTAAACAGAGGCTCCTGAAAGTTAAAGAAATGTATTTGATGCCCCACCGGCATTAATAGTTTATCCGGATGTTGTCGGTTCAAGAAATTCATCTTTTACGAAACGTGGCAAAGATGACTGTTCCAATTCAAATAAAAGTTCCACAGGTGATGCGATTCCAGTGACTATTTTTTGTCAAATACTAATCCTGGTGACATTGGTGAATTTGTTCAGGAATCACAATGAAATTTTCTTTAGGGTAATGGATGTCCATTGTTCAATATATTGGGTGTCATAAAAAGAAATCCACTATTTTCCCAATAGATGGATTTAGTAACTTCTATATCACATTATATAAATGCGATATGTGCTATAAAGATAAGATTTCGTTTTCTGTAAATACAGCCTGACTCAGCGTTGTTTGACGCTCGCCAAAGAAGGATGCCAGCAAAGAGAATATACACCATCTCTATAGTTTTTCTTCGATAAAGTTGAAAACGCAAGACAGGCGACTAAAAAATTTGAATAGTATTTTTGGTCTTGATACAGTAACAGCCAATCACGCACAATTTTGGTCATTTCCGGTAATTTTGAAATCAAAGATGCACCACGCTCTGGAACGGCAATTTTCGAAAATGTTGATGATATAATAAGAAAATATCATGTCCGATCGTCATGTGAATACAATTTCGAATGCCCCTTTACATTGTACACAAAAACAGTCTGAAACCATTTGAATAAGGCTGGATTCAAAAAGAAGCTCAATGTACAATATAAGTGCTACACGGATAAAAAACCTCATGCATCGAATTCTCATCTACGAATCGCTGCTGAATTGCAACAAAATTGACCTAATTCTTAAGCAAATGGTTACTTATGGCAAAGTCAAGCGAAAGCGGTCGTAGTCGAATCACGGTGAGCAAAAGCAAACGGTGGCCAAGTCAAGTTTGACGGTCAACAAGGTTTTGCTACATATTTGGTGGGATTGGCAGGGAATCACCTATTATGAACTCTTCATTTGGACCTGTTCTGTCAACAATTGGATCGTCTGAAGAAAGCAATTGCCCAGAGACTGCCAGCTTTGGGCAATTGGAGAGGAATTGTATTCCATAAGGAGAACGCCAAGCCACACACATCAGTAGTGACTCGCTAGAAGCCCTGGGAGTTTGGTTGTGAGTATCTTATGCATACACCTTATAGTCCGGACCTTGCATCAACTAAATGCAACCTTTACCTGTCAATAGCGTATAATATTGCTGGTGAAAAATTCATTTAAAGAGAAGCTTGTTAAAATGGACTGTCCCAGTTTTTGGCAATAGGGACAAGGGTTTCTGTGAGATAAGCATAATGCAATTAATTGGCAACAAATTATCGAACAATATGTGGCATGAAGCCTTCAATGTCATGCAAAAATAATGGATTTGATTTTAAAAGTATACCAATACTTTTGACATAGGATCATATAACACCAAACTTCTAACTAAAATTTCGTCACCTCAGCTATAACAGATGATAACCGATACATACTTAAAAAGTTGGCAATGTTAATGTTTCTACTGGTCCACAGAGGAAAAAATGATCAATCTGGTGGCGCTTTTGTTAAATTTTAAATCTTAGAATCCTGGAATTTTTTTTATTTTTTGATAGTCAAGTCGTAGTTAGTGGTAAAACTTAGAAAATGACGTTCGAAGTAGAGTGTTATGTGTTGGTGTTGTTACCCAATTTTCTGTGGAAAAATGTTGGGTGTTGGGGCTAGTATTTATTTTGTTTGGTTATTTATGTCGAGTTAAAAAATTAACTGCCAATTTTTGGTTTCTCGCAATTTTTAACTACGATATCAGTCTCAAAACGCACCTTTTTTGTTTGGCGCAGTGAGATAGTACCAAGCAAAAAAGTTTAGTAATCGTAATCCTTCGATACGTAATATTATGGAAGAATTGTGCACGCTCTTTTGGTCTCGTTCGACCCTTTTATAACCTCAAAATATAAAAGTTCCCAAAAATTATTCTAAGAAATTCATTAAAATTGATGATGATGTTAAACAACCCCTCTCGGATGTTAATTGGTTACCTGGTAGCCCTATAATCAAAAGATCTGATTTATTTTATTTTTATATATAACAAAATTTTTATTTTTTTTTTTCATTCACGACCCCATAAGTTTGTTGTCCTCGGTTAGCAAAATTCTTGAAAATATCATTAAAAACAAACTCGGCTTTCGTCGTGAATATAGCAAGTTGCACCCATTGGCCAGAATCGGCAACATTGTAAAAATTTACTTTATAACATTCAAAACCAATGTCAATAGCTAAAATTTGGCAACACCATAATAAAGTTTGACATTTTTTAGCATAAACGTGCTCACAACGTTTTGATGTACAAGTGCTATTTGTTTCGTTTACAGTGAGTTAAGAAAATCAATTTGGCCAAAGAATTAAAATTTCAAGAGAAGGTTTTCGTTGGATAATTTTTCACAACTTTCGAGGTGGATTATCTCAACAAGAATGTGTCGATGAACTCATTTCTTTGTATGGCGATAAAGCACCATCAAAAACCACAGTTTATCGCTGGTATTATGAATTCAATCGTGGTCGTAGTTCGGTCGCCGACGAATTCCGTGAAGGTCGTCCAAAATCGATTGTTGTGCCACAAAACATCGATGCAGTGCATGAACTGATAAGCAACATCCTCATGTGATGTATCGTTAGATAGAAGTATCCTTGCACATAAGTATACATTTGATTTTGCATCAACACTTACTTGTAAAAAAATGTGCACACGTTGGATACCCCATAATTTATCAATAGCTCAAAAAAAGGCTCGCGTCGATTGGTGTAAGAAAATGCTTAAAAAGTCCGACCGTGGTGCTTCAAGAGACGTGTATAAAATCGTGATAGGTGACGAAACATGGATATTTACGTATGAACCGGAAACAAAACAGCAATCGACCGTGTGGGTGTTCCAAGACGAGCCAAATACAACAAAAGTTGTTCGCGCTTGAAGCACTGCGAGGCAAATTGTCGCCTGTTTCTTCTGCCGAATGGGCCATGTGGCCACTGTTCCGCTTGAGCAAAGTGGGACGGTCAACCATTTATTTGCCGGAAGTCTTCAGAGAAATTCGCAAAACCAACCGCCAAAGACGAATCATTCTCCATCATGACAATGCGAGCACTCAAACATCTCGTCAAACAATTGAACTTTTGAGCAGTCAAAACATCGAATTGATGACTCATCCTCCGTACAGTCCTATTTGGCACCCAATGACTTCTTCTTGTTCCCGAATATCAAAGGTAAACTGCGTGGTCAACGATTTACGAGCGCCGAAGAAGCATGTTTTCGAAGTGTCTCAAGAGGAATGGGAAAACTGCTATGCCAATGGTTTGAACGAATGCAAAACTGCATTGATCATGGTGAATATTTTGAAACACAATAAAACCGTTTTCATTTAAAAATGTTTGTTATTATTTGCTATTCCCGAAATATAAATAGTACCCTTCGTATAAGAAGCATTGAACTCAGTTCGGTATGATGGGTTACATCACAAAATGATCCTTATAAACTTTTCCCCTTAAACTCACAAAAATTATATAAATTTTCCTACAAAACCGGTCGTTTGCTGTAAAAATTGGAAACGCCAAATTCTAGGCGTTTGATATACCATAAGAGCGATAGCCTGCTCTTTATCCTTTATTGTATACGGCCCCAGTTTGGGCAAATGTTGCTAATTGTCACGTTAACAAACTTCAAGTCACCCAAAATAAAATATTAAAAAAATGATTTTTAATCTGCCCTGGCAAAATTACTTATACTTATTTTCCTTATTCTTGTATATATGATAAGCAACTTTTTTGTTTGTGAATCGATTGGAATGAAACTAACAACAATTTTCTTAATGAATCACTCCGTTTATTGGTACAAACCGTATAAAAATCCGTTCAGTAGTTTTTGAGTTTATGGCGAACAAACAGACAGATGCACACTTTGTTTCATAATATTGTTTTTGTAGATAAATGAAAAAAATAAAGTTTACAATTTACTTACCAAGTATTTCAGATTTCATACAATCCAATTCAATCCAATCCAATGCAATCCACAAATAAACAACACTTCACTTCACTCAAACACCAGCACATGTTCCAGGATTCTTCATATGCCAAAAATTTTCTTTGATTAGATTTTTTTTCATTATTATTCTTTTTTTATATAAAATAATTATTTATGTTTTGATGAAAACAATCTGCTTTAAGGTTTTCGTCTGTGAATTATCATTTATCTTTGTTTATTTTGATTGTATATTTTTTTTGTTGAATGCTGAAAATTAAGAAAGATAAAGGATATTAAGTTTTGTCGAATATTTAAATTTATTTCACTTCATAAAATGTTAAATATTGTCCTAGAAAATGTTTATGATGCTCCAATGCATTATAATAAATGTAGAACGATGTGAAAACATATGTGGCGCTACTAAGATTGCTAACTGCCTTTTTCTTGCCTCAAAACCAATGACATTCATGTAATATGCGCTTTGATTGCATGCAGCATGCTGCATTTGCAGGCAGCACTTAAATGTTACTAAGGAGGCATTTCTCTTATTGTACAATGCCACAACGACGACGACGACGATGATGATGATGACGACATCTTTCCATTTATGTTACTGCATCTTTGAGTTGCTTTTAACTTTTATCAACATTGTAATTTTTTCCATTTTTTTTCTTAAAGAAACTCAAAACTCAAACGAACCAAGATGAAGTTTATGCAAAGTAACGTGCGAATCTAAAACCCTGTGATGAATGGTGAACGGGGGCGAAATGGGGGATGGAGGATGAAAGTGAGATGGATACGTTGGCGACTGTAAATAAATAAATAACATAAATAAAGCGTGAATCAAATGCAAGAGAAACAAACGATACTCAGTCAGTTATTCAGTTAGTCACTTAGACAGTCAGTCAGTCAGTCAGTCAGTTAGTTAGAGAAAGGATGGTAGGGTTAATGTTGATGGGGGAAAAGGGACAGAGCGGCGGAAATTTGTTGAAATCACTTAGCTTACAAAATGCAATAATACTATATCAAGTTCTTTTACTTAACTTTACTTTATGTTTGCTTTCTTCTTTTTTTCACCATACTCCTTCAAATCCTGTCTTATGCCTTCCTACTTACCTCATTCCCCTCCCACCCACTTAATCACACAGTCACACTCGTTCGCTTGTCGTTCATTTGGCTTTGCTTTTGTTAAAGCCAAAGGGCATATACACGTACATGTGCGAGTACACTACATTCATTGTGCACAAGGCAATGCTGTTGCTGCCCTACTGGTTCTATGATCCTCTAGTTCTTCTTCTCATATGACCAATGTCAGTGGAGTCAGTGTTTTCTTGTAATGCACACACATGCACATAAATATATACTTGTACACGTGTTTAATGCTTCATTGAGTGCATATTATATCTAAGAGTCTTATTGGAATGAAGCAGTTTTAAACAAAAGAAAAAAACATTAACTTCGGTTTACCGAAGCTTACATACCTTTCACACACCCAAGCTGATAAACTCGCTTTTTTCCGATTCTTACAAATTTTTGGTCATGTTATTTCGATTAAAACTGCCGAACAATCGAAATCATAGTGGTTTTTTGTATGAAGGCTGTGATTTCCGAAATTTGAGGTGCTTTGATTAAAACATATCTTCTGTTTACAACGTGTCTGTTAGAGATTTAAGCTCGATAGCTCTAAAACAGAATGACTAATATGAGAAGAAACTTTTCTGCGGATGGACATACTCTTCTTATACATATGTTTACAAAGTATGTATATTTTGGATTTACTTGTAATTGGGAGTTACAAACATTATGACCTGTTCAAACTTACCTATTGTTTAAAGGTATTTTGAAAAAGAAATAATACTCTCAGTTGTACAATATTATATTATATGCAACATAATGTATTAACTTTATAATTTTGATTTATGATATTCAATTGTGGAAATAATTAGATATACATAAGATAGCACAAACTCGAAAACTGTGTATCCTTTTAGTCTCCAACTTCTTGACGAGATATTGCAGATTTATAAAAATATGATACTCATATGTGACTAATGTGGATTATGCAATGAGGAAGAGGAAACAATAGATCTTTTGCTATGCCACTACAATGGTTTTATATAAAACAGACTTTGACACATAGATAACCACAATCTAGAATAACATAACAGAGTGGCTTAAGCGGCGTTCTATTGACGTAGGTTCAAGTTCACTCAATTCTCAAATGGCCATGGATCTTACAGGCAGTATCTTCACAGGTTTGGGCATGCTGCGGATCTATTCTGTGGAGAGATATCGTAGAGGATAAAGTGGAGCGTCGAAAAATGTATGCGCACCTTGGATCTTCTTGCAGCTCACAGGAGATTGTGGACGACTGTGCACTCTTTTCTGCAGAAATTTCCAACATAATGAGGGGCACTCGAATGTACGAGCGGACAATGACGTCTGCTTAATTAAGCTTACTATCCCTCCGTACAAAGAAATGCTTTGGCGGTGCCGTAGGGATTAAATCGGGATTTGAGACGATGAGGGGGTTTTTTAGTCGGTAGCTTAATAAATCCGACATAACTTGTGGCATAAGTATCTTTGGAAGAAGGATGTAATCCATGTCAAAAAAAAAAAAAAAACATTCTAGAATAACAGAAATTACAGACAGATCTCATAACAGAGTCTTGAAATTCTGAATGAATATTAGACTAAAGGAGCAGCTAAAATTATGGAATACTATGTTACAATTGGCTTAATTAAGTGAACAGGAGATTGAGTTATTACATTCTTATCTTTTAAATATATTTTCGATTTTCTTTTCCTTGATGTAGCTTAACAAACATAAAATTGTGCCATTTCAGATGTTAATACACATCTAAAATCAACAATACTAAAAGGCAAGCAAAAAACGAAATTAGAAAATATGTGTAGAAAAGAAGTTTTACAGAATTACAGTGGGCAAGCAACTTTCGAAGGTGGCAAAAGGTATTTAAGTATTAAGATGCCCCACAGTTGTAATGAGCGCCATAAAAAACTCCCCGATCCGGTTGTTGTTTGATAATGAATTATTGCTGAGTTGTTGTTGTTGTTGTTGCTGTTCTGTTTCTGTTGTTGTTGGTCATAAAAGAAAGCTTTTTTCTTTCCTTAGCTGTGTGTAAGCATAAACGTATGCAAAAAGTCAAATGCGCTTATAACACTCAAGAGCTCAACTTTACTAGTAAGTATAAGCGACTAGAATATGGTAAATACTTATAGTGTATAGTGTCATATAGATAGATAGATACCACAAAAAAATCATACACACATATATGTGCAAAAGGGGGACTAGTTCGGGGACTGTTGGCATTGCCAATAAAAGAGTTGAAACCTAAACAGATGACAATTGTCATTGTTGTTACTTAACTCATAGCAACAGCAATAATGTACAATGGCTCTTGAATTGTTTTGCCAAGTTATAAATTTAATAACAAAGAACATAAGAATCATTATTTATAGGTGTTACTTTAATATACAATAGAAAACATAAGATCTATCAATCATAATACTCCTGAGAGTTGAAAATATGTCGTTTGATCTAATTTGATGGCAATTTTCAAGCTTTTAAGTCACCCAGAAGTGATTTAGGTTTTTAATAAGTTATTGACTGAATAATGAAAATGAAACTTCTCAGATCTTAATACTTAACTCAAGTACTACAAAAGACAAAAGATGTGTCCATCGCACTGAGCACTGCAAAGACCTCATTGAACGGAAACTTCATCTTAACTATTGTAACTGATGATGAAACATGGTGTTGTCAATACGATCCCGAAATTAAAAGTCAAAGTGTTCGAATGGAAGCTGTCAGAGGAGATGAGACCACAAAAAAACGCGCGTGGACGCCGATCCTAAGCTCAATCCCTATGATGGACATCCAGCAGTGCTTTGAACCGTTATTAGACCAAGCAAAACATTGAATCAACTCGGAAGGCTTGTACAATATTTTGAATAAATTGAAAAGGGAATGGAAGATCTTTGCGTTTTTCTCTACCTATAAGAAAAGTGTGGAAACTCGTGGAAACACTGTCTTTGTCCAGATAGTATTAGCTAAAAAAATAAATTTACAACAAATATTCGATAACATTTTGAGCGCCGTCACAATTGTTACCTTATTTTTTCAAAAATCGGTATTCAGAATGAATTACATTCTTTACTCTTCTTTTTCATTCTTCTTTCATTTCTAATTTTGCCTAGCATATGCCTTCAAACACTACACTTCATTTAACAAATACCTCACACTCCGTCTGAAATTATGTAAAATGAATTATTATGTACAAATATTATTAAAATAAAAATCAAAAGATATAGCGGCTATTGAATTAGACACTCTGTGAAAATTTGAACTGTCTACCTATTACGGTTCATCAGATAGAGTTCACTAATGGACGAACGGACGGACAGCTTAAGCTTAGTAATAGGGTAACGTTGGCATTCTTTAGGTATGGAACCCTAAAAACTATGTAGCTTACACTGGGATCCTCATATTAACCTTCCATCCTACCAAAACCATCTTGTTATAATCTACTCCCTGAAATTATCCAGTTGTAAAACTACGTTCTCGTTCTTAAATTGTTGGCAGTATCATTTTACTATCTTTGCTTGGTAGTATAAATTTAAATGTTCCTTCTCGGGTTACACTGAATTTTTTCCCCTTATTTGTTGGGACCTGTAAGACCACTTAGTTGACCCATTTCGCAATTTTATTGCAATCGTACAACCTATGCCTATGACGTAGTCTCTAACTCGATTTTTTCAGATTTGCTGAAATCTTATCTTTTTACTCATCTTAATACTTATTATATTATAGTAATAAGTTTGCGGTAATGTAACTTAATTGGGTAACCGTATGTCTTAAGTCAAAGGCAAAGGTTAAGGATTAATAATTAAATATCAATGACTGGTAGAATAAACAAAATATTTCAAATTGCTATTATCATATTCTATTTATTATCTCATTGTTCGTTCATTAAAATAACCAATATGAAGCTGGTAACTTTCCATCACTTGATATTACGGTGGTACTGGCGTAGGAATTAGTATAAATAGTGTATGTCAAGTTAAAATTAGTTTAGTTGAGTTCAAGTGTAACATTGAATACAGCACATAGCACATAGTTCTGTTCTAATAAAACACTGTTAAAAATATTGAAGACCTTTTTTTTCCTAATTTACACGCTTAGTATATGTGGCTGGTCTGTAGCAGTAATTAATTGGATAATCTATTTTTCTGCTTCGGATAATCGATTTTTCCGCTTACTTGGGTTTTTTTAGGGGATCATGAACAATGTACGGACTGGACAAACAAGTGAGAACAACAACGTTATGCATAGGAGCGATAGAGACAACAAACATCTGGTTCCACCATGTGATGAATTGAGAAAAATGTCATCCAACACAGTTATCGAGTATGTTCCTACCAGGCGGAACTCTACCTATGATATGATCTCAAGATTCATAGAGCTGCGAAACGAAATCGCCAACAGCAACACTACTGCTCCACCAATGCTCTCTGCAGTCGATATGGAGTTCTTGCAAGAAGTGTGCGAAATTCTAAAACCGTTAGCAACAGTTACCAATGACATAAGCTCTGATCAACAACTTACCAGCAGTATGGCAATTCAGGTGGCAGCTATACTTAAGGAATCAGTTGAGAGTTTGAAACCAAAACTTCAAATTGAGAAGGCATTGCGATGGTCAGTGTTGGCTCAACACAAAAACGATTTGGTTTAATAGAACAATGTTTATTTTTAGCACTATTCTTTATGCTAAATCCAATGTTCAAGAATATGTACTTCAAGGATGATTCCAGTTTTGCCAGTATTTTAAATACAGTTTCAACAAATACGGGAAAACCTTGCTCGATTACCTACTTATTCCGACACTTTTCAGACTCGGACTCATCAATCTCAGGTGCAGCATCTTCGTCTTTGTTTAAAAAGCACAAAAAAAGTCTTCAGACGAAGTGAACCAAAAGTCGTGTGACACCCCGAGCCATAGACGATCAAGGCGGAATAAATGAAGAGTTCAGCTTGTATTTGAGAATGCCATATGAAAAACCAGAAAGAAGGCTATCATTGGCTATGCCAAAGATGTAATACTCTTCACGCTCTTCCGAGTTGCATCCAACCTTCCTTTTTAGCATCACATAAGTTTGAGTGGCAGTTTTATTGCACTTTTATTCTTTATAAGTTTCTCATTTAATTTGGGTTTGTATGGGAGGTACCGCTCCTGGTAACCCTAGGTTCATGAAATTTACATGGTTGATGAATATAGATCAGAAACTTATAGTGTCCAAATTTCAGTTCGATATGTTGAAAAACAAAACACTTTTTCTAATAAGAACATTAATTTAAAGGGGGGTACCCCTCCTGGTAACCCTAGGATCATGAAATTTACACGGTTGATGGACATAGATAAGATACCTATATTGTCCCAATTTCAGTTTGATATGTTAAAAAACAAAAAAAAAATTTCTAATAAGAACATTAATTTAAAGGGTGGTTTGTATGGGAGGTACCCCCCCTAGTGGTCTGATTCTGCTGATTCCGACAAATGTGCAGAGTATGATAAAAAGAAACCTATGTGCAAAATTTCAGCTCTCTAGCTCAAAAACTGAGGGACTAGTTTGGATGCATACAGACAGACAGACGGACATGACTACATCTACTCGTCTCATCGAGCTGATCACAAACATAAATACTTTATGTGGTCTGCGATGTCTCCTTCTGTGTGCTACAAACTGCATGACAAACTTATCATACTATTCACTCCTGTGAAGAGTATAACAAAATACAACAAAACCCTGTGTTATATTGGAAGCAGATGCCTGAGACGATCGCAGCTGTTGCGATGGTCGCTTTGAGATACGTCCTTGCTGTAGTAACTTTTTTCTGAAGCAGGACAAATACTGGGATAGCAAAGGAGCCGTCTAACTACCGACCTGGCCAAATAGCTTTTGTTTAAGAGGGATATTGACTACAAGTATTGGTTTTAACTTTTAATAATTTTTTTATTGAATGATTTTTTTCGAAATAATAAAGAAGGACCGTTTTTGAATTGGAGTTCGTAGTTTTCATCTTCCAAAATGTACCCAAATTTTTTCCCGATTAATTGGTGTATCGACTTATTAGTAAAACGTAATAATCGATGTTTTCTTGGTCGATACCCATCCCTACTTCTAATTTCAGTAGTTCAGTACCGAAATGACTTGTGGTCGATACCCAGACTTTTTCGGTTTTTAATAGACCACATTCGTGCAAACTTTGAGGGGAAAAGTGGCGTGGGATGACTGATGACCGTATTTGAACTCTCTGCAAAAATTAATTTGATTTATTGTGTATGTGATTTCCTCCCGACTAGTTCTATTATTATGACTAAGCTAATCTAACAAGACGCATACCTGAAAAAGCTAAACAGCTCTAAAAATATAAATGATTTTCTTTACATTTATAGTAGTAGGTTGGTTGATATAAAGGCATTGAAGTAATGAAATGGGGATGCACTTGGTATTTGTAACCATGATACATGAGACACACTCAAGGATTTCAAACATACTATGTATTTACATAACTTATGCCGAAAAGGAAGAATCTTTTCAAAGTGGTTTCAAATAAATCATTACGAATATCTTGTCAAAATCCTAATAGTGAATTTGATTGCTTTAGTTGTGCATACTTGCAATCGAATCTTATCCATCCCATCCCCTTAATTGAGAAAGAAATTCGTTTATTTATAAAATGTTGTGGTTTTGCAAAATTTGTTTGTTGTTCAGGTTAATCAAATGGAATTTTAATGAGACACGAAAGAAACAACTATTCAAGAGTCAAAGTAATTTAAATTGAGTTTGTTATGTGAATTTTAATGAAAATTCCAAAAATAGTAAGTTCAATGGACTCGGATCGGATTATACAATATATTAAAGAATCAAATTAGCAATCGCAATAAGGTTAAGTCGATATTATTAAAATGCCTTAAAGTGCAATAAGTAAAGATAATTGGGAAGAAGATTCATAGAATTCTATAATAAAAAGTGTTCCTATGAATTTGTGGAGGGATCCAAAAGACTTAACATACAACATACATACATATATTTTCCTTCATGTTGTTTTAAATTCTGACAAACAGTATCCGTAGTCTTTAAACCAAGATTATATAAATATCATTGTTCTACCTTATATGAACCCTTGGATGATTTAGTGATAGTTGGATATGACTTGAACAAAATTATCCACAGAGTTCTATAAATTTAAACTAATTACAAGGCCGCAATGTTTCAAGTAAATAAAGAACGTAAGTAGTAGTAGTAGTAACTTATTCATCGTAAGTAAGCAATTGCAATATGGATGAATTGACTGAAGGCAAGGTAACTGAAACTTAAAAATCAAACCATACCAAACCAAATCAATAAATAGCAGTATTAAAAACCAGATGAAGCAGGGGCAGGCAGATGAGAGCGATCTCGTCCTCTCTCTCTCTCCCGTACAACAAAGTTCAAGCATGACAAAGCTATGATAAATAGTTAGACGGACAGACGACAAATGCCAAAGAAAAACTAACAAAGCAAAAAAAAAGATAGTACTACAAACAAACAAACAAAAAAACAACAAAAACAAAAAGAAAGAGGACCAAATATAATAGCAACAGCAACCCGCTTGTGTACCCAACTGAGCGCACACATCAGCTTTAGACACTTTAACACATTCCAATGGGAATATCGAAACCGCATGGAGTTTGAGCAGATCTGAGTTGAATTGAGTCGAGTCGGGCTAAATCAACCTAAAGCCGAAACCAAAACCAAAACCAAACCAAGCCAAGCCAACTCAAGGCAAGCTGAAACTGAAGCTGAAGCTGAAGCACGGACGACGAGGCAGCTTGCTAGCCAAACAAGCTTCCGTCCAACCAAAAGTAAAGTAAAAGAGATGCCTCTTAACTACCAAAGTTAACACCAAAAAAATAAAATCACACACAAAAAACAGAAGAAAAAAAAATAGAAAATATTGGCGACGATGGTGAAGGTAATGGCAACCGCAGGAGCTCTCCACAATGCTAGACAACTTAACAGAGAAGACAACGCGGCAAGGTACGGCAATTCAAGGCAAAGGAGCAACAGAGGAGCTTTTGACAAAAAAAAAAAAAATTTTTAATATAATAACAAAAAATAAAAATAAAAATACATTCTGACGACGACGACGACGACTTTTAAGACCGGTTCCATGGTCGCCTGTCCTCACTCACTTAGTCAGTCAGTTCGTTTGTGTTCATCCTCGTTTAGAGTTAAGGTTTGTTCGGTTCGGTTCCCTCACTCTAAGCTCTTTGACTTTGACTCTGGTTTAACTGACTGAGTTAGTGAGTGAGTGAGTGACTGAGTTGGTTAGAGATTTTACCTTGTTACTGCTCCAACTGCTGCTGCTGATGTTTTTGCATTTTTTTTTGGCGCTATGAACTCGCAACGAGGCGCAACAACGTCATAATGTTAAAAAAAAATAGGTATTAAGGAATCGAAACACCGATTTGAGAGCTCAACCTAAACACATTGGGATTGAAACCGATGTAATGCGTGGCAACTGGCTGCACCAGCAGCAGCAGCAACAGCAGTAGTAGAATCTGCAATAATAGTGACCGTGTTTGTCCAGTTTCAGTTTAGTTCAGTTCAGTTCAGAATTTCAATCGTCATTGACAAACAGCAAGCACAATAAAAAAAAATCCACATAGCGACAACAGCAACAACAACAACAACGCCAACAAAAGTCTGGTAAAATGCTGAGGTCGTCGACAATGATAGTCATGATGATGATGATGCTTATGATGTTCCATATGAAGATGATGACATTTGCCACGGTAATTACTTTGATGGATTGGAACTAAATAAACAACAACAAATAATAGAAAAACAACTATATTATTCGGTAGCTACCTAGTACTTAGTACTTTAGTTGATACATAGTATGTACTATGTATCATACGTCTTTTCAACATATATATAGTATGTATATCATGTCCAACCATTTAAATAATATGTTAAATTTCAATACAACTACAATATCAAAGATCCAAGTTACCATTATCATTTTCGGAAATATCATAAAGATATTCATAAGAATTGGAACCTAATATAGAAATGATAGTCGGTGCTGCATAATTTTAGGCGTTTGAACAGAAAATTTCAAATCATTAGATAATAATAAGTATAGATAAACAGCGGTGCCATGAATTTCACTTTGCCCTCAATTACAAACCACCTTACCATAGATTTCACCATAAGGCGATTTGAAATCTCCCGTTTTTATGAAAATTCGATTTGGTTAAATTTTCCCCTATCTTAAGCTATTAAAGAAAAAAAAGTAACAACAACTATAGTTTAATGTTATTCTCGGTAATCTGCATTTAAAGTAATCAATACTTTCATCATATTCAACGTCCCTCTCTCCTTGGTCACGTTAGCGCACAATGAGAAAAACGCTCTTCTAAGCAACATGCACTCATATATTTTAAAAATATATAAATTATTGGCGCTACGACTTTAGAGTCATGAGATACACTAGAAATATTGACGACATGTTTTGTGTTTCATACACATGACACGACATGACTATTGAAGATTTCGGCATTTCATCATTACAAAATCTGTTAACCAACGTGGTGGAAATCTATATATTTCCGTTATAAGACCTTTAATGGGACCACCTCTTTGGTGATTATCTTCTGTAAAAGATCATTTGTGTCGACACAATCTTTGCTGCAGATTTCATAACGTTTTAGTGACTCCAACTCAATAATGCTGTTCACATAAAATCCTGCTAACTTATCCGGATATGGTATTCCAGGTTTGGGCACCGAATCAAAAATTACACTGGATACAGCTTGGACAATTCGGAGTCCATAACCGTGTCCAGTGAAGTTAACTTGTTAACATTAAATATTTTGTATTTTGCTGGTATGAATCTGTGAAGAATGGAAATTTCTTGCATTTTTTCATATTATGATATGATAAATTGGATCATCTTTCCAAATCTTAAGGCAAAGTAGCGCAATACGCCTAAATCTCTTAGCCAGATTGCACATATCTTTAAATTCAAGCTCGTTTAAGATTTCTACCAGTATTTCCTCCTCGAGATATTGTACATTGTTAGAAGTTATTTTTATGAGAATCGTTTTTGTTTTTGGTATATAAGTTTTGGTGAAAGATCAAATTGACAAATGTTCTCTAAATTATCAAGTTGTTCACTGAACGCTGTTCGAATTAATTATGAAATGTTTCTCAAAATACATATGTCAGATACGGGTGGATGATCCATTATGACTTTTTTAGAAGTTAAACTAAGGAGGTACTTACACTGTTAATTGCAGGAATTTTTAAATAAAAGTACACAGAGAGAAAAAATCGAGAACATTAGATTTAAATCGTGCACATTCGAACACGATAGTCCGTCAAGCACGAATGTTGTCATTATAAGTGAAATGTTCTCACTTCAAGCACATATTTTTAAGAACAAGAAATCATGAATCAAGTTTGGTTTGTTTTAAATAACTTTCAAGTACATACAAGGAATCTTACTTTAAAACCAAGTACGCATTGTGCTTCAGGGTCTGAATATGAGAACGAAATGTCCTTGAAGTGACAACAAAATTTATTGAAATGAGACCATTTTAGAACTGAAATAAGTATATAGGAAAAAGTGTAGGACCAGACTAAAACGGGAATTAAACCCGTAAATCTAGGATGTCAGCATGGCGATTAATTTATAATATACCTAAGCATAAATCGTTTGAGAATTATAGTGAACTAACTTCAAATTGCTGACACTTAGACCAAAATGGTATCAGTTTAAGTTGATTTGGTCTTAAGACAACACAATATGCGTGTCGGCGGACCTTTAACACCGAATGGTGTCTATTTAAGTATAATCTTCTCGGCTTTCTCTCTCTGTGTATGCATTACTAGAACAAAAAAAAAGAGATGAGAAGAAATTTCAGAGAGCGCGTGCCAATTCTCTCAATTTTGCGCTATCTTTTTCTAACAACAGCGAGATAAGTTCACATTGTTCTCAATTCATGTTTGATTGTTCTTAATTCAAGTTTACTTGGTCTTGAATTTCAGTTTAAGTGGAAATCTTACTTATTTCAAGCACATTTACACCAAATGCAACTCAATTTGGTGTATTCTATATTCAAGCACAATCGGTGCTGTCCTTAAACCGGCGCTTTTCTCATGTGTAGATCCCTAGATTTTATTGCGAATTCATTAAGAACTTAGGTAAAATCAAATATATTTCTATTAGTTATCGTGGAGCCCACACAGATCACTTCATCAATTCGGTGCAGACAGAGCCCAATTAGAGCCTGTAGGGGCTACAAGGCAGTGCAAGCCTCGAATTTCATTGGATTTGTTATCTCACTTTAAGCCAGTCCGCTTACCTCATTGACACTTCTCTCTCCGCGGAAAAATACCTTTTCATATATATTTATTTAAATATTATTTCATTGACACTGCGCGTGCTCCTTTGTAACCACGCGTCAATAGGCACATGTCTAGTCTGCTTAAAGGATAATCCGTCACTGGGTGCATAGAAGAGAAGTCATTTCAAAAATGAGGAATAATTAAATCTCTTTCATTGATTTTGGTAGTTTTGTAAATTTGCCACTGGGGGATCTGGTTCTGTTCCTTAATGCTAGGGATTGGTTACAGATACAAGCGGCCTGTATACCTAACCTAAGTCAGATACAGATCTTTTGGGTCACACATCGTAAGTATGTACTCGTACATATATGCTAAATTTGTAAAGCAGAATTTTGGTATTTTATGTGTAGTCTTCTCGACTTTGATAACGAAAATGAACACCTCAACGATGGATGTTCGGGTAGCATACTCTCTGTGAGACTTTCTATTACGTTTGAAATTATTTTTTGCCATACTGCCATGTTCTCTGCCCTGATTAATATCAAGAGATCGTCAGGATATTTCACCATCAACTCCATTGCTGCTGATGTTACTTAAGACCCAAGCTAATATTATAATCATGCACGATTTGCTGACTGTTCATATAGAATGGCCTTCTTTACACTCCGATTGGGGACTATGGGTGTGTGGTCAGACTGAACTACCGGCTATTGTACTCTGGCCCTGCATGTGACTGTGTGTATAAGACCATAATGCGCCTAAATGCATGCTAATTAAAAATCTTAAGCACACTTAATAATTATAAAGCGACAGGACACAATGGACAGTGGCGGCATCAGATGCCAAAAGAAAGAAGAAAATCAAAAGAAATAGAAAAAGAAAAAACAGTTTTAAATGAACCAACTTAAGAAAAGGCATATCTTTGTAGTACAGTATACACGTACATATATACGAGTATGAAAGTCTGTACAGATCTCTCGTGTATGTAGACACCGTGGCGCGCTTGAGACTCAATTGTAAGTTAAGAGTAGCCTTTCAGACATTTTACATAGTTAGATAGATGATGATGGTTTAAAATGGACCAAACATATTTACACTATACATACGTAGGTCTACATAACTACACTCAACTTTACTCAAAGCAATTTAACTTAACTCAGTTCAGCTCAACTCAACTCAACACAACTAGTCGACGGCTCGACTCAACTCGACTCGACTCGATTGGACGACAAACCATCGTTTTCGTAAGTATTTTTATACATAATATGTACTACTATATAGTATATCTTAAGTGCTCAAGTGTATTTACTTCCTTTTCTCCTTGTTGTTCTTCATCTCCATTCGCTATGTCGACAATGTCTGTTCTCCGTTCCACTCAATCCTGACAGATGCCCTAAGCTAAAATATTGTACTATACTAGTAGAATATCACAAAACCTTATCATTATTCAGCATCAGCATCAACATCATCATTACAACTTGGTCTAGTTTGGTGGAAAAATAACCAAGTGAAAAATATTGGAAAAATTCAAAAAAAAAAAAACAAAAAAGGAAAACATGAAAAATATATTATGTTCTGTGCTAATTAAAGATAAATAAATGTTTTCTAGCGTGACTTAAAATGGGTTGAAGGTGGATAGACAACATATTGTATGTATATGGTATAAACATACATACAACGGAGTGAACAAACTTCATTTTATTATACACTTCACACTATACAATTTGAAATGCCTTATTATTTTAATCTGATACTGGATTATCGGTCTCTTTCTCTCTCTCTCTCTCTCTTCCCACATAAAGTAAAATACTCTCAACAATACTATCGTTTGTTTGTGTTTTTGTAAGATATCTCTAGTTTTGAAAAATTTCTGCACGGTTATCTTGTTTTTACTGTAAAATATAATTTTCCTAAGGTAAGATCTCTAAAAGACATAGCCGCCACTTAAATCAAAATGTGTTAAGGCAAATTAGTCCCAAAATAGAAAAAATAGTTTTAGATTCAATATATGTATCATTGTATTAATTCAATTCAATTACAATATATATATAAATATACAATTCATTTTATTTGCTAGACATATGTACAGGATTAGGCAATTGAAGTGTTACCAACTTTACACCGGTATATCTGGCAACGCAATAATGCCAACTAAGTTAAATTCATACCAATGACAGCTGTATATATTGTTTACAAGGGTATGATTGTGAGTCTTGCACAAATGCATTCGCAAGCAAACATTTCAAAATACTTACGTATGACAATTCATTTTATTTGGTGTCGAAAAGAAAAACCAAACAATTGAAACGAATGGTATGTATTGTATTTGTAAGTAATGTGCACTCGGTTCATTCGATAAGTGAATACAAATGACTTAAGTGAAAAAAAAAAACAAATAAATGATGTGAAACGCCTCTCATTTGCCACTTTGGCTGGAGACACCTGCATGTGCGACCAAGAGAAAACAAGCAATTAAAAAAGTGCGTGCGAAAGAGACAGTTTTCGTCCATCAGCTGAAGACCGGCTTCCATTTATTTGGTTCATTCGCTCTTGACCGTCATTTGAAATAGAACATTTCATTTGTGTGAGCAATAATTTGGTATTTGCAAATATCGGCACAAAACTCCATTTATTTTATTTGCTCGACCAAGTACTTGAAACTTGCTGCGTTCACACTGAATCAAAAACATTGTTGTGTCGTTTCAAATGCACTCGTGCAAAAGGCTGTACATATAAACTGATCATCTTCATATTTAAAGTTACAATCTTTAAATTACAACTAAATTCATAAATAATATACAATTTGGGAAAGTCTTATCAACTGGCAAGCATACAGGTGTTAAGTGTCGCCAAAGCCTATTCAGAGGTCAAACATAGTCATCACTATCACTATCAATTCCATATCAAGTTGAAAGATCTTGCAATATTTTGATGATTCTACCATAAGGGAGTCATTTTGCTGGTCAGGAAAATCAGGAAAAAACCCTCTACTCAGATTTAATACGGGGGTTTTCATATCAATTCAATATTTATCTTTAACAGTTCTGGGCTTCTGCCCAAAAGTATTAACATAGCTTTAATGTTGGATCGTTTTGATTTTAGCAATTAGCATTTTCAAATTATTCCGGTTGGTATTTGTGTTTCTTTACTCCATACCATAATGTAATGATATGTAAAATGATGTAGATGGAATAGTCAGTCAAGAATCATCATTATTACGTAGTATAAAGCAAAGTCAAAATTCTAAGAAGTTTGGAGACTGATTACTTCTAAACCACGTAACGGATTTTGATACGGTTTTCACTATTCTTAGAGCGTAGCAAGAGAGAGAGAGAGAGAGAGAGAGTGTAAAGTATTGTAAAAATCTTTATAAAAGAATTAAATGAAATTTCTTGCTATCAATACCAAAACGATATTTTCTAAATTTTTTAAATAAATATATAAAATACACCCGTGCAAAGCAGGGCGGGTTTCTAGTTCATAATAAAAGTATCTAAACGAATATATTGTACATACTTAGTATGAGAGAAGTGTATATAAATTTTGATGAGACCATAGTAACAAATTTCTTCTTCTACTACTATAAACTTTAACAGAAAAGTGTTGAAGCAAAAGTAAAAAATTGTGTCAAATTCAAAACATTGAAGTGTGTTTAAGGACACTATGGAAAGGGAACGGCAAGCGGGGCCAAGACAAAGTCAAATGCAATGCAACTGAGATTGAGGCGACTGTTATGTTATTTTATGAGGACACTCTTCAAAATGCTTTTCAAAAACAAAACAAAAAACATGAAATAGGAAAAAAAAGAAAAAAAAACAAAATTGAAAAAAGGATAAACACAACACGTTGCTTTATATTGTAGATGAGAGATGAAGTTGGAGAAAGTGTTGATACAGAAGAGAACAGAGGAAGAAATGATGCATAGTTTACGCAAGTTAATCAAAAGAAAAAAAATCGACATGAAAAAAAACTGTTAAATTCAAAATTCAACGAAGTTGAAATACTCTTTATAAAACAGTAGAAATATTTAGGATTAGAAAACTTTATATACGTAGTAGTTAGTATTGATCGATCAATGTTTCCATTTATAAAATGTTTTACAGATATTATTTCAATGGCATTTCCAGTATTTTGAAACCACTTTTCTGCAGTCATATGGAAGTTCCATCTATTAATCTAAAAATAATACTTATATAAGTTTAAATAAACGAATCCTATGGTGGATATTATACAGTAACCGAAATGATTTGAGGAAAGGAAAAGCTTAGATCTTAAATTACAATTACAATTACTATTTATGTAAAGATTGGAGCTCTCATGAATCTATTGTGTGATAAATAAAGCCAACATATCAACATATGTTTCATATTGAGTCTGAAGGACAAAGGAGCAGCAAACACCTAGCTAAAATCATAATAATCATTCATTTTATACAATGAAGTGTGAAGTGTGTAAAAAGCCTTCAATACTCGTATAGCGGAAGTAAAAGTGTCAGAGATTAGACGCGACATACCGACATGAATTTACCAAGTTAGACCAAACAAACTACCACAGTAGTAGGGTGGAGTGAAGTGGAGTGAAGTATGGTATTCATAGTAGAGAAATGCAATTTGTTGCTCCCGCGGCTTTAGAGTACAAAGAAATTGACTCAACCTCATAACTCTATTTAGAGCCTATTCAGTTAAGTTTCTGTTTAGCTTTTATTTATGGAACGAAACGAAACAGCGAACAGAGTTGGAATATACATAGATAAGTACCAGCACTTTGGAGTAGTATGTCAAGAGTTCAATGAAGGCTACTTACTAGTACATACTATTATTGCAGGCTACTTCAAATGTTTTGCAAATCGCGTAGCCTCGATCCTTTGCCAATTGGCAATTGACAATTATCATTGTTGACTTAACTCCTCTTACGAGTGTTTTTCTTTACACTGACGACAACACGAATGAACGACGAACGCACGCGTGCGTGGTATACGCCGAGTTAACACTTTTCCCGAACCGAAAACTGTTTACACTTATTTTCTTTCTTGTTATACATCTTCTTTTTCGTACACTTTTATTTCTTTTACAATACTATTTCTTCTAATGAAGCACAAAATTGTTTAACACACAAAAATGAAAAATAAAATCACACAACAACATAAACTTCACCAGCTTTCAGCTTCAAGCGCCCATAACAAAGGTCAAGAGGAAAAACACAAAAAAAAAAACAAAGAAACTTTAATAAAAAATAAATATTTTGTATAAAAAACGCTCCAAAAAAAAATAAGAGAGCAACCAAAAATTATACTCCAAATTTGCTCTGCTCTTTTTACATGGCCTCGCCTCAGGCTCTGAAGATCGCGATATTGAAAAATGATGAAGACGACCGTTACACGATGATAACGTCGCAAATGGTGATGATGATGAGAACGTAACCGAAACGCAACGATGTTAATGCTATTGACGGTAACATCCTTACGCAAGCAACTCTACAAACGAACTGAACTTAACTCAACCAAAGTGATTTAACTAAAGCAAGCGAGCTAGCCAAAGAAAGAAGCACACGAACGAATCAACAAACCAACAACGAACGAATGCACGAGCAACCGATTTGACACGAATGAACAACATGTACGAGAGGCATAAGTGTGCGGCCGACTGAGCGCAGCTTTGATGCAGTTAAAAGCAACAACAAAAACAGCAACAACAACATCAACAGCAACAACGACAAAAGCAAGGAATGCAAAAATGCATGCAAAAGAAGCGAGTAAGCGAGCAACTAAGTGAGTGAGCGTGCATGCAAGAAGAACAACAACAACAAACGACCGTATTACACGTATTACATTAACATTGTTAAGCAGCTCTTAGATGTACAATATTATTGAGCAATACAACAAATTGTTGTTGTTGGTGTATTGCTTAAGATGTGAAGAATCAAATTTAAAAAGAATTGGAAAAGATAAAGGTTCGTGTCATAGAAAGAAAAACAAAACTAAGTTTTGTAAATGGTGCTTATCAGTTTTAAAAGTGTTTACACATTTTTTTATTCGCGTCAAAATTATTTACACAAAACTAATAATAATGCCTTAAGCTGCATCGATTACTTTGCAAAGGCTGGCGATGCAGCTAATAGTGGCTTTACAGTGAGCTAAGATTCGAATCTATGATGATGCGACTATTGATTCGAGTCCCACTTGACAACATCAACAGGGAAAATTACTTAATTAAGGGGTTATTGTTGTAGATGTGATTCGAGTAAAGGATTCGAATCTCAAATTGATACGCTTAGATTCGGTTTTTTTTCATTTTCAATTTTTCCATGTAAGTTGGCAGCATTTTGATACTTTCGTCGTTATTTTCTGTGAATGTCATGTGTCTTCTTCTTTCTTTTTTGTTGTGCGCCACACATAATCAAAACAAAAACAGCTGTTCGTGATACTAAAATAGCACTGTAAAGCACAAAACCGAATCCTTTTGATACGAGCCACTGTAAAGCCACTAAAAGTTCAATACGCTTAAAGTACCTAATATTACAAAATTCAATGGTAGTTATTTTCTTTTATAAGAGGGAAACGCAATAATCAATTTTATTTAAATAAAATTGGAGTCAAAATCATATATTTTTACATATTTAAAACACGTTATTTATAATAGTCAGTTATTTTCTTTTGTAACGCGTTTTTGGCATACTATTACATCCAGAAACATGTTTTAAAAAATCATCACACTTATGCTCAGTAGATAATTTCTGTTGATAAGCGCATCTAAAATGGAAACTTCTTTGACAAACTTATTAATGCTTCTCTCCACGGCAAACAGTTGTTTTTTTTTACAAGAATAAGCCTGTGCTCTACTTTGAAAAAGCGTATTATTCCTTGGTCAAGACGTTCTAAGATGGCAGTAGAGTTTGCTGGTAGAAAATGAATATGGATATTCTCGGAATTCATTCTCTTTTTACATTTTGATTACTCTTCACGGGAGTGAATAGTATTATAAGTTTGTCATGCAGTTTGTAACATACAGAGGGAGACATCGCAGACCACATAAAGTATATACATAAGTATATTTATGTCTGACTAGTTCTATGTTCTTTTATGAATGCCCAAATATTTTCAATGATATTAAGATCAGCACTCTGTGGAGGCCCCAGGTAGGTTAGTTAAATTTACAAAACTAAGACCAACATAAAGATGAAGGATTACCTAATATGATCTTTAGCTGAAATTATGAAAAAGTGTTTCGTTTGAACATTGCACATTGGTTGATTACGATTAGATGGTCCTTAATTCAAGGAGAAAGCCGAAAATTTTCAAGTATTCAATGATGTAGCTATGAACAAATAATACTTATATTTTATTTATTGTAATGCAAAAACTAAATTGGATAATTCACCACATCATCTTCATTCCTAACGGTATCCACTGATTTGTACGAAATCACTTCACTTGGAACAATGAATTGAATGGCCGAATGCAATTGGTTACGTCTTTATTTTTGCCTTCCAAAATTACTATTTCACTCAACCAATCATGAAATTTGTAATTTTGTGTTTGGAAAAACACGTTCAATTAATTCTTCATTGGATTCGGTGAAATGACAAAAATTGTTTCGTAACGTTATGAACCCAATATCATCAATTGGCAATTGACCATTTCCAATTTTCAACAACTGATTGGAAAACTGAGCTGCCGAACGATAATTTTGCAGTTGAATACGAACATTCGTAGTAGGTCTCATTATTGATGCAAATCTCCTCAAATAAGAACATTTCAAACAGGCATTTATTGCATTGGCAGTAGTGAGTTTTAATGACCTCTGAGGATATCTCGCTTCAAAGGAAAGTAACCTCGGAAATTGTCCCTTTTTTGGTTTTATGCACAGAAGCAATTCTTTGACGTTTCAAAGGAGACCACATGTTTTCAATAGCATTCAAGTCTTGAATTTGAAAGACTTCAAAAAGTGTACTATTTACGGTGTCAAATTCAACTTATTTGTAATGTCTTTTCACAAATAGATTTGTCAAAATAATTATGCCAACCAGTGTACATGTATGTACGTCCAATAAAACTGTGCACCTAAAAACACTTCCAATATTATGTTTGTGCAATGACATTGCACATCTAATCACCTCTTTACACACAACTTGTATAAATTCGTGGACATGGTTATACGCTCAATGATTAGACTGGCCGTTCTTACTACTAATGTACATATATGTATGAAATATTGCATTCGTTTATATATATTTTTTTTTTTTAAATTATACTTCATCAATAATTAATTAATATCTAGAAATTTCTTATTGGGAAAACATATAACACATCCAAAAAGAAATAATATGAGTACATAATATTGTATTAATCTTAAACAACTTGACTTGATCTTAAATAAATCAATCTATACTATGAATTACCGGAGTTGTAAGAAAGAATATCTTGCTCAGACAATTTTCTTTGAAAACGCATCATATATTGTCTGAAATTAATTAAAATTGATAGCACTTTCCATTCATTTTTTATGAAATAGTTTCGCCAAAGTCGCATAGGCCGATTTTCAGTCGAGAAGGGTTATACCGCCCATACTCCCTCGCCAGAGTTTCTTCTGTTGTCGACAAGATGCACCAAAGTGTATGTGCACCAGCGCGTAGGTGCGGTTGGCAGAATATGAGAGACTTTATGTTCGCATCACTTTTCCCATTAGCATCCCTAACAACGATAAGACATTTATATAAGTATGCAAATTGCTATGTTGTTTATTTCATATTTTATTTTGTTGACCAATCGGTTCCAAAGTATTTTTCAATAGGTGCAATGTATTTCTTTACAGTAAACATTTTAAAATTATGTACTTACTAAATAAATGGAGAAAGTAGATTGCGATCTAGAGAATCTAATCTATAGTGTATTCTAATGCTTAAGATAAAGGAGATGCTATCTAAAGGTCTTATGTAAGACTTTCATCTAAAAGAATTAGTATATTGGGAGGACTAGAAACAAACTAAGTACACCTGAGAACTTGTATTGTATAATATATATGAATGTGGCTTAAGAAATATGGTCAGCCTATTCGTATAGTTGCGCATTGACGCAGAAAATTACAATAAGAACAACATTTAATGAGCATTGCACCTTTTCTCTTCTCGACGCCCGGCGCTACAATGCAATTACACATTTATTCTCTCTTTTTATCTTTCTCTCTCTCTCTCTCTGTTACTTGTTTTATCTGTTCTTTTTTTTTGTAAATTTTCTACTAGGGTTTGCAATCAAAACAAACATGAAAATACAACACAACAGCAACAACAACAAACAATAATTACAAGCCGGCATTTGCATGGTAAGCGAGCGCATGCTTAACTGTAGGTGCATATAGAGTATATTTCTATAGATTCATACACCTACATGTACATATCCATATGCATACGTATGCATGTGTGCACATGTAAATGTACATGTGTGTAAGCTTATATTTTAGCCAAATTTGTTGAATAAAGGAAGAAAACGTGTTTATTTATTTAGCTATTCACTCATTTAGTGAGTGAGTGAATGATTGAGTGAATGAGTGCATAAGTGAGCCTTTCGACATGGACGTAACCTAATGGGGCAAACTGTCCTCTTCAGATCACACCTGGATAGCTACTGAATAGAAATAATGTACCATTTAATTTAACTGCTTAACATCCAGCACACGTCCAACGGCTTGGCTTGAAAGATTTCAAATATCAAATTTTTAATGCAATAACTTTTTATGATCTTGGAGGTATCGAAAATGAGCTAGATATTTGATATAAAGACTGGACTAACAAAGAGCCAACAAATTTAATTTTTGCTTACGAAAATGCAGATTTTTATCCAAAAATTCAAGAAGCAATTGGCATTTTGTACCCAGTACCCTAAGAAGAGTTAAAATATAGCGAAGGACTAAGATGAGCGAAGCTCGCCTAAATGGTGAATTTAATATAAAAGCAATGTTAATTGCTAACTTAATATCACTATTTTTTTTTGTGGAAAATTATCAAAAACCCATTGAATTGAACAAAATAATAACAATTTTCCATTGATTTCGATTACTAGCACTTTAAAAACGGCAAGTTCCCAGCAAAAATCAACTGGATTCAAGTATTTCGAATAGTTTTGAGCTAGATTGGCTCCTTTTTTTTTTGCAAATCCTCAGTCGACATATTTAAAAACGCGTGGTCACTAAGGATAGCTAAATTTTCTTGTAGACTCCTTGCGCTTTCTATCCTTGTTTCAATTTCTGTTAAAATTTTGTCAAACATTATATCTTTGGAAAATAAAGCAGTCGGATCTGGCGTTCTTGTTCCGTCCTCGCAAATTTCGTCGTGTTGCTTTTTCTTTTTAGAAATTCGTTTGTTTTTAAGAACTGGCTCGATTTCTAACTTTTCTCATATAGGTGCAGCTCCTTTGATCCAATGCTCTATTGGCTTTTCTCTCATTTCTTGCTAAATTCTTACAAGACCTCGAAGAATATTATAACAAATATTATATTATCATTTTGGCGCCCCCTGAAACTGCCGTCCGGGGCTGGAAAGATTCATGTTTGTATTAAGGAAGTTTTTTTTAAAGCAATAAACTGATAAACAAACTCTTGGCCATAGTAGAGATAGATTCACAACGTGGCCGAATCTGTGCAAGTACTGCCTGAAGCATCCATGGTCAGTTGTGAATTGGGTAAATTCGAACCCCACGTCCTCGGAACGGCGGTTAAGCCTGTCTGCATTACTTCGGATGAGCTCGTGAACCCTCCGTGGCTCTGTACTGCTCCACCTGTGTTGTCATTTGCTTAGGCACCTGGCCCTAATCTCACTTCTACTTGTCCTCTGGGATGTTGCTTGGGCGAAGTACAAATCAGGTGAGCAATTCTGGCGCATAAATACGAACTGGTTGCTGGTGCCCCTGCAAAAAAAGCAGTTTCTTATATAATTACAATTTGTTGCAAACGACTAAAACAATCTTCTTTAGATCCGCAACCAAATTAGAACTGTCAAGATGTGATTAACTTTTTAAGAAAGACAGGATCCTATATGCCCAAAAACCCCATTGCAGAGTGAACTAAGGTGATTATATACATAGTATAGTTGTTTAAATACTGAGAAAGGTCTGGAAAATCTGAAGAAATTAATAATAGAATTAAGCTTTTCAATTGTGTTTAGAATGTATTCAAACAATATCAACTTAAATTGGCGTGTCTCCAAAGCTAAGGGGCTCCATCAAACAATGTTTAACCTAGAACAATCGCTCAAATAGCAAAAACTTCAGATTTCAAAATTCGTATGCACTAAGGCTCCAAATTGTTTGAATCAGTGAGCATTCCTTGAAGCAGAGTTGTTGCTGGGTTTTTTGAACAAACAGGGAAGAGATTCTCGAATTCTTAGAGATTACAGACACAGAAAATTTAAAATAACCTTTTGCAATGGGTTAATAGTATGTATTTCGTAAATGAAATTCCTAGTTTAGGCACTCCCTACCTTAGGACATGTCTGCATACTCCCATGACTTGTACTAAATTTTAATTTAATCTTATGGTAATAAGATTTTTTCATTACAGAGATGTTTTTGTAATATTATGCAATAATTTTCGATCTTGGTGAACATTATCATTACTGTAATAGATGAGCTGACAGCTGCTCTATATCACCTTTTGCCGGCTGTTGTTGTTCCTTCTGTTCTCTCTGTGTCTCTCTTTTACTCGCAGTGGAGCATTTTGACTTGTGGACCATTGGTGGTAACTCCTATAAAATAATTTCCAATAAATAAATGCAAATATTTTGAGACCCAAGTTGCCTTCAACGAAAACACATCTACCTACTACTTATATAAACTACTAGCAACTCGCACAATTCCTTATACATACTACAATTTTTTTGTAGGAACCACCTCAACAGCTGCTTTCCAGCTGGTCAGGTAAGTTAAGGTTATTTACCAAAAGAATGTTTTATTTATGGGATCATATGCCACATATGTATGTTTAGTGGTTAAGAGATTCACTGTAAATAATATTTAATATTGTTTTATTATGTGGTAGGATTACAAATTCATTTTAGGGAACTCCAACCAGCGATAAGTCAACATACAGCTGCCATGAGTAAATCATTCGTTTCGTGGGTCAAAATATGAGCTAATTGACCTGCTCGTCTTATTTTCCATCCTAAAATTTCCAAATTTTAATATTAATTCATGAGATGGCAGAGAAGTTAAGTGAAATAAAAAAAAAATTCTGTGGGTAATGTACTGGATCTTCGATTTTAGTTACTGTGTCGTTCGATTTATAATTTTTGACCTACCCGGGAGCTTTGTGTATAGTCAAATTTTTTATTTCGTTGAGAGTGTCATTCCTAGCTGACTTAAAACACAAGACCCTTTCGTGTAAATTTTCGTTTTCAAGGTACTGCATCTGTTAAACTTTCTAAATTATGGACTATTTGGCCTAGAAACTCATCCAAATGGACGTCATTATTATGGTATCTTCTACGATATTTGTTCAAATAAAGTTCTATATTGAAATACTCATTTATCTTTCCATCTATCCACCCGTGCGAAGCCGGGCGGTTTGCTTTCTATAGGTGAAAGAATTTTCTAAAAAATCATTAAAATTAAACGGCAAATAGAGAATTTGTGAATCCGTTCCTGCTTAAGCCCCTGAACCTATTTTGACCAAACAAATACCAATTGAAAGATAATTTCCGTTAGATGTATTTTTTATCAAAATAGGTCCAGCGGCTTAGGCGTAAAAAAATGTTAAAAATAACCGCTTTATAACAACAATAGCAACACACAGCCGTTGATGTGTGCGTGTGTGCGCGCAGTAGAATGGGAGAATAGAGAGGTTTGTGTGCCTCTCTCTTCTGTTCTATTGCCGTTGATGTTGTAAATGCAGTAGTGCAGTAGAATGGGAGAATAGAGAGGTTTCTGTGCCTTTCTCTTATGTTCTATTGCTGTACGCTCATTGGTTGTGTGAAGCCGTGTTATAGAGTTTTCGCAAAGAACACTGTTTAAAAAATAATTGTTTTTTCTAGAATGCGGTCGATTGTGTCGGCCGGGGGCTCCTCTAGTACAAATAAAAATACAAACTTTTCCTCTTCATAATATTAGTTAGAATATATTTTATGCTCTTTTCAGATTGTGATATTCACGAAATTTTAGATTAAATTTCATTGCTGCTATTTATAAATAAAAAAATACATAAATGTATTGTAGTATATATAAAAAAAAAAATGGCGTCATTTCATGTCAGGAAGCTTCAGCCGCTTCAGGGTTGCTTGAACCCTTGCTGTTGCTTTATTTCTTCAATTCAGTAAAGCGCGCAGCCAATGGGCGTGTTTTATACCAAACCTCAATCGCAACCGAAACTGCAAATTTACAGATTTCTATGCCAAATCATTCAACGAAAAATGGGCGTTTTTTAGTATTACAAATAACAAAAGTGCTAATAATATTAATATACACAAAATAAGGCGGCGCCGGCATCTGAAATCGGAAGTAGCCACTCGTCTTACTCAAGTTGCCAAAAGAAGAATCTTCAAAAGAATAGTAAATACAATGATGATATGAAATCCTACAATTGCCACATTCCTTAAAGGAAACACTTTACAAGTCTTGTGTGAATTGCTGACACAACGCCCGCCAGCATCCAACATTGGACATTCAAATCAAGCTGAGCACTCCTTTAATATTATAGTATTGTAGTAGAACATTGTCCAAAACCAAAAAAACAACAACACAAACTGAAAAGATCAGAAGAAGATGAAGAAAAGGAATAAGAATACCTGCTGCTTATGCGATACTTATTCGCAAATCCCTAAATGAATGAAGTGGTTTCAAGTTTCAAAAATCGTCGCCATCGCCATCACCGTCACTACTCAAAAGTGGACAAAAAGCTTTTGCGCCTGATGCTGTTGATGATGATGATGATGATGATTAGGATGCTGGGTTCTGTTGCTGTTGCGATCACGACGTTGACCGCTGACCCTGAAAGATGTTAGCGCTGATAAAAGAGCCTCTAACTGACTGACTGACTGGTTGACGAACTGACTGATTGACAGACTATGCTGTCCAGTAGCAAACTAAAATCATTCAAAAAATCTAGGTAAACGAGAGAGAGAGAGAGATAGATAGAGAGACTGACTGTGATGACAAAGAAAAGAATAAATGACGAAAGTAGGAACGAACAAACAACAAATGAACTGAGCTGCACTGCACTGCACAGGGACCGGCGTCTTCAACAATGGACTCCAAGCTCAAAAGGATGTTGTCTGTTTTGGTGGGGAGCAATGGGGAAAAAATAAAAAGAAATCAAATAAAAAAAGGATTTCATTTGCATTTTTTTTTCTTTGTTCACTTGGCTGGCGCCAGTCTGGAGACGCCGCAAACTTACGTTAAGTCGATTGTTTGTTCATAAAAGCTAAACGAAACTGAAGACTTGAAGACTGAGACCGACCAAAACCGAGACTGAAGACCGAGTGAGTATCAGACCAATTAGTAACAGTTACACACACAAGACATACCATCATTATCATTAACATAATTTGTCATTGTATCTCATCTCTTGAGATCATCATCAATTGAATCAATTGAATATTGAATGCTGCAATGCTTTCTTGATCCACCAATTCCATTCGATTGCATTCTATTGTTGTACTTGTGAAGGATAAAGGCAATGAAAGTGTTAGAACAGAACAGAACAAGAAATAAGCTCTCTTATGTGTGTGATTTCGTTTCACGCTCAATCAACCTAAATTATTCCCCTACCTAGTTGATTATCATTTACATCAGTGAGTATGTCTTTGATTAGACATTTATGAGCATAAGTTAAATGGCAAAAGTTACTAGGTTCTTCTTTTCTTTTCTTCTCCTCATACTTTAACTCTTTTACTTTTTTAGGATATCCTTGATTCTCAAATTCTTTGCTTTCGTTGGTTGGTTGGTTGGTTGCTTATCAATGTTTTGGCATCTTACAGCAATAGTCGAGTAAAAATGATGCCCTCCTACTTGTGGTTTGGATGGTCGGTAACGAGTGTCGAGTGCATAGCATAGAGGAACTAAAGCACTACCACCTTAAGTTATGAAGCCAGCATGGATGTGAACTAAATAAGGGGAATATTAATTTGTCCATTATCCTTGCAATCTTAATTAAGCTCTGCATTTCTGTTTCCATTACAAAACAAGAGAAAGAGTGAGAGAGACTGACTGACACTGTTGCAGCTTTTACCATTTGTTGTGCGCCGGCAGTCAACCAGAGATGTCTGCTCATTTCCGTTTCCGTGCGCGACTTTTGCACCATTACAAAATTTCTTTACATCTTCGGTTGCCTCGCCATTTTGTTTTGTCATTATTTTTTTTTTTTTTTTTGCATGAATATTGTTAAATTGCTGCCCCATGGCTGGCTGGCTGTTTGACTGACTGACTAACTAGTTAACTAACTGGCTGACTAAGGCTATGCACTGGTGAGCCTGCATTCATTCATTCATTCATTATCCCTGTGATACCCACACCCATCCACATACAGTTTACAAGTTCATTCGCGCTTTCTACTCGACTTCTTCAACTTCTTCATTGGCATTGTCCTTGCCACTACAGTATATTCATAATTACTTCAATTAATGTGCTCATAACAAATGTCCATATACATACCTACCTACTATGTATGTATGTATGTCTTCAGAATACTAATTCTAGGATTACTTAAATCCTAAAGTTATCCCATCTAAGATAACAGGCAACAGTTGACAAATGCTGAATGCTTTTTTATAAATTTAATTTATTAAAAATCACAATTTTTGCCGCCTTAAATTAGCCCAATACACCACACTCAAACTGCCTCTATGTGTGTTTACTTTGCTTTTTACTCCTAAAAGTCTACTAAGTAGTATATACTACCCATCATCAGATTCACTAGACGGCAGTGCACTCATATTCATTCATTAGATGCTCTTGTGTTCTCGCTGATTCGTTCATTCATTCATTCATTTCGGAATTCATTGACGCCACCGGAGTAACTTTACCTATACAAAATGAAAGAGTAAAAGATATAGAGAAGTATATACATACCTACTTGTATGCTAGTATAGTACCTCTGTATAGTATGTAAATATTTAGTTTGCGGCTTACGTCTACTACAAAACCGTAAAGTAAACAAGGCCATTGGCCCAAGACTTGTGCTGTCGAGTAGTAAAAACTAAGCCGGCTACAAGGCATGCCATGGCATACTATAGCATAGCATGTAGAGTCATGCCATGCTGCTGTTGGTTCAATAGTTTGCTTCCTGGACTGCATGATATGTGTTGCATAAAAAAAGTTCAACAATTTTTAACTTTTTAACAACTCTGTAATCTGTTGACGAGAAGCGCCTTAAACCCCTGACTTCTTTTGATTGCTTGAGGGTTACAGAATTTTATTCAACTCATTTGCCTTATTCAAATATATGAAAACAATGAATTAATTAACAACATTTTATATGATTAAATTATGTATATAATATTATTTAAAATTAATTTATTTCATTAGAACAAACTTTTCAATTTTAATTGTAAAAAGCTTCACACAGATGGCGCATTAACGTTAAGCTTTTGTAACCAAGAAACCAAACCGATTTTTGCCGCATGAATTTAAAGCTTTTTGTATTTTGTAACCAAAAAACCGAACCGATTTTTCTTATTCATATGCCAATGACGGTGGCGCTGCAGTGTCAAATTACTGAAAGGTGGCAATGTTATTCATCTTATTCATCCATCTGGCAGCATCTCTTGAGAAGCATAATATCAAACAACCGGCAGGCAGTAAAATCATTTAAAAAGAAAGAAAATTTATAATTGATTTCCAATTTATTAACATTTGTGTGCAATTAAGTGTGAAATAATTTATTAAGAAATTCTATAAAAATGCTTCCAGTAAATTTTCTATATAATGCTAGCTTTGGTTATTTGGAGGCCGTTTGCCGTGGTTACAAAAATGCATTATTTTCAAGCAAAGATTATGAGAATCTTAAGCTTTGCGAGACACTAGATGGTAAGTAGTATAATCGTCCTTAATGCTGCAATTAGATATGATTATTGTTTGTATTATTCTCATTAGATATGAAACTGTATTTTACTACAACTGATTATGGCTTTTTTCTGTATGACGAACCTTATAAACTAACTGTATCGGTTTTCGAGGAACGTATGCGCAAAAAAACTGTCAAGGAATTTCAATATATGCGTAGTCATGCTGGTTACCCATTAAATAAATTTCTCGATTACATAACATATGGTTATATGATTGATAATGTTATATTACTTCTAACTGGTACACTACATGAATGTCCATTGTCTGAATTATTACCCAAATGTCATCCTTTGGGTACTTTCACACAATTGGGTATCATTAATTTGGCCAATACACCGGCAGAACTATATAATGCAATATTAATTGATACACCATTGGCATCATTTTTTGGTGGTTTTGTATCGGAACGTGATATGGATGATATGAACATTGAAGTTATGCGTAACACACTCTACAAGGCATATTTGGAATCATTTTATGCATTTTGTAAACAACTTGGTGGCCGCACTGGTGATATAATGTGTCGCATTTTAGAGGTATGTATGGCTATGTGTATTGTATTAACATCCATCTATCTATCTATCTATCGACATGGGAAGTGAGAAGTGTGGATCCAATTGAGTTGGTACTTTTGATATCCTTCCCCATTAAATCAAAAACTATAAGACCCACACACTTTGTAAAATGGAGACCCCTTTACAAATTTTTAATGTAATTACAAGAAAGAAACACAAATTTTCTTTTAAACGAAGTCTGAATGTGGTCCAGATGATGTGACATTAGTGAAAAAACAGATATACTTTAGTTTTTAGTATCTACGGCCAAACTCACTGAGTATTCTTCAAATGCGGCCCACGGAACAAAAAAGGTTGAACAGCTCTGATTAAAATGATGACAATCCATTGTTTTTACCAGTGGCAGGTTATCCTTTAGGTAAGCCAGGCAAGTGCCTGGGAACGCATAGATACAAAGGAGGCATCCCCACGGAGTTGAATGAATTAATAGTTACATGAGATATTTTTCACCAGGAATAAGAGAAGAGAAGTGTCAATGGGGTTAGCGGGCTGGCTTTAAGTGAGTGAGATACAAATCCAATCAAAATTATTATAGTTATCAAGTTACGTAAACTGCAAAGTGTGGCCTCTACAGATCTGGTTTGTATCGGAATTGGCACAGTTTGTATATTTAAGTTTTGGTAGATGATAAAAATCGCCTTAGGATCTTATTATTAATCATGTATGTATGAATTTTTTGGCATGCCAATTATGATAGCCCTATTATCTTGTAAGTAGTTCTTAAGAACTAACCATATAGACACCTTGGCTATAAAGGGATTTGTTTGTACTTACATATTAGAGAACTGCACAAATATGGTTAAATGGATAAATGAATGGATTTGCTTTAAAACTGAATGCATGTTACGCCGTCCTCTTTTGAAATGAATACGTGTGGATGGTATACCATGGGTGTAGAAATACACAATAATTTAGGAATAATGGGAAAAGAATTATTATTCAAAGTTTTGTCCATTTTATTATACACATTTTGTTCATCTTTTGCTTTTCCGTAGACTCGGCAAATTTGTACGCGACAACAACCACGTTTCCATTCTCAGAGCAGTGAGCGCAGCCTGTATCTACCCAATATGCTTATATGGTATTCGTTTAACTTGACGAACACGAAGCATAGTAGTTATTTTGAGTGGGTTAATAGGAAGTACTTAGTCTACGCTGTCCATTCGTCTGTTCGTCAGAGAGCTCTTTCTCAAAAACCGTAATAGGTAGACAGTTCCAGAGTGTGTAGTTCAATTGCGTGTACTACGACAAATAATAAAAATAAAATAAGGTTAAACCAGAAAGAAGGCTATCATTGGTTATTCCAAAGATGTTATAAAATTCAAGCTCCTCCGGTTTGCATCCAACCTTCCTTTCTTAGCATCACTATAGTCTCTCTGTTAGAGTATCAACAAAAGCCACAGTTTGAGTATGAACAAAGAACACAGTTTGGGTATCAAATATGAGCACAGTTTGAGTGGCACTTTTATTGTATTATTACTTTACGTGGTCTGCGATGTCTCCTTCTGTGTGTTACAAACTGCATAACAAACTTATAATACTGTTCACTCCCACTATCAGTGCCTAACCTATATTCACCAACCATGTAAATTTCAAGATCCAAATTGGATACAATTTTCTTATTAAAAAAACTTTTTTGTTCTTTGGCCTATCAAATTGAAATTTGGACACTATAAATGATTGATCCATATTTACCAACAATGTAAATTTCAAAATCATACGATTACCAGGAGTGGTACCTCCCATACAAACCCAAATTCAGATTAATGTTCTTATTAGAAAAACTTTTTTGTCTTCAATGCACGATGGTACGGAACCCTTTATGCGCGAGTCGGACTCACACTTGACCGATTTTCTTTGATTCCCTTAGTTGATTTCCATAGCTAGGGGAATGTTTATTTCAACAATCTACCCATTAACGTGACTCTTTTTTTCCTTCCAAAGCCATGTTATTATTTTCTCCTTAATCATCAATCAAAGCCGGTCCTCCATTTCTTTCTCGGCTGCTAATTCCTGGACTGCTTTGCTCCTTCATTAGGATCCTGACATCAACCGTAACATAATATTATTTTATAATCAAAAAATACTCAATTTATAACATTCACTCCATATTATACAATACTAGTAACACATTGTATTTTGTGAGTTAATAATTCTTTCTATTTCTATGAAAGATACCCGTATATATTGGAAAAGTATGTTATTTAGTGAAGCCGAACCGAAGTTAATCTTGTTTAATTTATTTATCATCTCATTTTAGTTCGAAGCCGACCGCCGTGCCATTTTAATAACTCTTAATTCTTTTGGAACGGAATTAAGCCATGAACAACGTATCACTCTATATCCTGAATGTGGTCAATTGTATCCTGATGGTCTACGTGCTCTCTCCATAGCCGACACTATTGAGCAAATAAGAATGATCTGTGCTTGTTATCCTGACTATGATTTTATCTATAATAGCACTGAAGCAACTATTGAGGATAAATTCTTTCAGCATGAAGTCAAATTACACTTGACTTCATTTATGCATCAATTTCATTTTGGAATATTTTATTCGTTCTTAAAATTAAAAGAACAAGAAATCCGTAATATAGTCTGGATTGCTGAATGTTTATCTCAGAAATATCGTGCTAACATTGATAAGTATGTTTCAATTGAATATTAGAATTTATAAGATAATATCTTTTCTTTCTTCATCAATACTTATGAATACATACAACAAATAAACTTCGTTTAAACCATATGGTACCTACTTAGTTTTATTTGTATTCATGGGGCAAGTACTAAGATTAAGTGTTGTATCTAACAAATAACTACCATTTAAAGATTTGAAGGTGTAATCACTTTATTTGGAAAACGAAAGCTGTCAATGATTTTATTATCAATTAATATGGATATTTGTATATGAGAATTAGTTGATGAGGGACTTATAGAGTTGTCCAACAGAATTCAAGTTATTGGCATTAATAAAATGGATTAAATGAAAATACATGAGTTAATCTATACACAAATATAAATAAGTTCTAGTAAGACAGAAGAGACGGCTGGTTGATTTTTGTCGTTTATTTTCTGTTTGGAGCCAATAGACGACGACGACCTCGATAAATGCATTTTTATTGCCGGTTTGAAGAAGGCACGTAGCTGAGTCTGTCGCCATACAACCGGTATTGGGTGTGTTGTTTAACGCAACTGATTATGCCTTTGTCTCATGTCATAACTTTACTTTAAGTAGTATGTTCAATCACAAAGATGGTACTTAGTATAACTGATGACATCCTCAAGGTCTCTGGCTGTGTGACTCATTAAAAGTTCATCAGGGTTTCATTCAGATTTCAGTATGAGAAACATCATCAACACTAACATCAACAAGATCTATATACATTATTTAATGATGGTCATCATTATGTTTAACAGCAACAGCAACCCATCATCATTATTATTATTATTATCATTATGATAATCATTAGCCAAATAAATATTTAATTTATGGTATAATAACACTTTCCCTTCATCAAGAAAGGGAAAGACTTTGACAAAAGAGTCTTTTGATTAAGGGAGGGCGAGAGAAAAATGAAGAAATTTGATATTTTTGATATTTTTATTGATGTTGTTGCTGTAAATTCCGCTAATTGTATAATCAGACGCATGAAAGCGGACACCATGAGCTTTCCCTTAACGCCGCGCGCATGTGCTTTAAACACTCACAATACTCCGACTTAACTACCATACTACTAAATATTACAATACTATAAACAGACACCAAATATTTGTGCTTTCTTATTCGAAGAAGCATTGAAGAAACCAACCAACAATAGCTATTGAAGCCTGTAGTAGTTGGTTGAAATAGAAATAGAAACAGAAACAGAAATACATACATACTACTAAGTATTTATTGTACATAAAGACATGATCGTATTTTATATACGTGTATAATAAACGATACTATCTACTATTGTACCATATACTTGTGCTATTGTACATGCATGTAGAAATGTTTGAGTTATGTCGCGTTTTGGACGCTTTACATTCTTAATGGGCACACACGCAAGACCAATTGGTATGGAGTCCCATTGGTGGACACATCTAAAAGTCAAACTTGAACTTTTTTATACTAGAATATAATAAAAAAATAAAAGAAAGAAGAAAAATAAAATAATGACTTCGTGTTCTATTGAAAGCCCTTTAGTATGTGTATGTGATACCATTTGAAGCATAAGTATTGAAAAAATGTATAGAACTTCAAAGGTTTGATGTTTCCAAACATCACAATTTTTCATGAAACGAAATTTATGAATTAAAGTCTTAGTTAGTATAAGAGCTGTGCTATTGTTACACTACTCAACAAATTTCCAACTTTTTATTTTATCTGAGGTCTCATTATGTGATTATTATTCCTTGCCATTGATATAATAACAATACGTGAATAAACACTTTCTATCACATCTCAATTAATAGATAAATTTATATAAGATAAACAGCCATGTCTTAAATCACCAATTTATCACAAATTGAAATTTTGATTTTGATTTTTATTTTTGTTTTAATTGAAATGGCATGGTTTGTTTGCAGTGACTTGCTTTATTCTTGTACTGGGATTCAGGGGTATCTCAAGGTAGGGCTCAATCAGTAATCTGCAAGCATAGCAGACTCCCATCTAACTTGAAAGCGCTTTTCAAAAGCAGCAATATCTTGGTGAAAGTGTTCTCCATGTTTGTCACTGATGGAACCCATATTTTCAGGGAAAAAATTCAAATGAGAGTGGAGAATTGATGAATCTTGAATTATCTTTTTTATGTCTGGACCTCTTTAATTTTTGTTAGACTAAAGTGGAACGCAGAACTGTCTTTCCTTAATTTTTTTACAACATTTTGTATGAGTCCCAATTTGATGTGCAATGTCGGTAAAATAATTTTTTCTGGCTCAAATTTAATGTTTTTCTATCCCATTACTAGTGAGTGACGTGATGGCCAATCTTCTTTAATAAAATTTTGTGATCGCGCTCGGCTATCCCACTCGCAAAGAAAGCAGCAATATTTTGTACAGGCTGACTACAAGCCAGTTAACACAGAAACCACTTTGATGTGCACAAATATATTACTGTATTTAATTTTTTCCAATACAAATTCCATAACATCATAAGTTTCTTTTAAATTAGCACTACCATATAATCGATGGGCAAAGATGGTAACTTAATTCCATCTATTCTATACGTATAATAAAATCGTTGACTTTGTCAGTTTGTTTTTTGTTTGAACAAGTATCAATTAAAATGCACTCATTCCATTCAAAATCAAATTACTGAAAAACAAGAATATTTTTTTGGAGCAGAGCATAGATTTTATTTCATAAAAATTGACCCACAAAATATGAATTAATTAATAATTCAAAAAATTTAAAATGCGTTTTTTCTAACAAATGTCATAATAAACCATACAAAAATTACAAAAAAACATTTTGTGGCTTCAAAGACCAATTCAGACAATACTAGTTATGCAATAAAACTGCTTTCAAGCTACTTTTTGAGTAGCGGCATGATTTTGTTCAAGCTGTGAAGTTAATCCATTCACATCAATACAAAAAACCCAGCCATCTTCTTTAGAATAGTACGGAACCAGTGAGCTACGTCTTTTTCGATAAGAAGTTACCTTCACATTTGATTCATATAGAATCCATTGCTGCAATCTTGAATTTAATAATTCTGCTTTATCAATGGGTAAATTCAAATCTCTTATCAAGTCATTAAACTTAGTTTGGTTCACTAAAAGTAGCTTTGATGCATCTTTCGGGTCATAATATGGTTCCTCAAAACTTTCACTTACTTGAGTGATTCTCTGACTCAATAAAATTTTTATCTGGGCATTCAGGAACAGGTCTTCGTCGGAATGTAGCTGGGGTTTTATTACAGATGACACGTCGGCATACTTAATACTTCTTTTTGATTTTTCAGAAAACCCCTTTAATTGACAAAAACAACGATTCGTTGGCTCCGTCCATACCATTGGCGTACCAAATGTCATTTTTTTTTAGTTATTCCCTTATACCAACCATTCAGATTTGTATAACATCTTAAACAACACACTCTAGGAACCCACGACTTATCTTGATTTATTACGTCATGGTTCAAATAAGCTAGATAACACTGAAACTCTCATTCTCATATTGAGTTAAACTCATATCGCGAGTTGTTTCGTTATGACGTGATTAAAGACAAATTTTGGAAGTATCGTATAAATATGTTAAGCACCTTATCTCCAATTCCAGATGTCAAGATATTAAAATAAAATGCCTACAGTTAAGTCTTCGGTCTGACAAACACTTATCTGGCAAGACTGTTGTCAAACCCATATGATGAGATGATGTATAGTACCAGCCTTCAAATTATGGGTGTAAAAATTTCATGACAACTAATGACAATTAGTTAACACGTCATTGTGGTTTTAGAGATCCCGGTTTTGTAATTTTGAAAATAATGGAAGAAACTTAATTTCGAGTTTCGATTAGAAACTGTTTTCTGATGAGTTAAATACTATTGTTAAAGCAAAGCAATGACATGGCGAGTGTTATGGGGACTACTCTACTCTATCAAAATGAACGTAAGTTTACTGTGTTTTGTACATATCTTATGAGCACCTAAGATGCTAAACCTTCTGTTCGCCCAAAAAAATGGAGATTTTTCCTATTAACAAAATCTCATTCTCTTTGCTGTTTTGTATCACGAGTCAGCGCTTAACAGTAGCATATCAAGGTATTACTATTTCTAGCAGCGAATTCACGATATAAACTTTATTTTTGTATTTATTCAGATTGTAATACTTGTTTCGAAAAATTTTCTTTTATATTCTTCTAATTATCCTATAACGAACACAAAAAAAAAATAAAACCAAATAGGGCGAGCCGTTCATAAGAGAATCGCTTTAAAAGAATAAGATTTTTTAAAATTTTTCGACCTTTTTGAACGCCCCTCGATAACATGAGCGCACCATAACAAAATTCAAAAATCTCTTACAGTTTTCATCGCTTGCTCTATTTTCAGAATATATAAAATACTTGGCGCTACTGTTTTTGAGTCACGAAATATATGAAAAGTATTGGCGACATATTTTGGTTACATTTCTGAAAGAGCGTCAGATTCTGACATGTATCTCCTTTTTGAAAACGTTTTCACGTTAAAAATAGATATGTTATCTGGTAAAATGAAGGCATCCGTATATTGGGACGCGCATGATATTTTGTTCATTGACTATCTTGAGAAAGGTAAAACTATAAATAACAAATATTACATGGTATGTTATTATTATTAAATCAATTAAGTGCAGACATAAGAAGAAAAGAAAAAAGTGCTATTGCACGAAGACAATGCCCCGTGTCACAAGTCGATGAAAATGATGGTTAAATTGAATGAAGTACGCTTCAACTTGCTTCCATTATCCATCGTACTCTCCAGATCTGGTGGTCCCCAGCTACTGGCTACTGGCATTTTTCAGTTATCGAAAAGATGCTCAGGAAAAGAAATTTGCTTCAAATGAAGAAATGATTGCTGGAACTGAGAGTAAAAACCAAAAAAGAAACGAAAAGTTAAAGAAGCATTGGAAGGATACAGGAGGAGAGTTTTCTTAGTTCTAAGACCGGTGGCTTATTGAATGATGGTTAGGGATGAGTTCCATAGAAAGTTATTCTAGCTTGAGATTAAGATAGGTCATTTTAATATAAATTTGGTAATAAAAAACCACAATAAATATGGGCTGCTTATTATCATAATTGATTATTATTTCGAAAGATATGTATGGAATCGAAAAGTTAAAGAAGCATTGGACGGATACAGGAGGAGAGTTTTCTTAGTTCTAAGACCGGTGGCTTATTGAATGATGGTTAGGGATGAGTTCCATAGAAAGTAATTCTAGCTTGAGATTAAGATAGGTCATTTTAATATAAATTTGGTAATAAAAAACCACAATAAATATGGGCTGCTTATTATCATAATTGATTATTATTTCGTAAGATATGTAAGGTTAGGCTAAACAGGCCGCTCACGATTGCTCGTCAGTACATCCAGAAGCCGTACGGCTCATTGTAATGTCTGATAAATTTGAAATCAGAAATAGCTGGGGGAATTGGGTAATCCAATACTATCCACGGTCGGACCCAGAGGTCACCCTCAGCCTCTTAAACCAACCTTAGGAGTCCACAGAACTACGTCCCCCAATAAACATTTTTTGCCTTTTTACCGGTTTCCCGAGAAGACGTGTTCGTCTACCAAGAAGATCTGGGCAGTTAATTGCTTAGAAGTGATGTTATGAAATATAATCATTTCATAATTTTCAGAACTCTATCTTCAAAATTAAGATCTTTCTATCTCTCTCTCTTTCTCTCTCTCCCTAGTTGAATGAATGAATTAATTTTAAAACAAAATTATAATATTATTGACTTTCTATTAAGTTTTGAAGGGTATACAAATGGAAAAGAAACAACAAAAATAAGTAGTAAAAAGCAATAAAGAATAAAAGAACAAAGCCAAGATAGAGGCACAATGAACAGCATAAACTATGGATATGTGTCTCTCTATAGGTGTGCGTATGTCCATATATATTTAATATATATATCTCTATGTTTGTTTGTAGATATGACCAAGTGGCACAAATGACTTCACTTGCCACCACCGTTAACGTGTAGCTAACGAACCAACCAACCAACCAACAACATCTACAAGTAAAACTTGTACCCAACTCACTTTGGACTTGTAAGCCAAGTTAATGAAGCTGTGAACGTGTTCAAAACATTTGCTTTTCGACTTTGTTGCATGTTATTCTTGTTGTTGTTTGTGTTATTAGTGTTGTTGGTATTATTACTTTTGGTATTGCTACGCGCAATGCCAAAAGTCAATGTTAATAATGTTAATGCGCCTCTATAGCTTTACCGTTATACAATATGAAACACAACAGCAACAATAATAAAGGTGTTAATGAGTAGCAAGTCTCTACTTTGATAGGTGTGGACAAGCCGGTCGGCCGGTCGGCCAACCAACCAATAGACAATAACAACACGAGGTGTGCTTATAAATTAATGAGAATGGGGATCTGTAAAATATTTTTTTATTTGGAGTTCTATTGCCACAATACCTTACCTTCTAATGAAAAATATATGCATAGGACTATCACACACATCCCGCAATCTGGTCAATCTGAATACTTACTGTCTTATAAACACAGTTACAAAATTTTCAAATCACACCTTAATTACCCGATTGCTTCAGAAAAAGACAACACCATCTTCACTTGTACGTATACAAATTAGTTAGAGCGCTATCATTTATACTCGTACATATTTACTCAATGGGTTGCTCAATGGGGATAAGCACCCTTTGGTCCAATGGTTTCATTTTCAAAATATCAGAAATTCCCTCTCTCTTACATCATCATCCCTGATTTCAATTTCAATAGCTAATATTGAAAACAAATTCCTCTTCCTTCCTATGATCTCATAAATTTTATCTAATAGTATAATAATAATTTCTTAGAGTTGAAGGCTCTGATGTCAATACTTATTTAAAGTAAGTATTATTATTATTAATAGGTTTTATTTAGGTTACGATCTTGTGGTACAATCTAGGAATTGAAATTTCACCCCCTACTTGTTGACCGAAGACAATACAATATGCAATAATATTTTTATTGAAAAATTCACTGGACAAGTCGGTTTATTTTTTTAAATAAATTAGAAAATAGATTTTACATTTTTAGTTTCAATACACTCGTAAGCTCCTCCTTTTTAACTAAGTTTAATGCTCCATGAGAAATGATCATTGCTCGAATTGGTGTTCTTTTGTGAGTTCCATCATGACGCATGCCCTGTTTAGTTTAATGCAGATTTGACCTAAGGGAACAATTCAATATTCTCTTTCTATTTCAACAATTTCTTCTATATCATGAACAGCAGATTATATTACTGATTTGATCAATATTTATACTCTTCACGTGAGTGATAGCATTATAAATTTGTCATGAAGTTTGTAACACACAGAAAGAGACCACATAAAGTATATATATTTGTGATTAGTTCGGTGAGACGAGTCTGTCTGTACGCAAACTAGTCCTTCAGTTTTTGAGCTAGAGAGCTGAAATTTTGCACATTGTACATAGGTTTCTTTTTATACGCTGAACATTTGTCGAAATCAGCAGAATCGGACTAATATAGTGGTGCACTAGGGGTGGTACTCCCAATACAAATTAATGTTCTTCTTAGAAAAAGTTTTTTGTGTTTTGACTTATCGAACCGATGGACACAATAAGTTCTTGATCTATATCCATCAACCATGTAAATTCCATGATCCTACGATTACCAGGAGGGGTACCTCCCATACAAACTCAAATTATGTGACAAACTTATAAAGAGTAAAAGTACAATAAAAATGCTGTGCCACTCAAACTGTGCTCATATTTGATACTAAAACTGTGTTCTTTGTTGATACTCAAACTGTAACAGAGAGAATATATTGTAGTGATGCTAAGGAAAGAAGGTTGGATGCAAATCGGAGGAGCGTGAAGAGTATTACATCTTTGGCATACCCAATTATAGCCTTCTTTCTGGTTTTATTAGTTTTTGGATCTAGGTATCTTGGGTATACATAATATTCAACATTTCCTCGGACAACTTATACCACTCAAAACTATTCGAAGTTACTACATACGAAATTTCACAACAATTTTGTTTTATTAAAATGTATGTATTTTTTCTTTTGGGTCAACCAAGAAAAATAATATAAAGAGGTCACGGACTCATTATAAAGTAAAATCTCTAGTCGTGGATATCTCAACCAATCGGACATCTCTCATAGCCGGACAAATTTTTTTATTCTGTCTTATTTCTTAGCCCCAAGTTATGTTTTACTCGTACTACTTTGGTACAATGCATATATGTAGTTCTTTTGAAGAAGCATCAATTTTGTTATTTTATAACAACCCCTCGTAAACTTACTATGTACATAGTGGATAAATGGATAGATACTAAGTTAGTTTTGTAGATGGTTAGGACGGACAATTAGACATACATATGTACATATGTATGTGTTTAATGTTCATTTGACATTATACGTGTAGAAAGTAGTTAGAAGTGTCCAATTGTCACATTAAAAAGGAAAACAAAACTAAATAAAATAAACTTAGAGAAGCTTAGGTAGTAAGTAGTTGTAGTTGTTGTTGTTGTTACTTGTTCACTTGATTAAAATGTATTATTTTATTATGATGAAATGATGACCAAGGAAGTATAAGGTTTTAATGAACAATTGAAATAAAGGATTTAAAAATTAAGTGATATGGAATTATTGTTGATTATCAGCTATCTTGAACGATGTTATATTTTATTTTTTATTAAAACTTCTTTCTCTAGTGTGTTCAGGCAGGTGATAATCACTTTGCCTTGACTTTTATAATGCATAGAACCATGCATCCCATAAATCCAAAATGTGTTTATTGAAATGATTAACATGACGAGAAGAACCGATTTGGCAATTTCCGTCCGTTTGTGTTTATTCATGCAATACTCTCAGTTTTTCATAGCAAAAATCTAGGTTATTCGATTATTGGAAGAGGTAGACCCCAATAAAAAAAATTTAGACTAATAAAATAATTAAAAAATCATTTATTTTCAATTATTTTTGCCTATCAAACATTTAGTGAGCTGAAGCTTATAGTATTCTGGGTGCTTTTCTCTTTTTAAAACACAAATTGGGAGATGGTGAGGGAGCGACCCTAGATAGAGGTGCTCAGTGCAATCATTTTTTTTTTTTTCAGTTTTGTATAAAGATCAAAGTAAAAACTTTAACTCTCCGCATAGAACATACCAACTATTGTACCATACCATAATGATCACTTGAAAAACTCTCTTACACTTGTTTTATTGTTACAACTCCGATGACTACTTGTATATGGTAGTTACGAAGTAGATGGTGTGCACTTGTATGTTTGCGGTTCGGGCTCAATGCGTTCGTTCGTTCGTTCATTCGTTCATTCGTTTGTTCATTGAAATGTTTCAAGTTTTTTATTTATGTGTTGTTGTGTTTTTGTTGGTCATAAGCAGCTTCATTGGACTTCTTCTTCTTTTATTGTTGCTGCTGCTCTTCTGCTTTAAACTCTTTTTTTGTTGTTGTTATTGTTGTTGTTGCTGGCTGAATGCAAAAGAAATCGGACTTTGGGTTTGTTTGATGGAGCCATCCGTCCCCAGTCAGCAGTCAGTCAATAACTCAGTTTGATCGCGTTTTTTCGTTTCAGTTGTGATTCTCGTTTCAGAGCGTCGTGTTGTGTGCACTCCTCTCGCTAATCTCTCTTGAACATAACGCGGAAAGGCTTGTTTCAATTTTGGTCTGACGGAAGCCAAAGATACCAGACAAAAATTTAGTAAAATTAATTTATTAATTACTAATATCCAAAAAAAAAAAATAAGACCAAGTCGAAAATTTCATAAATTTTGTAAATTTAATTTTTTTTTTTTTTTTGAGTGTTTGTGCGTGTTCCTTTTTTTTAATTAATAAATTATTAAACATTAATTAAGGATATTTTCCATATACATACATATACAAAATAGGTAAAGATTTTATTTTGTTTTTTAATATTTTATTTTGATTGTTTTATCATAATTTTCGATGTCTTCTGATTCGATTTTTGTCCAAAGTGAAATGCGTTTAAATGGTGTCTGTCGATCGATACAACAATAAGAATACAATAAAAACAAACAAATGTTGTTTTTTCTGTTGCTGTTGCCACAAAAGTCACAGTAAAAATTGTGTCAACCAGTTTTTTTTTCCGTCTTTATTTTTAGTTTTTGTTTGTATTATTAATTTATTTTTATTTATTTTATTTTTTTTTTTTGTTTGAATACCATTTCACTTTAATTCTTTTACTTTCTTTTGGTGCTAAATAAACAGAATGAGTAACATGTTTCTCAAAAACTATAAGCAAACTTTCCAGCGGAAGAAATTATGAAAACATCTCTTAAAGAGAAACATTTTTCTAGGTCAATAAATTGATAAACTGCCTGCAATTTATTTTTTTTTTTTTTTTTGTGGCATAACAAATAAAATACAATATTCTCATCATCAGTATTTAAGACCTATGATGGAAAGCAGATTCTTTGGTACTGTCTTTGACATCGACCTCAACAAATACTTATAAAGCTTAGTTTAATAAATGAAGTCCCATAATTAACATTTTCATGAAGAGGAAGTAATTCTTTCTCGTTAATGGATAATATGTGTTGGTGACAAAGATGCCCCTTGGATTTTTTTGAAATACGTTTTCAAGAATTCATTCCACAACGTTTCTGTTTGATCTCAACAAATAGACAGAATTGCTATCTTTCCAAGGAAGGTTCCACTTTGATATATACATACGTATTTCACTGGGTCACTAATTTCCTAATTTCATAACCAATCTCAATTCGATGCAAATTGAATTGAATTGAATTGATTGCAAAACTCGTTTCCTTTTTCACATGGTAAATAACATTTCATACATGATTATTAAACTTAAGATGTTTTTTTTTTTCAAATTGCGTGGAACCCATCTTCCATTTCTGTAATATGTCTCACGGCTTTGAAAAGAAAAGAAAGCGTAGGATGAGTTGTGTCACATACAATTGTTCAGAACTTTAATTCTTGGAATTTTCACAGATCATTATTTGCATTCCATAAGTTTCAGCAACAAAAGTTGACAGTTTCCTGGCCCGTAAAAGAATACTAATGAAAATACTCACTCTGTAAAATCTTCTATTCATGGAGTTGCGTATAAAACATCGTAAGATAATGAAACATCTACATGATACATATGTGTATTAGTCAAAACGATCAATGTAAGCTATCTGATGAAGAAGAGGAGACAGCAGAGCACATGGCTATACCATTGTGAGGGTTTAATTCGGACCAGACTCCGCTGGGTATCTGGGTAAACAGTATATGTAACCATACCCATTGCAATTGCAGATTTACCTCATAAGAAAAACTTGAAATTCTTGATCTTAGGGAGCTGTCACAATAAGACCACCCGCCTCTCCCCTAATCTAAAAATCTTAGAATCCATCTCAAAAACTGAGGAATTACTATACTACATAAAGTAGTTATGTCTTCTAGTTATTGAATCATATAACTAAGATACAGTAAATTGTATACAACTCTTGAAATTTACATACTTTCGTGTGTTAAATTGCTGCAAATTGACTCACATCAGTGATATGTATGAGATGACATCCTGGTATTCTTTAACTGTTCCTGAAAGCTAATACCGTATTAAAGGGGACAAAATTTCAGAAAGGAAGGTGGAGAGATGTACTATGTCCATATATTGAAACTGTCAAACTTCATACACTGAAAACTATATTTAATATTATCTTATCCTGAAGCTATGAACAGATAAGATGTGATCATTGATCATATGAGTTTCATTATAAGGAAATATAAAAAATAGAAAGTGTTATAATCTCATATCTACAATATGTAAAAATCATTGGTGATGGAGGGAAAAGTGAACTCATATTTATTTATTGCGAGATTCATTTACATTTCTTCTTCTCATTTTTTGATTGAATAATTTTATAACACAAAAATTTCACCCTTTTCTTACATAAATCAATGAGATATCATTAACTTTATTATTACTATCACCACCATCATCATCATCATCATCATCGTCATCGCCATCATTATTGTGAACATAACATCTTCAACATATCACAAGAGGAAGGGAAGAGAGAAAAAACAGAAAACAAGATATCGGTCATTAAAAAAAATTATGCAAATTATGCAAATAAGAAAACGTAAAAGCAAAACTGTATGATACTGTATCTATGTATTATAAAACATTGAAGGAAATTGCATATGCCGAAGATCTTAGAAATCATATTACATAAAATATAAAAAAATAAATAAATAACATACATATATAAATAAATAAATAGAAAAAGTGAAAATCAAACTGATGAAGCGGCAAATTAATAATAAAAATAACAACAATAATATAATAATAATAATAATGATGACAATGAAGATGATGATGATGATACCAAAACGATTCACATAATCGGATGTAAGATTAGCCAAAAGTGAGATCAAAAAACACATACACACATATGTATGTTTATTCGAGTACTCATAATAAAGACAAATAGACTGGCTGACTAATAGATTGTTATGTTACGAAGAATAAGTTAATTATGTTAGTAGGGTGAATCTGTTATGATCAATGATACTGTACATATATTTATCTCTGAATCTGTTTATCTATTTCTATGCTATGCTTAACTAAATGATTAAATTAAAAACATTTACTACTATTTGAATTGTGTTTGGTTCGTGAAAGAATTTTTATTTGTACTATTGGTTTTGACTTCTTGTTAAATGGAACGGAACATCCAGTTAAGGTTATACAAAACGTTTTACAATATATGGTATACCATATACTAGTCATACATTCATTCATTCATTCATATGTATAATTATAATTTGTTCAACATTTTATTCAAATTCACTCATACTTTCTTTTTCAGTTTTTTTTTTTGGTTTCTTTCTTTAAATGATTAATAATTAATTAATGCTAATTTTAAATTAAAACAAAAACAACACACAAAAAAAGAAGCGAATCAAAAATACAAAAAAAAAATATTTAAATAAAAATATTTTAAAAGAAATTTTTTGTTATTTAGGTTTGTTGTTGTTTTTGGGAGAAATTATTTATTAAATAACCAAAAATAAAAAATATAAATAAATAAGTAGCATATTAAATATTCAAAATAACAAAAAACCTTCCAATGGAAATTAAAAGTTTTAATATGGAAATGCAATTATAAGCAGATCAAATGATAAGATTTGGAGAAGATCTTATCAAACCTAAGAAATATTTAAGATTTTTGGGAGATTTTCAATCATCATCATCAGCACTATTACATCACTGATCTGAAGGGGTGATCAAGGGGGTGGTAATGCTTTAACATACGAGTGTGCAGGCTATTGTCCAACAAATTGACGGCGAGGTGGTGTTCGTGAGATTCAAGCCGGATAATGTGTTTTTTACTGTGGTTCACGATTTCTTAATTTACAGTTGACACCTGCAAGTCTCTATACTATTCAGCGTTGTCAAAGTGACATTTGATTTTGAAGTTGTGCCCCAAAGATCATTGCCATAAGTCCATACTGGTTTGAGAATGTTTTTATAGAGAAATAGCTTATTTTGTGCGCTTAATTTTGAATTGTGCCATATGAGCAAGCTTATCCTGGTGTTTGTGGTTCAGCTATTTCCTTTTGTTTATAATGTGAGGTCTTCAGCTCAACCGCCTATCAAGTGTCTATCCAAGGTACTTGGCTTGGGTATGGGTGGATGTGTTGTTTTCGTTTAGTGTCAGAGAGTGAAGGTGGCATTTGAAGATTTGTCTGAGTTTTTTTTGTTGACAAGGGGAATAAGAGGCCGACGGGGTAGCCGAGCTGCTTGTACCAGCAACAACTCGCAGTTTTTTTTTGGCGTCTTTCGTTGTTTGTTCATTTCGTTTGGCTGGCATAGAGTGGGGATGCATGCAAAATGCAGAACATGGAGGTCAATGGAACCTACATAAAGAAACAAAAATGAAATGTAATGTGCAAATAGTTGCTAGCGTACGTATGATGAGTGTGAACAACGAATGGTGTTACCAAAGATGAATCAACGACACGAGCTGTTGAGCATGATGCTGAGTGTGAACAAGAACAATTAGAGATTCGTTTGTGAAATTAATTAAAATTTTAGGAAAAGCTTTTAGCGAGAGAGAGAGATAGTTTTATAAAATTTCAAGCCTTTAAGCAAGGTCTGGTAAATTTAAACTTAAATACTTTTCTTATCTTATAGAATACCAAAATGAATTGCGCATAGTTTTTTCTTATTTTCTATTCTATTACTTTAGATTAATTTATTGCAAAATGAGCTCATTAATGCAGAGATTTTTAGTGAGAAGGATTATATCAAATTTATACAATTCATTCTATTGATTCTTTACAAAAATGTTTATTAATGGAATACTCGTAGAAACCTAGCCAGTCATTTTCTCACTCTTTAAGGGGTTTTTCACATTCTACATATATATATAGTAGTCTAAAATTTTGAATGCAATGAATTTCGCATAGGATTCCATCTGTTTAGGTCCTTAAAATTTTTTTTATCATTAGAATAATACAAAGTATTACCACAAAGTTAACTGACCATTCCAATAATGAAAGGTGATTTAATTTGAGTTTTCTGTCTATTATAAAATATTAATTACATGCTTATACTATGGAGGCTCAATAAATCGTTTGTTACAACCTTAGTTTCATATACTGTTTTTAAATTACAATCCATAGGTTATAGAAGGAGTTTGTGGTTTTTTTTAAGACTAATCATTATTCGTTCGACAATTGGATTGATCGTAGAAGTAGCGTAATAATGTCCTGAAATCAGAATACATATATTATATAGAGCAAAAATAAAAGTATTAAAATTATTCCGATTTTGATATGAAGTTTTTGGTTCATATGTTTTTTTTATTAAACTGAAGTGGTAAGTGCTCTATTTCTTTTTATCCGGTTTGTTATATCTTCAGCAGTTCCGCAAGAAGGTGTTACTTTGATCGCAAGAGCATAACTTTGACCTACGACTACTTAGTCTATCGTATACGATTTAAATACTATTAGAGATGATTTCAGTTTAGCCAATGTTTATTTTTAGACTAACTTTACTTGCACAAGCACTAGTTTTACTCAGATTTACTTATAAGGTCGGATCTTTTGACAGACAGGAGCGCAATATTATCCGTGTACATTAGCTTTACTAGATGTTAATGTAGTAAGCTCTATGGCACACCACTTTTGCTCGTTAACGCTATGTTCTTTAAATCATCAATAGCTATGAGGAACAGTAGCGGCGACATTTGTCATCCGATTTTAGGGCGTCATCAAAGTCTTTAGAGTGTACTTTGATGACATATGTATATTAGTTTTTGCCGGTACATATCTATGACGCAGCGATATATCAATAAATAAATACAGACTCAATTTGTTTATTGTGATGAACATTTTTTTGATTTTGCAATTTTAACAAAAAATTATTTTCATTTTATATCATTTTGTTTTTATAAATATTTTTTTTTATGATTTTAGTATTTAATTTTTTGTTATCTTAGAAAGTTGCTTCTTTTTGTTTAATTCGCACAAACTCTTATTTGTATTTCTTTAGAAATATTTTGCAATATTTTACTTTTCTCACCAGACCCCTCGTAGTCCATGCATAACAAAAACAAAAATATGAATTACATAGCAGTATTTTTGGCTGTTCATTGATTATTTCAGATGTGAGATTGTGAGAAATTTGATTTCAACGTTTTGTTTATTGTTCATATTTTGATCAAACAAAGAATAGTTTCGTTTCGTTTCGTTCAGTTTTATGTCTTTTATTTTAGGGTTTTATGTTTTGAAATGCAATACCATACAATACCATAAGAACACAATAATATAATATTTCCTGTTATAAAATTTTTGGTTTTCTCATCTAAAATCAATCAATCAATTAGCTAATTAATTCTAGAGGTATCATACTACATCTATTGTATGTTATCTATGATGATTACCATATACTAAGGTAATGGTTTTGCAACATTTTTGGTAGCATATTCAAAAATCCATTGTATCCATTCTTTATATGTAAGTACGATTTTCAATGTTGGTATATCGTGTATCTGTTCTATTATGTATTTCTAGTTATTGTTATTGTGATTGTTGTTGATATGATTTTGTCGCTATAGACTTTCTAAAGCAGGTTTCACCATACATATACTACCACATATACATACATATATTGAAAATAATTTCATCTTCTTTTTGTTGTTATTTTATTCGAATGAACATACTACATACACATACATACATCGAACTTAACTCAACTTGACTCGACTTCAGTTGGCTTGAGTTGAATTGACTTAAATTGTAACTGAAACTTGTACATTTGCTTTTCATTTGTTGTTATTGGAGTTGTTGTATTATTAACCTAATTTTCAAATTAAATAACTTTTGGTCTACCCAACAAAAACAACACACTCACTTCCGTCTGTCCCTCATTTATTCGAAATTTATAAGTATTTTATCTTTATGTTCCTTTTTCTGTTTTCTTATACCAATACTTACTACTATTGTATTTTATTTTCTTCTGTTTCTTCTTTATAATTTATTTATTTTTTTGTTATTTTTTGTTGAATTTTTTCTTGTTTTTTGGGTTTGTGTATTTTAAATAAATTTCACTCTCGTTTTTCTTTTCATTTTAACATTCTTTGGTATTCATTTTCGTTGTCTTGTCTTTATCATCATCTGCATCATCTGAGTCTTCATCATTTTTTGATCGTTGACATTCATTCATTTTGCTTGAAAGCCTTTTGTTATACTATTCGATTAATAGTTTTCACTAATAGTAGATGGCGCTTCTTTCACTCTCTCACATCTCTTTCAATTTAAATTTGCACTTTTATTTATTTAATGGATTTTGCTTCTTTTGTCAATACTTTGGTAAATTATTGTTGTCAATATTTATTTAAATCAATGCTTTCTATCATTGGAATTGGTGAAATTTACACGCAAATCAACAATAAAAATTATGAAAATTTTTTGTTGCTTTTTTTTTTTGTTTCTCTTTTTCTTGTTGATACCTTTTACACTAGTATGAATTTGTATTGCCACAATATATACAAGTATTTATATATATAAAATAGGTGTGATAATAGCTTTGTTTTCATATATTTCTTTATTATTCTTTAAGCAACCAGTTAGTTTTCAACATAATCATACTTCATCTTCAAAACAAATGAAAAAAGGCTTTACAAATTTAAAAAAAAAATAAAAAAAAATTTTGTAAATTAATAAAATACTCCAAATTTCAAGTGGTCAGAATAATAGGTGCGCCCAACAAACTTAGCAATTAACTTTGAAATTTGGTTAGTTATGGTCCCGTTTTGCATTGAATTAGTTAGAATGAATTTAATTACCCATAATTTCCGACAAGTTTCTAAAGGAATATTGTACCAAACGTGAATATTTTCCCATAACCATTCTTCGAGGTTTTCAATAGGTTTGAGATCTGGGAATTGGTTTGACCACTCAAGGAAGTTCACATTATGCTCTTTGAACCATGCTTTCACTAATCGCGATGAAAGTTTTGGATCATTGTACCACTGAAATGTTCACAAAAGCGGCATGTTATCCTCAGCATATGGTAGCATATATTGTAATATATCCTTGTACATGAATTTATCTATTAGGTCATCAATTCGATGTATCGGACCTAAGTCGTGCCATGAAAAACAACGCCATACCATTATGCTGCCAACTTCGTGCATGACTTTTTTTTATATTCTTTGCCTTTCGGTTTACGAACGGTTCTTTCCGCATCGTTTTTCTTCACATTGAGAGCCACACCAGGTTTTATGAACCAATGCAACATTTTTCCTCATCTTCAAATTTGCAGTTCCAAGCAGAGGAACTTTTCGGGCTATCCTGTCGGGTTGGTTTCCACTTACTTATCTTCGTCGCCGGGTACGTGGTGACACAAAATTCTCAATTTCACTAGCAATTGTCACAGATGATTAAAACGGGTCACGTTTTTATGTACTACGATACGATTGTCGACCACTGATGAAGATTTTTTTGATGCTCCACGAGTTTCATTGTTTTTTTCCGGTTTGGGGGCATTTGTAACGAAGTTTTCTGACCGTACCATATGTATCAAGAAGCTATTTTTTTGCGGAGATTCCCCCATTTCACTTCAAAGCAGTGCTGCTACACGTTCAAATCCGTTTTGAGATTTAAAAGATGTGATATAATGTTTTCATTACATTTTACAATATTTGCGGGTCACACCTATTATTTTGTCCAGGTATATACGAATATGTACCATATATTGAAATGATCATTATTTCAAGGGAGTGGGAATGGGTTAGAGTAGACCTAGACTTTTCTGCAACCTACGACCCTCAGAAGAAGATAAGACTACTTCCTGATATGTCAGAAACAGAGTTCCACGATTACTGGAAGATATAGTTGCCACACAAAACCTAATACAATGTCAAGTTTCAAATGGCATTTCATTATAAATTTTAGCAACGAAAACATTTGAAAATAAGAATTATTACAAAATTAAGACTTCCCTAGCAATTTTAATTTCTCTATGAGAAAATTTATCAACTACTTATGATGTTAGAGAAAGTTGAACCACAGATAATGTTCTATATTGTTTTTTATTTTTATTTTTAAAAATTTAAATGAAAATTTGATTATGTCCTTCATTATTTATAGATCGAAAATATTACAATGCATTATAACACACATCAATTCATGATCTACCTGTCATTGGTATTGATATGTTTTTCAAGTACCATCATCGAATCGAAGACTATATTTCGTCGTACTGATAAAATTTCAGAAAATTTTAAACAATTGGACTTGGCAGCCGAAGAAATTGATCCAAATGTTGCACCACCAGAACCACAAAAGGTTGAAACTATTGATCCCGAAGATGTAAGTGAAGCTACTGCAGAAGCAACTATAGAAGATGAAGCTGAATCGGCAACTAATGAAATTATTGATGAATCAGCAAATGAAATCGCCGATAGTGCATCATCAGCTGAACCAGTAATAGCATCAAATTCTGTTGCTTCACCATCATCAGCATCAGCAGCAGCATCATCATCGTCGTCTGCAGCTGCTACAGCTGTCACTGCTTCTACCCAATCAGCTGCTACGACTGTGGCACCTGTAAAAAATGAAGATGATAAAAACCCCATTAGTAAATACTGTAAATGTACCGATAGTCATTGTGATTGTTGCCGGAATTTCGGTCTACCTTTGATACCAGTGCGTGGACCTGGTTGCGCCCGTATCTCTTATTTAGGCAAAGATGAGATGTCTGTGTCAATAAAATATGGTGATGTTACACTAGCATCACGTCGCATCTCCAGCAAGAAGGCACGTCCCATTTGTGTTGGTCTACCCGGTGGTTATTCCAAGTTCTGTGGTCGTGTCTATGGTCTGTCGCGTGCCAAGGAGAATTTCAAGGCTTGTCTAGCTTTTGAATTACGTGCCGAAGATGAAGTTGAAGCAGCACTACGAGTATCATGCTTCAAATTTGGTCCAGATGGCTTACGTGTTGCTGAGGCTGAACCTTTGCCAGCCGAAGTGAATAAAGAAGAAGAAGATGATGATGATGACATTTTCGGTTTTGCTGGTAAGTCTAAAATATTTCCATATTTGTATGTACATACTTAGTAATCTCAAAATCCTCGATTCGATTTATAGCTGGTGGCGATGATGATGAAGATGAAGATGACTACGATGATGGCAGTGATGATACTGATACTGAAGATGATGATCCTGAACCCGATACAGATGATTATGAAGATGATGATGATGAACCTGAAGCACCAGAAGACGCTGATTACGGTGGCTTCAGTTTGGGTGGCCTTCTAGCTGAACTTGCTGATGACGATGATGAAACAAAGCCAGCAACAGCAACAACTGTTTCCGGTGCCACTTCTGCAATAACTCCGGCCACAGCTGCCGATCAAACATCACGTGTTGCACAAAAAGCGGACAGTGAACTTCCTCAAAGTAAAGACGAGTCCGGTACTGTTGGCAGCAGTTCTGCTTCTGAAGGCGATGAAACATCAGTTGCTGCCAGTGTTGAAAGTTTTGCTCAAAGTATTGATTCGACATCAACTCCTGCGCCAGCAACAGAAGCAACCACAACCAAATCAAAGAAATCTAAGAAATCAAAGAAGAACAAAAAGAAGAAGGCCGCTTCTGGAGCATCAGAATCGGACTTCGCCTACGAGTTACTCAATGGCATTCTGGATTTTTTCAACTAAGCTTGCAACGTGAGTTTGCAAGCATGTTGGGTAATAGTGTAAATACAATTTATCGAAGATGAAAATTTGGATTTAAATGGCTTAGATGAACAATAAAAGTCTGTAATCCCTCCTTTTCTCCTTATTAGACTAAGCTCAACTCCTTATAAATTATTATTATTTTTTTTTTATTTTCTCATATATTTATTTATTTATTTATCGATAATAATTTTAATAAAACAATTTTTAAATTAAAGATAATTCAAGTCGAGGAAAAAAAAAATTGTAATTCTAAATGAAAATAAAGAAAAAACTAAATAAAAAACATCAAAACAAGTTACGTCCTTAGCATCATTTAGTATGATGATGCAGGATTATCTAAAACAACACTATTATTTTGATAAATTTATTGTAGATAGGTGAGTTCCACATGAATTTATGACAAATTACTTTCAACAAAAGAGTACATTAAAAAAATTTAAAATGAAGCTTACAACTAATTAAATTAAAACAAAAAAAATCTGGAAACAAGATAAATTTGTCGCTGACCCGGTGTGGGAAATTTATTTGTTAACTTGATAGCTATGCCCCTACTCACAGCCATGTGTGGTCAGAGACAGATATTAGACACTATGGATCCAATTTAAGCCCCGAAGTACCAAAAGAATGAATTGCTTCTGTACCGAATCAATACGGTCTTGATGTATTTTGTATTCAGGGCTCCAGACGCACGAACAGTATTCGAGTACTGAGCGGACTAGAGAGATAAAAAGAAGCTTTGTAACGTAGGGATCGTTTAATTCCTTAGGCCATCTTTTAATAAAACCAAAAAAAACTTTTAGCTTTATTAACAGTTGAAGATGTGATATTTAAGCTCAGTTTAGGATCAAAAATGACTCCGAGGTCACTGAAAGTAATTACACGCGCTAAAGGGTTGTTGTCGATCGTATAAGGAAATAGATGAGGCTTCTGGCGATGAAAAGTCATAAAGATTTATTTTGCGCAGTTTAGCTTTAGAAGATAGCATGAACACCATGAATGCAGTGATGTTAGATCCTCATGCAATCTGACTTGCGAAAAAATATCATTAAATGAAAGGCATAGTTTTACATCATCAGCATACATAAGAACACGAGTGTAATTCAAGGAGGAAGGAAGATCGTTTATAAAAAGGATAAACAATAAAGGATAAACAATAAATGACTTCCTTGAGGAACGCCAGATGTGACATCAACTGGACAGAAAAGAGTGGATTTAAATAACACTCGCTGAACTTTATTTCTTAAATATGAAGAAATCCAACAAAGAAGATCTTGCGGGAAACCTTAAAGGTCCAGCTTAAGTAAAAGCAGATCATGATCATGAACGGAATCAAACGCTTTGTTGAAGTCAGACATCAGTTTGACGTTTTTCGTTTAAATCAAGATTTACTAAAGATGCAAATAGACGAGTCGAAGGTCTTGCAACTAGCACGCCAGTCTATTTCCCTGTTTCTTGCCATCATTGGATATGTTCTACTTTCCTCCGATAGTGAACTGGTTACATCAATGTCACTCATCAACATCGTCTAGAAGGGACAGGCTGTTCACCCTGCTTAATAGCGGGAAACATCTCTCGTCAAACACCTTTCGGAAGATTGCAATAATCTTGACAACACCAGATCTCAGCTATTTGGGCATAATCTACCTTCCACTTTCCTTCCTTTAAACCTTCCTCAAAATTCCATCCCTGGATAACATTCATAAAATTTCCTCTTTGATTAAATACTGTAACCAATCCAGTTTAATTGAACCAGCTCTCTTATAATAGACGAGTCGAAGGCCTTGCAGCTAGCACTCTATAAGTTATTGTAGATTATATATTATCAGTAGTTATGTATATAACCTAAGTTTGAAATAATAATAAAGATGTAAGTTCAAGCAAATTAGTAGTTGGTGATCTATTCTTCATAAAACCGTGTTGACACGGAGAAATAAAAGATTTGCAGTAGTGATAAAGGGTTGAAGTGAGCATTTTTTCAAACAACTTTGGGATTGCAGAAAGTTCGGCAATATCTTTATAATTAGGTATGTCAGCTTTGTTACTTTGTTTATGTAACGGAAGAATAAAAGATTCCTTCCAATAGTAGGAAAAGATGCGCTTTGAAGTGAGAAATTGAAAAGTTTAAGAAGCGGCTTACACAGAGATTCTCTCTCTTAAACCACCCTGAGGAGTCCACGAACAGAGCCAGGTCCCTCAAATGACATTTTGCCAAACTACCCAACTCTTCGAAGAACGTCTTCCTGAGAAACCGGGTTCGTTTACTGAGAAGAGCAGGGCAATCACAGAGGAGATGTTGGATGCTCTCCGACTCCTCCTCGTCTTCACAGCTACGACAGAAGTCATGGTGTGGAACTTGCATCAATCTGATGGTGCAGTGCTCCGTCATAGCCCCCGTCAACGTCCGAACCCTTTTCTTGTTAAAGTGAAGGATCTCGAAGGTTCTCATTGGTTGATAGCAAGGCCAGAGTGTCCTTGCGTCAGTGCAGGCAGACTCATTTGCCCATTTCCTGCCTGCTAGATCTCTAGTTTTCACTTCCAGGCATGAGAGTACATCCTGTAAGGGTCTGTAAACATCTGCGACTGCTTGTGAAATGGGCAGTGCAGAGACTTTCCTGGCACACTCGTCCGCCGTCTCATTTTCTTCGATACTAGAGTGACCCGATACCCAGATGAGTGCGATAGAGTGTTGCTGAGCCTGATTAATTGTTACCGTACAACGTATGAGTTTGATCTTGAAGCTGTGGGCCGACGAAGCTTTAATAGCGGCCTGGCTGTCAACATAAATCGATATATGCCTCGGAGTCTCCCCAAGGCGTTAACTTTGCCGCCCGCCAGACCGCGTAGATTTCTGCCTGGAAAACGCTACACCAGTCAGGTAGACGATACGATAGCTGACCTGTTAGCCCTTCCAAGAAGATGCCCGCACCTGTACCGTCTACCGCCTTGGATCCATCAGTATAGATTGAAAGCTCGTCCCGTCTAATGACGTCACCCCATTTCCAATCACCCGGGAATTTTGTCTTAAAATTGTCTATACATTTTAGTTCTGGCACACCGTAGTCACATACTCCACCATCAGCTTTAATTCCCACTAATTGTAGGATAGTGCTGTGGTCGGCGACGCAGGGCTTAAGAAGATGCAGCACCCGGAGTCTGACTGCATTAGTTACAATAGATCCTAGACAAGATATTCTTTGCACCTTTTGAACATTTTGTAGGTGGGAATTGGTATTTGCCACCTCCCGCCACAGTAGGGCTCCATAGGTTAGGATAGATCTCACAACTGCTGTATAAAACCAGTGGATAATATACTGCTGAAGCCCCAATCTCTTGCCAAACATCCTCATACAGACGTAGAAAGCTCCCTAATGCCTTTTTCATACTTTCTTCAGAGTTTCTCTTCTAAGAGAGTTTAGAATAAAGAACAACACTAAGGTATTTCGCTCCCTTCGCAAGTTTAAGCTGCGAGCTACCTAAACTCGGTAGCCTGAACCTAGGTATCTTATATTTTCTTGTGAATAACACCAGCTTGGTCTTATCTGGGTTAACCCTAAGACCATTCTGCTGATCCCACTGCAGAGTGGCACCTAAAAAGGATTCCACTATTTCACTGATTATGGGTAAAAATTTACCAACCACCATTAAAACCAAATCATCCGCATACAGCATTTTCTTTGCAGGCTCAAGAGCAGGTCATTCAAGACTAAGTTCCAAAGAAGAGCGGATGCAACTCCCCCTGTGGAGTGCCTCTTGTGACCTGTTTCTTTACTGTCGCTGAGCCCAGATCGGAGTTCATCACCCGGCAACGAATCATATTACCAGGCCACCTGGTGATCACATGATCTGAACCAATTTTTCCAGCGATGCTGTGATTGATTCGCTTCGGACGTTATTGATATCCCCTCAAACCGCCATCACAAACTTCTTCTGTTGCAGGACTTTTTCGA
>JBAMAV010000726.1:0-15382 GCA_037043315.1 Amiota communis | reverse complement strand
GTCAGTGTTTCCTGGTCATTCCTGTTGCATAGCGTACAAATGGTTGACATATCTGGAGTGAAACGATTTGCATGCAGTGGTAATATGTCGCAGCGTGCTTTTAACTTGAACTATTTGCTTTATTCGCCACAAATATTTACATTTATAATATTGCTTAAAGCTAGCAACTAATGTTTATCAGAGTTTGGACTTACTGTACAGCTGATATAATATAATTTTGGCTTAATTAATTATTTGCATTATTGTTATTACATTTAAAATTACCCAAGGAAAGATGGCATTAAAAACCTTGACCAAAAAAAAAAGAAACAAAAACTAAAATAAAACTTAAACTACTTTAATCTAAAGGAATGCTGGTGCTTCATGACAGCTAGTCGAAAACTAGGAGGGGAAGTACCTGTCAGCACGTAGCTGTGCCATATTAGTTATTTTTTTCCTAAATTTACTTAAGCACGAGAGATGAGCTCTTCAATCGTTTCAATATTTGCTTTTATATGCAAAAGATTTGTTTCATAAAAGTATCGATTTGTAGATGGCTAATTAATTTTGAATTCAGAGTTTTGATCGGCGGTTGATAAACGGGTATAAGATATATACAGTCTTATTGATTTTGTCTACGGTTTTGCTGATATGCTCACTGAATAGAACTTTTTATTTAGAATAACACCCAGATACTTAACTGAATTTTCCCATTTAATGTTGGAGTTATTAAGTTGAAGCTCAACGCTTGGAAAAAAGGCTGGCTTTCCTTTCATTGTGAAATAAATTGCTTTAGTTTTAAAGCCATTTACCTTAATTTTCCATTGATAGAAATAAGATGGCAGGGAATCCAATAAGCTTTGTAGCTAATTTTGTATATCTCTGCATGAGAGCTAAGTCATCCGCAAAAATAAGCGAACTACATTTTCTAGCAAAGGGATGTCGTAGGTGTAAATATTATAAAGGATCAGCACAGAACCCTTAAAAATCAGGACATTATGCCAAACTGTATCAAAAGCGGCTTCTATGGCAAGTGTTACCATGCCAACTGACTTTTTAAGAGCCAAGTTCTCCTTGACATATTTAGAGATTTGGTCAAGGGGGTGAATACAGTTAAGAAAAAATCGAAACCCCGAATTGGACTGTTGGTAAAATAAAATTTTTTTCTAAAAGTAAGTTTAGCCTGATCTTAATTAGACGTTCGATTTTTTTTGAGAAGCCGCATAGTAAGCTTATTGGCCGGTAACTATCTGGAGAATCGGGAGGTTTTCCTGGCTTAGGAGTGGGGATGATTTAAGCGATTTGCCATTTTAACGGAAAATATTCAATTTTAACATAATTATTTAAAATTTTTGTGAAGAAAGCTAGAGTCACTTTTTAAGTGATTAATGATAACCTGAACTTCCTCAGTTGTGATTTCAGGGCTAGACGAATGCACTAACGGGTCAATGAGGTCACAAAGGTAATTTCGTATAATTTCAGATGTGGTCGAGTCAGAGTAGGACTCAGTTTGATGATGTGTAGACTCAAATATGTCGGCTAGTACGTTAGCCTTTTCTAAACTAGTATTGTAAACACTGTCATTGAAATTGAAACTTGGAATAAATTGTTTTTTGTTTTTAGTGATTTTTGTGAGTTCCAAAAGGGTTGGGTACGGTGCCTAATTTAGACAATTTATGATTCCAAGAGACATTATTTAGTTCAAAAAGCTTCTTTCGAATTTCATAATTTAATAAATTTACCCTGGCTTTAAAGATGGGTTGCCTGGTTGTAATCCATTTCCTTAGGGTTGTGTTTTTTAGAGTAATGATGGGTGGTGGAAGTTAACAGACTACTGGCTTAACTAGATTTGCCGGTACTGACTGTTAAATTGCATTTGTTATATCTATTTGAAGTATGTCGGCCATCGAGTCAATAGTTTCACAATCAAATTCAGAGTTCTGAATGAAGTCAAGATTTTCATGAGATGAAGCTCTAAGGAGCTTAAACTTCCTCTAGTCAGCTTTTGAGTAAAGCAAATATGTTTCAGGTTTAGTAATTAACTCTATTACTGAATTTGAATACAACGGGTAGATGGTCAGATGAAAGCTCTGCAATGAAAAAGGCTTAGAAAAGTTTGCCGGTGAATTTGTAAGAAAGATATCAAGAGTGGACGCCTTACCTTTATAACTTGCCGGTATATAGGTGTAGTCTTTGGGGAAGAGAATGGAAAATTTCCCTAAGGACAAGAGCTCATGAAGGGTATTACCAAAAGTTTTTGCCCTGGAGCAATTCCAGAATCGATTTCTGCAATTTAAATCCCCAACCACTATGTAGTCACCATCTAATCGAGATATTTTAAGCAGGTAAAAAATACTTTTAATGTGCTGGGTTGTCAATGAAGTAATTCAATGATTGTTTAAGCATTTGGCTGAAGGACCAGGAAAGTACGCCGAATAAATTTAGAGCGATTTATTGGAGTCTTTGTATATTTTTATGGCAATGTTTTCAATGAAATGCGTGTTTAAGCTTTTATTCGTTCATGCTTTGGACAATAATAGAAATGATTTTTGCTGAGGAAGTCAACTAGGTCAAGTCGCAATGCAATGACGGCACGAGCATTCCATGCTATAATATTGAGGTAATCAACATTATTTATTACTATAGACACATTTAAGTACTAATTGTGTAGTAACATTAAATTGCTCACTCTTATTTGGACATCTCTGACGTAATAGAGCTTATTTCTTCAAACGAAAATAGATCAGGGTTCGATTTATCAGCTGACTCTCTTGTCGTCTTCATGCATGTGAGTGGTGCTCTTTCTTGGGAGCCGACGAGGGCGTTCCTATAGCTTAGAGCAGGCAATTGGCATAAAAGTATTATTGCTTTGATTGTCGTTAGTTACACTCGGCATAGCTTGAGTATTTGTTGTAGCATTAGGAGCAGCGCTTGTGCTATAAATATTGTCCTGGTAGCTACCGTTGCGTTGAGCTAGGTTGGTTGGTTTAAATATTGTTTGGGGTTTGGCGAACTCTTTTGAATCAAGGCAATATTCGAAGCACGGCAAGGGCTGGCAACATCGGTAGTGGGGTGAGCATCTCTGCAGTTTGCACAACGAAGTATTGCTGTGTCTGGGCACGATGACGTCTTATGGCGGCCGGCGCAGAAAGCACACGATGTGGCGACATTACAACTGTTTGACCCATGTCCAAAAAGTTGACAATTGTTTCCAGCGAACATTAGTATGGTTGATGTACGGATGGCCGTTCCTCAGTTTTTGAAGAGTTGTGGATTTATTTACCAGAAATACTACATATAATAGAATTTTTTAACCAGCTTTTGTTGTTCTTTCAATTGTTTTAACATCATTGCATTGTAGACCATGAAAATTAACACAGTTTTAATCTCGTCATTAGGTAACTTATCTAGACCAGAGAGGACGGCTTTAAATGGCTTCGTTTCTTTGTTCTTAAAAGAGAAAAACTCACAATTATCGCTTTTGAGTTGATGGCAAATAGTGTGCGCAGCATTCTTTTATTATCATCGTTATTTCACGTTGAGTTAGGTTGGCCTTAAAATATTTTTCTTTAGCTGCTGGTTGCAGCATTGTACTCCACGAAGCTGCTTTTAATGAACTGATTTCAACGATTACACCAGTCTTCTTCTATACCAGCATTCCATTGAGAACTTATATCTAATGTATAGAAGTGACTGTCTTCAGTACCAGTTTCCAATGACAATGCATAGTTTGGGATTGTATCCGGTAGCATCAGCACTCTTTTCAAGAAATACCGCTGGAACTTGTTTACCTCTTCCGGCATTGTGTATCCTCAAACCTGCGCCGCATACGCTTGTATTGTCCTGCAAACTGCCAAAAATAGCTTTCATTTTGATGCCAATGTGATTTCGCTTTTGCCTAGGAAAATACGCCTTGTCGAGTTAATGCTGATTTTTGCTTGCTCCATTCGGTTGTTGATGTGTTTGGTGAAAGACATCTTTGGTGTGAAAATTACACCAAGGTAACAGTACTCTGTTGCTATCTTCACTCGTACTTGCTTGTAAGTCCACTTTTCTTGGGCCGAAAGTCAACCTCCAACCTACATTCACATCATCAGCTAGTAGTACTATATCATCCGCGTACATTAACACTCTTATATTTGTTTCATCAATATTTACACCACCTTCCAAATTGTTGTGGATATTATTTAGACATAAAATAAGCAGCAACGGCGACAGTAGACAACCTTGTTTTACCCCGTCCATATCGCATACTTGGTCTAGATATCTTCTATTACTCTTAATATTTTTATTGAAAGGCCAATCTCATGCAGCTTGTATATCAGAGGGTTTCTGGGCACCTTATCAAAAGCAGCCTTGACGTCAACAAAGAAGGCGTAAACTTTTTTGTTTTCTGCTTATTTTATGTGCACAATACTATATATTATCCACCATTGAGAATCCCCTTCTAAAGCCTTCTTGGAATTCGTTAATGATGTTGTACTGTACTGCCCATTTGTAGATTCGCTCATTTAATACACTTTTGCGATGGTATTCATAAACGCTATTCCTCTATAGTTATTTATGATATTTGGATCTCCTTTTGTAAATATCGGGTACAGAATTGTGTTTGAAAATGTTTTGCCTACTTTTCCTGTTTCAAGTATAACGCTCTGGTTAGCTCCTCTAAGAACTCGCTGGTTGCATTTTTGACAAATTTATGAGGTATCCTATCTATTCCAGGGGCCTTGTTATTTTTTGACTTTTTTAAAACCTGATGAATATCGGATATTTGTATAGCACTATCTAGGATGTCATGAGATTGATATCGTTAGCAATAATGGATTTCACACATGGTGTAAGAAATAGAGGTGACGCCATTAGTTTACCGTTATGTGCCGTTCTCAATTTATGACGTCATTAAAACATCAGTGTATATAACGCTGAAATAATTCATTTAGTGCTGAACATGATTTGAAATTGCATTGAAAATTGAAGAATTTGAAGGATATCAGTGTATAGAACGCTGAAATAATGAATTTAGTGTTGAACGTAATTTCAAAATGCAATGAAAATTGAAGAATTTGAAGAATTTTCATAGCACTGCTTCTTCAATTTTCAAATCATGTTCAACACTTAATGAATTATTTCAGCGTTATATACACACTGATGTTTTAATGACGTCATAAATTGAGAGTGAGTAAATTTCAAGAGCGTAAAATGCCCTAGTGGCGGTACCTTGTATTATTGTATCATGGATTTCACAGAATTCTTGGGTAGGATTGAAGAGGGTTGCAATAAATTTGCTCCAGTTTTAAAAGTGTGCCATCTTATTTCATTTGCAACTCTCAACCAATCTGTGGTTTATCTTTTGTTCCACCCTTTTAAGATATTCAAGTTTGGCCTGCCCACACACATTTTTATAGACTTGAATATGGCTCTTAAATGGTAAGACTTGTCACTTTCATTATTTGTTCTTTTAAATTTGTTTAGAGCTTCAAATGATTTTATGCGCGTTTTATGACATTTAAAATTATACCACTTCTGTTTAAAAATTACTTTTGTGCCACTCTGTATCTCCATTGAGTTCCTGATAACTTCAACCAGCTGGGGTAAGGTCGGTGTGTTAGTTTCTTCCTTTAGGTTGTGTAGGTTTTCATTTAATTTTTGTTGGTATGTGCTACGCTTCGACTCTATCCAGCGCAGCTTTGGTATTAAATTCTATGGTTTTGTTTGGCTGTTAATATTTCCAAACTCCATAGTAAGCTTGTTTGGCATGTGATGTGACCATATTTGATGACTGACTTCGAAATTTGTGACCAAATGAAGGCACTCCACTGAAATTGCGCATAGGTCATTTACAGAGCTTCCAATCGCATTTACAAAAGTAAAATCACCACTTTGATGACCTTGCGTCCTTCAATTCAGTATAAATAATCCATAGTCTGTATAGAACTCAGTGAGTACCTTTCCATTTAAATTTGTTACCATCTCTTTTGAATTCCTGTTTTCGTAAACTGTATTAAAACTTAGTCTATTTAGATCTATTTGTTGTTGTAGTTATCCAATTCGTACTTTAAAATCACCCATACTTATTAAATGTCTTTCTGTTGGTTCTTTGAAGAAATCTTTGAGCAAGGAGAACTCGCCTTGCCGGTTAGATCCTCTTAAGTATTCTGGAATCAAAGTTTTTTCTTTATCGTGAGCGTATAATCTAATATATCCAATTTCATTTATAGTACGGTACACATGCGTTATTCCCCTATTGCTTTTTATTTCCAATGACCATTCCACCGCTAGCTTTTCCGTATTGGCTATTTCTTGTTGCTGGTTTCCAATATGTATCAAATTATTTATGTATTAAAATATTTAGTTGTCTGTACTACTCTATCATCAGTGATGTGTGTTTTAATTAATGCGAATACATCATTTTGCCGCAATTATTGGAAAAAGTTAGGATGTAAAGATTTACTTTGCAGGCCATGAACTTTGCGGGAGATAAGACTAATTTTTGCATTTTGGCAGGGCGTTTTTTTTTTTTAAGAAGTTTTTTTGTAGCTTGTCGAACCAGTACTTATAATCTATGGAGATTAATTTAGCATCGTTTCCATACAGCTCCCTTCCTGCTGGTCTTGCATCATTTTTTTTTCGCGGTTCCACCTAATCCATTTATTCCCGAATTTTAAGTTGTCATGCCTCACCATAATCTGAAGTTTTTTTGTGTTTTTGACTATTTAAGCTGCAGTATTCACTTTACCACCTCGCTCCGCAATCCACTTTGTTGCTTTCACCAGTGAGGCCGATGGTAACTATAAGCACTCTTTACATACCCTCTTCACTACGTCATGAACTGCCTTGGTTGCTGGCAGCCCTTTGAATATCAAGTTCCTGCCTTTGATATAGTGTTCCATCTGCGCAATCCGTTTTCCGTCAGCTTCCTTTTCCGCTTTTAGTTGCTCTAACTCAGCTTTCATTTCAATATTTTGTTTTTTCAGTTCTGCTACATCTTCTGCCATACTCGATATTTTATCAAGAACCTCTTTATTCGTCTCCTTATTGGTTTCTCTTACAATGGTCTTGATATATTAGGCACTTGGATTTTTAGTTTCTACTGCATCAATTTTCGCTTCTAACTTCATTTCTACCGATTTAATCGTATCATCATGCAGACTCACTTCTGACGGTGTGCCCAAATCTTGGTGGATCGCATCGCCTCAATGTTGAGAGACGCTTGTATTTTTTCTCTGACTGACCGCTTTACGCATATCGTTTTGAAGAAGTTGGTTCGGTGAGCAAAACAATTTTGGGATTAGTTTTGCTGTCGCTTCGACGATTTTGTCTTCAATGGACGGCAGACCAGCCACGGCCAATATGCATTTTATTGGTGACGTTAGGAAAGCGCTGATGCAACGACGAACTGATGTGTGATAGGTGGGTTTAAGAATCCTATTATGTGGCTTAGCGCACCAACCAAAAATCGGAAGCGCGTATTCAATTGTGGAGTGTATCAGGGCCCTTGTGGCATTGATTAGGGTATTAACATTGATTATAGAGTGCTTGGAGATAAGGTTTTAGGCAATGTGAAGGATCTTATATTTATTAGGAGAAAGGGTTGCACCAGAGCAACCCATTTATGTATATCATCCAAAATATCATTAAATATGTTATTAAGTTTTACGAGATCTTTAACTTTGCTTACAATTATTGCATTATCTGTATACATCATTAGCTTAATATGTCTATGTTTCAAAATTATTTTATTAACTTGCTCAAAATCATTGAGGGATGCCGTTATACAAATTATGGTAGTCGGAGAGCTCGTTGTTTATTCTAGCTCGAAATGAGCGCCGGATCATAAAAGCCTTCTATATATTGAAGATTTTCACACCCACCCCCCATGTTACAAGCTATTGAAGAACAGTATGAACGCCCACACGATCAAACGCTTTTTCAAAATCAGTCAATAGTAAGGTGACATGATTTTTACTCGAAAGAGCGTCTGACACGAAGTGCTGCAGGAGCAGCAGGGAGTCCATCGTGCAGTGCTTGGGCATAAATCCCACTAGATTTAGGCTTAGATATTTATTTATGGGAATATACCATATGAGTCTGTGAGCTATCATTTTCTCAAAGATTTTGCTGAGGCATGAGAGTAGGGACATTAGACGAAAGAGGACTGTTTGCTTGGCTTTGGAATAGGCACCACGATCGCCGATTTCCAAACGTGCGGATATCGGCATCATTAAAAATGCAATTATACGTTCCCAAAAGTCTAGCCTTGGTTGACGCCGGCAAGTGTTTAAGCATTGGGTATGATATTGGGTGTCCTGGGGTTTTGCCTTTGACTTTTGCAACGCGATTTCGAGTTCTAGATCGGTAAAATCATATTCAAGTTGTCTGGCTGCCAATGTAAGGTAGTTGAATTAGGCATTAGTTTTTTTTGTAGGATAGGAGGTTAGCATCAGTCATTTTATGTTGGTATGTCTGCCAGAGCTGTTGTTTTGTATCCCGTAGCTTATTTAGATTTTTGTTCCACCAGCATATTTTTTTTTTAATGTGTTGGGCTTAGTCTGCGGTATAGCAATATTGGCAGCAAATCTGATCATTTTAGTAAGTTTGGCAACTTGCCGTTGAATGTCCAAATTGTGCTCATATTGGAAGAGTTGTTCGCAAACCGACCCATACAATTCCCAATTGGCTAATTCTGTTTTGAATTTTGCAGAGAATGCGGTTTTTAAAAAGTTAATCTGTTGAAGTAAATGCGTTGCTATCAGAAAATGGTCGCTGCTATGTAGGGCGGGCAGGACCTCTCATTTGCAAAGGGGATGAAGAGAGGGGGAAATAAATGTAAGGTCTACGTGAGTGAATGTTTTATGGGTGGAAAATGTGTTGCAGAGCCATCGTTAAGAAGTGATAAATTGTATTTAGCAACTGCTCCCATTATTTTTTTTCCTCTGGCGTTTGTACTGCTGGAACCCCATGCAAAACACCAGAAGTCACCTACAAGCATCAATGGAGAGCTCATATTATTTATTATAAAAAGTAAATCGTTCCCAGAAAATGACTGATCTGGTGGAATATACCCGTTAACAATTGTTAATTTTTAAAGTTTAACTGAATAGCCATATGCAAGATATTGGAGTTGGAGATGGTAGGAAGTAAAGTGTGTGGTAGGTGATTTCTGATAAGAAACTTTACTCCTTGTTTAGCAGTAAAATTAACTGGTAGATTGGTAAAGTACCCAGAATATTGTTTTGGGCAAATTATTTTTTTTAGAATTGTAGGGTAAATGAGTTTCCTGAAGACATATAAGATCTGGGCTGTAGTTATTAATTAGAATTCTTAGTTCGTCAAAGTTGTTTATGTAGCCTTTTAAATTCCATTGAATAACTTTAAGTATCATTTTAAATAATGTAAAGAGTTATATGCCTTCAAGGTTTGATTTTATTATAATTCCACAGGCCTGCGAATTTTGAACTTTTTTCAGTTACAAGAACCTGTGGTACTAATTCTCGTAGGTTTTTGCGCGCTGAAATCGAATCTGATATCCAAAATGGTCCATCACGACAGGATTTTGAGTAATTCAAGGTCAAATGTCCCAAAAATGGCTATTTTGGCCACTTTTGGGAATTTTTTCTGGGAGATCAAAATTTTTTCTTTACTTTTCCAAAGCTCTATCACATAGTGCGTATTCTCAGCTTCAAAATTAATTTATGATTATTTTTAAAGAAGTTATGAACATTTGAATTTATGGCATTGAGTCATTTCTTAACACCATTCATATCAGATTCGTGTTCAGCGCGCAAAAACCTACGAGAATTAGTACCACAGGTTCTTGTAACTGAAAAAAGTTAAAATTTCGCAGGCCTGTGTTATTATTCTCTATTGAAGTGATATTGACTCGTCGGAGCCAACATCAGAGAAATGAGGATAATGAGTTGTGGAGTTTTCTGATGGGGATAGATTGTGTTGTGTAAATATATTTGTATGTGTGTTTCCAGTTGTAGGAAGATAAGTGTTTGTTTTTTGTAGTTTGATTAGAGGTATCAATAAGAGGTTTTATGATGCAAATACCCCTTTGTTTGTTGAGAGAGGCTTTTGGAGAAGTCAAGACGCCAGACTTGAGACTGCTGTTAGCACAGTTAGCAATCTCGCTCTTATCAGTAGTTGATTTCTTATTGTACTTGTCTTTTATGTTATTTTCGTTACGTTTGGTCATTGCGACTGCAGCGTAGCTGCTTGGGTTGGAGGGCCTAGGTAAAGAGGCTTTGTATAGGTTTCTGGCTTCACGCGTTGTACATTTTTTAGATGTTTTAATTTTTAAAATTTCTTTTTGTTGTTTGAATGCATTGCATCGCTTATCAGAAGCTGTATGATTTTCTGAGCAGTTTACGCATTTCGGAGAACAAGTACCGGTGTGGGGGGTTAGACCACAGGAATTGCATGCTGGTTCGTTTTTGCAATGTTTTGTGTGTGTCCCAGTTATTGGAAAGTTTTGCATCTCATCGGATTTGGAATGTATTTGGAAAAGATAAAGTAAAGATATGCCAGCAGATATCAATCTTGGGTGGTAAGTTGTATAATTCGAATGTCAAGAGCATAACACTGCCGGGTTGTGAAACGCCATCGGATTGCTCCATGTATTTGTATATAGAGGTTATCTTTTGTGAGCTGAGCTCTTGTACAATCTCAGTTTCTGGGATATTAATTAAGTAGGGTGCATAAATAGTGTCCTTCACCGAATTTAAAACTTAATGAAGCTTACAGTCAATTTTGTATATACCTGGAAGTTCAGCTGTGTGGATGAATTTGTTTGCGCCGAACTCTGACTTAACAAACATTAGTAAATTGCTGCCTTTTAAATTGGAGATGGAAGCGATGTTCTTATTGATGAGTTTGAGTGCTTTATGTACAGTAAAGCAAATATATTCAGATATCGTTCTCGCACTATCATTGGCGGAGACTATTATATATTTGGGGTTAACAAGGTTGGCCACTGGAAGTTCGGGGAATGAGTTAAGGGTTTTTTGTGGTTGTTTGCGTTTTTTCAACGGAGGGCTTTCGGCCAGAGTACTGAACCGATTGTCTCCCAGGTTGGGTGGCCCCGGGCCACCCATGTTTGACTGAATAAGGCTAAACTAACCTTAAATTAGTTCTTCACTTTCCGATACGTGCAAAAACGGCGATTTTTTTTTCACACACAAACGGCGTTGTTTTTTTGTCCACACAAAGAGAAAAGAGATAATAAGAAAAAGAATGAAGTGAAAAATGTGATAAGAACTAAACTGCACAGTAACTGACGACTGCTCGCGATGAGTATTAGTCGGCGACTGATTTTCTTTATACTTCCTTTACTCAGTCCCCTATTTTTCTAATACTTTTTTTTTTTAATATCCTGTTATTTTTATTGATACAAAATCTTTCTTTCTTTCTTTTTGATTTCTATGAACCTGTAGTTACCTCTGACTCTTTTTATTGCTTAATACTTGGTGTCTCTATTCAATAGTCTTGTGCTCTTTTCTTATCCACGTCTATTTTGTGTTTCTAGTACATCTATGTGTTCCATTCATTTCTCAAGTTTCTAAATTTTTTTTGGAATTTAGCCATACATATGGAATCAGATGAGGAGTATCTACTCCGCTCGTCTGACAGCAATGATGAGGATGATTTGGACGTGACAGTGGCTCTTACCGTGCAGGGGGTTATTACCCCGGCACTGGTAGCTGGTGAGGGTTGCATTGCAACCGATCCGGATGTGTACCACTTGGCCTCTGTATCAAATAGGCCAAAATCTACAAGTGAAGGCCCTTTCCAGAGGTAACTGTCGTTTGACCTGGGCAGAGAATCCACAGGGGTAGCATCAGCTTCGACTAGTTCATCGCTGGATAATGAGCTAACGCTTGCGATAGCTCGACTTCCAGTGAATGACACACCGGTGGACGAGGTGCAGCCCAAAGTGGTTCCTCAACCGGCAATGTCAAACGTAGCTGAAAAAGTAAAGGGTGTTGTCCTTCGCAGGTAGCGACATGGGTACAGGTTCTGGAAAATGTTTCTCATGAAACTGGTCGGACGTGTCCCAGAATTGCTGACTGTTAAGAAAAAAGCACTAAAGAAGATGCATGAGTACAACGTGCGGCACTTCGACCGTAAACACAACATCGCTGACCTAATACCAAACGCAAAGGTGGCTGCCCCATCGGATGCGATGCCGGTTCCATTAGTTGGTCTATTGGAGTAGCGCTGTGCAAGGGGGGGAAGAGATGACTGTATTTTTTGCAGTCGTGTTTTTGGTTTTTAATCGTACTTAATTTATAACTAAAGATAGTTTCACGTTGTTCTTCATTTCAGTTAATTATTGTCTGTTTATTCGTGATTAGTAATGTGAGATTATTGAGCTAAATTAAGCTAAATTTCATGGCATAAAGTGGTTTAAGGGCGCAAAGGTCGTGGCCTGTGTCTACGAGGAAACCCTATGTTTTCTCAAAGACATGGCGTACTATGGCCTGTGCGAAACTGGACGTGGTACCAACGGAACAGATCCCAAAAAAGACGCTATAAAGAAATTGGTCCTACCCACAGTTATTGACGACGAAACCGTGCAGAGCCTCATCGTAGGTCAAAATCTTCCACTTCGAATCAGCATTTGGTCCTTCGTCCGAGGGTTAGCACGAGACAGTGATGAGGGGAAGGATCTCAGGTTCAAAATTGGATCGGAGTCTAAGAACCTCATCATGAGTAACAAGTGCCAAATAAAACTGGGGATGGGAAACCTGAAGGCGATCATCTTAGATCCAGATGCCAGGTCAGGAAAACAGACTAAAAGTGGTACAGATTAATCTGAATCACTCCAGAGTGCCTTCCGATGACCTGCTGCGATTTATGACGTGGCACTTATAAAGGAACCCTGGTTCGTGATTGTCAGGGTTTGTGGCCTAAAGTGTCATGAATACCATCTCTTTTCTCCACAGATCGTGGGTAAGTCAAGAACCTGTATCGTGCTAAGAGCTGTTCTTTTCTTTTCTCGTTACAGCAGCGGTGATCTCACGGTAGTGGTGTGCAAGAGGAAGTTCGGTAAGGGTCTCTACCTCGAATCCGCGTACCTTCCCTACTGAACACATCAGGACATTCGATGACTAATGGCATGGATGTGGTACTGGGCTGTGATGCAAACGCGCATCACGCCATTTGAGGGAGTACAAACATAAATAAGAGAAGGGATGCGCTGTTCGACTTTGTACTTTCAATAAATCTTGTTGTATGCAACAAGAACCGTGACTCCCTCACCATTGATAACTGGCATGTTTCTGCTAAGTGTTCATTCTCAGATCACTTCAGAATTCGCTATGACATTAGATGGTATAAGAGTAATCTAATTCCTTATAGGAATCCGAAGAGAACGGACTGGGAAGGCTTCTCTAAGGCTGTTGGCCAGACACTACCTATCCCCCCGGTAGGGGAGTGTCTGGATCTTAACATGTTGGAGAAGTCCTCTCAGACCATTGAAGTGATATTAGGAAGAGCTTTTCTTAGATCCTGGCTGATAAAGATTTTCAGGGGTGTCTTCTTACTGGGTACATCCCTGAAAAGTGGAGAGAGGTGAGGGTGGTCTTCATCCCCAAGGCAGGGAAGATTAACCACAATTCTCCAAAAGATTTTAGGCCTTTCAGTCTCTCATAGTTTTTACTTAAAACAATAGAGACTACTAGATCTGCATATCAGAAATAAACTCGCACCACACATGTTTAACAGTGCAGTGTGTGTTACATATCGGTTGATACAGCTTAACATGAAGTGGTAGGAGTTATCGAAAAAGTCCTGCAACAGAAGAAGTTTGTGATGGCGGTTTGAGGGGATATCAATAACGTCCGAAGCGAATCAATCACAGCATCGCTGGAAAAATTGGTTCAGATCATGTGATCACCAGGTGGCCTGGTAATATGATTCGTTGCCGGGTGATGAACTCCGATCTGGGCTCAGCGACAGTAAAGAAACAGGTCACAAGAGGCACTCCACAGGGGGAGTTGCATCCGCTCTTCTTTGGAACTTAGTCTTGAATGACCTGCTCTTGAGCCTGCAAAGAAAATGCTGTATGCGGATGATTTGGTTTTAATGGTGGTTGGTAAATTTTTACCCATAATCAGTGAAATAGTGGAATCCTTTTTAGGTGCCACTCTGCAGTGGGATCAGCAGAATGGTCTTAGGGTTAACCCAGATAAGACCAAGCTGGTGTTATTCACAAGAAAATATAAGATACCTAGGTTCAGGCTACCGAGTTTAGGTAGCTCGCAGCTTAAACTTGCGAAGGGAGCGAAATACCTTAGTGTTGTTCTTTATTCTAAACTCTCTTAGAAGAGAAACTCTGAAGAAAGTATGAAAAAGGCATTAGGGAGCTTTCTACGTCTGTATGAGGATGTTTGGCAAGAGATTGGGGCTTCAGCAGTATATTATCCACTGGTTTTATACAGCAGTTGTGAGATCTATCCTAACCTATGGAGCCCTACTGTGGCGGGAGGTGGCAAATACCAATTCCCACCTACAAAATGTTCAAAAGGTGCAAAGAATATCTTGTCTAGGATCTATTGTAACTAATGCAGTCAGACTCCGGGTGCTGCATCTTCTTAAGCCCTGCGTCGCCGACCACAGCACTATCCTACAATTAGTGGGAATTAAAGCTGATGGTGGAGTATGTGACTACGGTGTGCCAGAACTAAAATGTATAGACAATTTTAAGACAAAATTCCCGGGTGATTGGAAATGGGGTGACGTCATTAGACGGGACGAGCTTTCAATCTATACTGATGGATCCAAGGCGGTAGACGGTACAGGTGCGGGCATCTTCTTGGAAGGGCTAACAGGTCAGCTATCGTATCGTCTACCTGACTGGTGTAGCGTTTTCCAGGCAGAAATCTACGCGGTCTGGCGGGCGGCAAAGTTAACGCCTTGGGGAGACTCCGAGGCATATATCGATTTATGTTGACAGCCAGGCCGCTATTAAAGCTTCGTCGGCCCACAGCTTCAAGATCAAACTCATACGTTGTACGGTAACAATTAATCAGGCTCAGCAACACTCTATCGCACTCATCTGGGTATCGGGTCACTCTAGTATCGAAGAAAATGAGACGGCGGACGAGTGTGCCAGGAAAGTCTCTGCACTGCCCATTTCACAAGCAGTCGCAGATGTTTACAGACCCTTACAGGATGTACTCTCATGCCTGGAAGTGAAAACTAGAGATCTAGCAGGCAGGAAATGGGCAAATGAGTCTGCCTGCACTGACGCAAGGACACTCTGGCCTTGCTATCAACCAATGAGAACCTTCGAGATCCTTCACTTTAACAAGAAAAGGGTTCGGACGTTGACGGGGGCTATGACGGAGCACTGCACCATCAGATTGATGCAAGTTCCACACCATGACTTCTGTCGTAG
>JBAMAV010000721.1:0-103857 GCA_037043315.1 Amiota communis | reverse complement strand
AGCTAGGCAGAAAGTTAATTGTGATTTGTGCGTAGAGTATAAAGCAGTCAAGAATGCTGAAATGCTACAACAAAAGGAAAAAGCACCGTTGCTTAAACACAAGACTAACAAAAAGTATAGAGTTTATTGATCTGCGGATGGACACCAAGAACAAAGTCACATTTATATGACGTTAGATGAACGTTCACTAAACGGGACTTATCAGACAGCGCGACAGGCACAATACGGTAACACAAAAAATAAGTTTACGAAATTTCATAGAAGCACGGTTGCGACTGCACTCTATGAAGGACAAACATGAGCTCATTAATGATTTCGTTAATACAAAAAGACTTAATTATCGCTTAACCACTTCTTTATAACTCACTTACAAAACTGATCTTTAGCATTTTTACATTTCCTTTTTTATACATTGTTTCTATTTCGGACTAGCTCAAGTGCAAACGGTAACATCTGCCGATTATGCTGTTATCAAACTACTTCTATTTTTACAAAAACAAGAACAGCATAATTGCTTATTGCATCAACTTGAACTTGAAAAATATAAGAGTAAAAGAGTAAGATCGTTATTTTAGATGAGAGAATGAGTGATACTCTACTTTGGTGTACAGCATATGATAATATGTAACTTATATTATAACATGTAACTTTAGTGATAACTATTAGTGTAACTAGCGCGTGGGTTGGCTATGTAACTATCGGCAGTCGTGTCCAATGTACTACAGACAAAAATTTCGCTGCCTTTTTTTCATTGTCTTCTTTTGCCTCTTTCGTGAGTTATAAGCTGTTAATTTTGAAATGGGTATAAGTCCACTTCTTCTTTGAATTAATTTAAAAATATTGGCAAACGTAAATGAATTATATATAATAATATGCAATAAAGAAAAGAAATGATGGAAAATGATAATACAAAAAAAATGCTGATTCTTATGTTTCTAAGGTTTTATACTTTCGTACAATGTGGATCTTTAGATATGGCATGAATAGAGGCGTGGTAAAAAATTTAAACAAGACCAACAAATCTAACGCACTCTCTTCTAAAAACTTTTAAATGCTGAATTGCGATTTCTTTAAAAGTAGAACAAGCCTTAATTCCAATTGAGCCTAGAAGTAAATTTTTAGGCTATCATAGAATATAATTAAATCATAGATCATAATTTATAATTATAATCTTAGTTCTAATTAATAAAAAATAAGGAAATGCTCCGGTCTAACAAACAAAAAAATTTTTGTTTTAGAAAATTAACTTTATTTATTTACATACTACAAAGGTACTTTGCCTGTGCTGCTAGGCAACTGAGCGATACAGATCATGTAGCCGGTAGCCGAGATTGCCTTGTGCCTCGGGAAAGAAGTGGTAAGTGGTAAGGCCAAGTGCAATTATTAAGTTACTGCAACTTAACCAGAACCATTGTATTGCGGCTCAGAATCTGCTCACACTAACGATTCGAGAGAAACAAGTAGATATGGCCATCCTAAGCGAACTATACAGATGTGGGAATGAAAAGATCCGGTACAGCGATCTAACACCCAAGCTAGAAGTCCAGCCAGGCCACCTCAGCAGTCCAACACTGATGCATTCCCTAGGCTACATAATAATGCAAATGTACAGTACAACTCCATTTGGGTAAGTCCAAGTTGACCAGTTACTTAGCTTGTAAATTTCTTTCATAATGTCAGACCATCTATCTATAGTTACATGGAATGCCAGAGGATTCAGGAACAAAAAAGAAGAACTGTTTAACTTTCTTCTCCAGAAAAAAGTGGATATTTGCCTTTTCACTGAGACCTGGCTTAACAGCTCATTATCATTGAAATATAACAGCTACAACTGCTTTATGAATGACCGAGAGGTCAATAGAGGGGGAGGGATGGTGATAATCATAAAGAAGAATATCCGCTACAGCTTGCTACCTCTCCACAGTACCAAACTTATCGAATCTATTGGCATAAGCATTACGAATCCCAACGGTATCCAGACTGCAGTTTATTGTTGCTACTTCCCCGGAGGAAGCGCATGTCCAGATAAAAGACAACAGTTAAAAACCGATATTTGCAAATTGACCTGCACTAGTGGGAATTATCTGATTGTGGCTGTTGTCGAGCAAATTAATGGGGTAATATACTTTATGAGATGATAATCTCAAAAAATACCAGCGTTTTTGAAGTAAAACTTCTTTAGCGATGTGTAAAACGTTGATGGGGGATACATATTGCATATTGGGTTGTTCGACTGCAGCGTAGAGAATTAATGTTTTTGCATGAGTAAGAGAGAGACAAAAAATTCTTTACTGGTGCGTGTTTTTACGAAGAGCATACGAACAAGTAACCGAAAAACCAACCACCAGCCGAAGATGCTTTTCTCTCTCTCTCTCTCTTCGTGTGTGTCGTCGTTGTTGTTGTTGAGAGTGAACATACAACAGAGCTCTCTTTCTGAATTTGCGTTTATGGTGAAGGGAAGTGCGGGTCGCTGCTGTTGTTTGGTTTTGTTTATAACTTATCAACAACAACACATCAGCAATTACTACAGTTGCATTTTCGCTCTTCACCTTGATCATATATTATTCTTTTCATTTGTGTGTGCCCTACACGACGCCGATCTCGCATATTAATTTGTACGCATGTCGCTGAGTTTTATAACATATGTCATATAAATCAATACGTTATGTAACCTAATTCTTTAAATTATTAATTATAATGTGCTATAATGAAATAAATGAATAATATTATAGAACACAACTCTAGTAATTATTTTAAAACAAAAACTAAAATTTGAGTCCTAAAATTAAGTGCTGCAGTTTCACTTCAATAGTGTGCTTATATGGGTGAGGCACATTACTTTTTTTACCCAATTGAGCATACGTACATCCCATCGTGCAGTAGGAGCCTAAGTTCTACTCCCGACTTTTTCTTAACAAACTGTCCGCAACTTCTATCAAACGCTAACGTTATCAATGACTTAAGCTCTGATCACTTCCCGGTCCAAGTCACTATGCACACTTGTCCGATTATTGTTAACTCTTCCGTTACGTCATAAAAATTACTAACTGGGCAGAATTTTCTAGATTAGTTAACGTATTATTACCCAGCATTTATCAGAATTCTGTCGAAAACTCAGATGACATTGATAACTTGCTCTCTGACTTCAACTATGCTATCCTCACTGCAAAATACATATAACAGCGTCCCATTGAAAAGAGTAATATCCACCATGTTCGCTTCAAATGGCTAACTGGAAACTGACAAAAGTCATTAAAAAAGTAGGGAGATATCCCATACTAAGAGACAGCTCAAGGCGTTTGTGTACACCTGAAGAAAGAGCGGAGATCTTAGCACAAACATTTAGCCTAAATCAATCTATCTCTATCTTAAGAAATCTGAGGTCTAAGAAATCCCCTGGGTCGGACGGAATTGAAAAATAATTCCTCCACTCCCTCGCAAGGGAATAAAATATCGTACTACTCTTATCAAGGAGTGCTTACGTCTTTGCTATTTTCCCAAGCCATGGAAAATCTCAAAAGTTATACCCATAAGAAAAACTAACAAACCTGCTGAGCTGCCTTCTTCCTACCGCCCCATAAGTTTGTCGTCCTCGGTCAGCAAAATTCTGGAAAAAGTCATCAAAATAAATTTTTCTCAATTCTTAGATGGTAATGATTTACTCCCGCTGCAGCAATTCGGCTTTCGCCATGAACATCGCACTTTGCATCCATTGTCCAGAATCAAGAACATTGGCAAAACTAACTTTACACGATCCAAATCGATGGATATGGTCCTATTGGATATAAAAGCAGCTTTTGACTCAGTTTGGCATGATGGATTAACTCACAAAATAAGTCTTATAAATTTGTCACCGGAGCTTACAAAAATTATCCTAAGCTTCCAAAAAACTGGGTCGTTTGTTGTCCATTTTGGCAATGCCAAGTCCCATGCCTTGGAAATAAGAGCAGGCTGTCCGCAAGGTTCTTGTCTTTCACCCATCCTATCCGAGGCCGGTTCATTAAGTACCCGTGTTTGACGATAGAGGACGTTCCTGAGTGAAGTTAGTATTACCATCGTGTGCTGCCATCTATCAGACGACGCTAATACAAATGTCAGACTGATTGATAGGTTAGTTTCGATTTGGCAGCCATCCGAGTCAGACGTGTTTCGTGTTTGGAAAAAGAGCAGTATCGTTCAGTAATTCGCTTTTTGTTTTTGGATGGGAAAAAATGCGAAGAGATAAAATCATGAGGAGCGACCAGGACGCCCGGCAGACATGGTTACCGACGTCGACCGGAGCGGCAATTAATATTTTACATGATAAATTGGCAATGAAAAAATTGTCGGCCCGATGTCGGGTGCCGCGATTGCTCACGCTGGACAACAAGCGGATACGGCTGTTAAATTCGAAGCAGTGTTTGGGCCAATTTAAGCGAGATCCGAAGGACTTTTTGCGTCGAGTTGTCACCGTTGATGAAAACTGGATTCATCATTACACACCAGTAACTAAGCAATAATCAAAACAATGGATTTCTTCCGGTGAATCTGCACCAAAGAAGGCGAAGATGGTCCCATCGGCCGGTAAGGTCATAGCGACGATTTTTTGGGATGCGAAGGGCGACATCCTCATGGATTTTTTAGAAAAAGGAAGATCGATCACTGGACAATACTACAATGAGTTATTGGACCGCTTCGACAAAAAATTAACGGAGACACGGCCTCATTTGGCGAAAAAAAGGTGTTGTTTCATCACGATAACGCACCAGCACATTCATCTGGTGTTGTCTCCGCCAAACTGCATCAATTGCGTTATGAATCGCTGCCGCACCCCACGTATTCACCAGATCTGGGTCCCTTCGTCTTTTTATTGTTCCCTAACATGAAGAAATGGCTCGCGGGAAAAGAATTTAGCTCAAACGAGGAAGTCAACGTCAAAACAGAGTTCGACAAATCCTATTTTTTGGAGGGGTTAAAAAAATGGCCGGAACGTTGGGAGAAGTGTATTTTTCTAAAAGAGGACTAAGTCCACCCGACCCGGGAACAAACAGATTTGATATACTTGCAACTGACACTCAAGCTAAAAAAAGGAAACTATTACTTAAGCCCATTGACCAATATCCTAATCTCCCAGTTCATACTCGCCCAGATCCTAAATTTATATTATTGTCCTCAGCAGACGAAAATATACCTCTAACTCAATATTCATGCTTTGCTATCCATAGAGCAATACAACTTATAAGTAAAGATTTTTCCTCCATTTCCGAATTACGTGATGGCAAATTGCTACTATTAGCTAACAACTCAAAAGCTGCTGAAAAGTTTATTGCAAAGCTCTCTTTGGAATATGCCCAATAATTTGCACCTTTCATGAAAACCTTAACACCAGCAAAGTTACTATATTCGCTACATGCTTAAACAATGTGTCGGATGATGAAATTGTCCGCGAGCTTGCTCCGCAAGGTGTATCCTCAGTCTTCAAATTCACCAAATTAGTGGAAGGCAAACCCAAGCCTACCGGGGTGGTACTAGTCACCTTCAATCTTTACCACCTACCAGATACTCTGGATGTCTCCTGGTACAAGGTTAAAGTGCGCCAATATTACCCTAATCCCATGCGCTGTAAGAATTGCCAAGTTTTGGGACACACAGCTAAACGCTGCAAAAACACCTCTGTTTGCGTTCAGTGTAATCTGCCAACCCATGCTCCTATAGACTGTACCCGTACTCAATGTGCTAACTGCTCTGAAGATCACCCCTCTTCCTCAAACAAATGCAAGAAATTTATCCAACAAAAAGATATCATAAAGATACAGTCACAAAAAAAATTCACAATAAAAGAAGCTAGACAAATCTATAGAAGTCAATACCCTTTGAACGCAAGCCTACCCGCACTTATGCTCAAACGGCATCACAAAACTCTTCTCTGATCAACAATGCTGACTCTTCCTCTTCCTCTCCACAAACAAACGTAATAAAAACTTCAAACACTGTTACTGTTAATAACGATAATAAAAACAACAAAACTCCTGTTAAATTAGAATACTCTAAGTATAATAATAATCCAACAACATTTTTACAAAACGAAACTGTATTAGCACAATCTGTGCTTGAAAAAACAGAACAAACAATAAACCAACAAAAACTTTACAAAACAAAACTGTATCAGCACCTGTGCTTGATAATTCCCTTTCTAAATTCGCAAAATCAAAATCAAATAAAACTACAAACAATAAACCAACAACTACGTTACAAAACAAAACAGTATCAGCACCTGTGCCTGATAATTCTCTTTCTTTCCCCTCACCTTTACCATCCCATCAAATTCTAATTCCCTCTTCCTCTCTCGATGATATCGACGTCAGCAGTGATTCCGTGTTGTCAATGGACAAAACCTAATTGTCTTTTTCGCTTCTTCCTCCCCTCCCCCACTTGGTTCCACTCTGTTGTCAAGAACGTAATGACAGGTCTCATCGCAACTTTGATCATCTAGTGGAACCAAGGGGGAATTATATAACTTCCCTCTCTTGTAGATCTATTACTCTCCCTACTACACTTACTTAATTATTTTCCTTTTTAAAAAGTATTCTATATTACAATGGAACATGAATGGTCTACTCAACAACCTGACTGATCTACAAGTGTTAATAAAAGAGCACAATCCTACGATTATCTGCCTCCAAGAAACACATATTAAACACAATTTCTCCCCCACAATCATGGTCAACTACATAAAATATTTTTTTAATTTTTCACACAACCTTACAAGCAAACAAGGCATTGCTATCGTAATCAAGAAGGGTATAGATCATGAAGTTATACCAATTCAATCTAATATAGCTACTTTGGCCATTGTGATCAACATTGGACTTAAGATAACAATTTTGAATACATATATTCCACCCTCTCAAACATTTTCTAGCTCTGATATCAATAATATTCTTACTCAATTACCTTCTCCCATTTTTATTTCAGGCGACTTTAATGCCTGGAGCCCTTTCTGGGGCTCTACAAGTACAAATGCATGTGGGAAAATTTTAGAAGATGTGATTATATCTGAAAATCTCGTCATTCTGAATGATGGAAGCCCCACCCACTTCTCAACTCACCAAACTTTCACAAACATAGATCTCACCATTTGTTCATCCTCAATTAATCCGCTTATGTCCACTTTCACACTGGATAACCTCTACAGCAGTGATCACTTTCCAATAAAGACTTCAATAGCCATAGGCAACACTAATCATAAAGTCTCAATTAGCAGGTTTGTTACAGATAAAGCCAATTGGCCAAAATTTCAAACTCTTCTCGATAAAATGTGCTTGAATTCTTCTTCGCACGATAACATTAACAAAGAATATTCCACTCTTCAGAAAATGATCCGTTCAGCTGCTCACCTGAGCATTCCTCAAAATTCCCCTCGTAGGGCAAAAAAGATGGTCCCGTGGTGGAATCGCAACTTAGCTGAACTCCGTTCCATTAAACAAAAAGCGTGGCACGTATATAAACATATACAAAATTTAGAAAACCTGATAGTATATAAAAAGTCGAAAGCAAAATTTAGAAAGCATTGTAGGGAAGAAAAGAAAAAGTCTTTTATAAAACTAACTGAATCCATAAACCCCCTCACCCAGCCCAAAAAATAAATGGCTGTTATAATCCTACCAATATAACTCTATTAAACTCCGGTAACGGTACCTTACACGATCCTAAAGAAATAGCAAATGAATTCGCATCTACTTGGTCTAAGTACTCAGATGACTCAAACTTTCACTCTTTTTTTGACGACCTTAAAACACAAATATTAAATAACCCGTACGTTAACAATAACCAATCACCCATAACTAAACAAATTGAATCATGTGTCTCTCTCCTTGAGCTAGAGTCTACTCTATCTTCAATGAAAGGTAGCACCCCGGGCGTAGATAGAATTACCTATCCTATTATTAAAAACACACCTCTCAGCTTCAAAAATCGCCTTATCCACCTCTACAACATGATACTCATTAAGGGTATTTTTCCACAAAATTGGAAGCTCGCAATCGTCATTCCAATACCTAAGCCAAACAAACCAAATTATCACGTCTCACGTTACAGACCAATTTCACTTCTGTCATGTCTAGATAAACTCCTTGAAAGAATGTCTCTAAACGCATTATGTGGTTCACCTCACGTAGAAATCAGTTCAGCTTCAGGAAAGCTCACGGGACAACTGACGCCCTCCTTCTTTTTGAACACTTTTGTGCTATGGCACTGTCAACTACAAACTATGTTTCGATACTAAGTTTAGACTTTGCAAAGGCTTTCGAATTGTAATACTTTAATCTCTGTAATAAGATCAATTATGTTGTCTAAGATTGACTACTGCCTATCTATATATGGTAATGCAGCCAAAACTAACATCAAGCATCTAGAACCTCCATACCATAACGCTATCAGAAGAAGCCTTCGCGCCTATCCTACATCGCCAATCAAATATATGCTCATAGAAGCCGGTCTTCCAACAGTGCATCACCGGATTGAAGTTGGAAATTCAGTTTAATCCCAAAACTGTTTTTGAATCACAACAAAAAACTATACGATACAGTCAAAACAGCTTATAACTTTGTGCATTGCTTTCGGCGCATATCAACAATTATACAATGATCGATTTAGCAAAGACAGTTGCACGTACATTCAACCTGCACGATATCCTCCATGTACACTGGAGCAAACTGCGTTCATTGATAAACTTGAACCATTCACAAAAAACGACAGTTCCTCAGAAGAATATAGAGCTCGTTTCAATGAAGTTTACTGCGACCCAAGTCACAACACAACATTGTTCTTATTCACTGATGGATCAAAAACTTCAGATGCAACTTCGTTTGCTGTTGTCGACGGAACAAATACAACAAGATCGGTTGGTTCTATTTTAAATTTCTGCTCTATCTTCACTGCTGAAGCATGTGCTATTATCCAAGCCGCACGATTTGCTGCTAATAATCCATCCAACGTCATTATTTGCACCGACAGCAAATCAACTATTAACTCCGTACGAAACCCCAACAGCAACAGTATAATAACTACTGCAAGCAGCGACCAGCTTATGCAACATAAGCATATTAAACTTATGTGGGTCCCTGGCCATGCCAAAAAACTAGCTGACTCCCGTGCTAAGCTCGCCTTAAAAGAACCATTACACACAGCTAACTTACTTGAAAAGGCCGACATCCTCCGTTTAGTTAAAGCTCATATACGGGAGAAAGACCGGTTTTCATGGGTTAACGCAAGTCACCACAATTTATCCTGCCGAATGCCACCGTAATGCATTAAAATTATTCGTCCGCCTCCGACTCGGTCACACCTCCCTCACTCATCAACACCTATTGTGTGGCCGCAACAATGATACATGTCTTCTCTGCAATGACGTTGCAACTGTGGAACACCTGCTCTCAGAATGCAATGCAACACATCGCCTTCGAGTCCAAACTAAAATTAACATGATAGAGCTCCTGGGCAATCCAAATCTTAGCAACATAAACTCGATCTATAATTTTTTTAATTCCACTAATTTGATAAATCTTATATAACTAATATTAATTAATCTTTTACTTCAATTTTATTTATCTAAGAGCTGAAAGCCATGGCAGCTAGCGCTCTTAATTTTAAGTAGTACAAGAATTTATTTTTTTTATTCTACTTCTATAATAATAATAATAATAATAATAAAGGTAGGTTTTTATGGGAGGTATGTCAATGGACAACACCTAATTGTCTTTTTCGCTTCTCCCTCCCTTCCCCCTCTTGGATCCACTCTGTTGTCAAGTACGTAATGACTGGTCTCATCACAACTTTGATCATCTAGTGGAACCAAGGGGGAATTATATCTTCCCTCTCTTGTAGATCTATTACTCTCCCTACTACACTTACTTACTTCTTTTTTTTTTTAAATGAAATCTATATTACAATGGAACATCAATGGTCTATTCAACAACCCCACTGATCTACACGTGTTAATAAAAGAGCACAATCCTAAGATTATCTGCCTCCAAGAAACACATATTAGAAACAATCTCTCCCCCACAATCACGGTCAACTACATAAACTATTTTTTTAATTTTTCACACAACCTTACAAGCAAACAAGGCATTGCTATCTTAATCAAGAAAGGTATAGATCATGAAGTTATACCAATTCAATCTAACATAGCTACTTTGGCCATTGTGATCAACATTGGGCTTAAGATAACAATTTTGAATACATATATTCCACCCTCTCAAACATTTTCTAGCTCTGATATCAATAATATTCTTACTCAATTACCTTCTCCCATTTTTATTTCAGGCGACTTTAACGCCTGGAGCCCTTTCTGGGGCTCTACAAGTACAAATGCAGGTGGGAAAATTTTAGAAGATGTGATTATATCTGAAAATCTCGTCATTCTGAATGATGGAAGCCCCACCCACTTCTCAACTCACCAAACTTTCACAAACATAGATCTCACCATTTGTTCATCCTCCATTTATCCGCTTATGTCCACTTTCACACTGGATAATCTCTACAGCAGTGATCACTTTCCAATAAAGACTTCAATAGCCATAGGCTACACTAATCATAAAGTCTCAATTAGCAGGTTTGTTACTGATAAAGCCAATTGGCCAAAATTTCAAACTCTTCTCGATAAAATGTGCTTGAATTCTTCTCCGCACGATAACATTAACAAAGAATGTTCCACTCTTCAGAAAATGATCCGTTCAGCTGCTCACCTGAGCATTCCTCAAAATTCCCCTCGTAGGGCAAAGAAGATGGTCCCGTGGTGGAATCGCAACTTAGCTGAACTCCGTTCCATTAAACAAAAAGCGTGGCACGTATATAAACATACACAAAATTTAGAAAACCTGATAGTATATAAAAAGTCGAAGGCAACATTTAGAAAGCATTGTAGGGAAGAAAAGAAAAAGTCGTTTATAAAACTTACTGCATCCATAAACCCCCTCACCCAGCCCAAAAAATAAATGGCTGTTATAATCCTACCAATATAACTCTATTAAACTCCGGTAACGGTACATTACACGATCCTAAAGAAATAGCAAATGAATTCGCATCTACTTGGTCTAAGTACTCAGATGACTCAAACTTTCACTCTTTTTTTGACGACCTTAAAACACAAATATTAAATAACCCGTACGTTAACAATAACCAATCACCCATAACTAAACAAATTGAATCATGTGTCTCTCTCCTTGAGCTAGAGTCTACTCTATCTTCAATGAAAGGTAGCACCCCGGGCGTAGATAGAATTACCTATCCTATTATTAAAAACACACCTCTCAGCTTCAAAAATCGCCTTATCCACCTCTACAACATGATACTCATTAAGGGTATTTTTCCACAAAATTGGAAGCTCGCAATCGTCATTCCAATACCTAAGCCAAACAAACCAAATTATCACGTCTCACGTTACAGACCAATTTCACTTCTGTCATGTCTAGATAAACTCCTTGAAAGAATGTCTCTAAACGCATTATGTGGTTCACCTCACGTAGAAATCAGTTCAGCTTCAGGAAAGCTCACGGGACAACTGACGCCCTCCTTCTTTTTGAACACTTTTGTGCTATGGCACTGTCAACTACAAACTATGTTTCGATACTAAGTTTAGACTTTGCAAAGGCTTTCGAATTGTAATACTTTAATCTCTGTAATAAGATCAATTATGTTGTCTAAGATTGACTACTGCCTATCTATATATGGTAATGCAGCCAAAACTAACATCAAGCATCTAGAACCTCCATACCATAACGCTATCAGAAGAAGCCTTCGCGCCTATCCTACATCGCCAATCAAATATATGCTCATAGAAGCCGGTCTTCCAACAGTGCATCACCGGATTGAAGTTGGAAATTCAGTTTAATCCCAAAACTGTTTTTGAATCACAACAAAAAACTATACGATACAGTCAAAACAGCTTATAACTTTGTGCATTGCTTTCGGCGCATATCAACAATTATACAATGTATCGATTTAGCAAAGACAGTTGCACGTACATTCAACCTGCACGATATCCTCCATGTACACTGGAGCAAACTGCGTTCATTGATAAACTTGAACCATTCACAAAAAACGACAGTTCCTCAGAAGAATATAGAGCTCGTTTCAATGAAGTTTACTGCGACCCAAGTCACAACACAACATTGTTCTTATTCACTGATGGATCAAAAACTTCAGATGCAACTTCGTTTGCTGTTGTCGACAGAACAAATACAACAAGATCGGTTGGTTCTATTTTAAATTTCTGCTCTATCTTCACTGTTGAAGCATGTGCTATTATCCAAGCCGCACGATTTGCTGCTAATAATCCATCCAACGTCATTATTTGCACCGACAGCAAATCAACTATTAACTCCGTACGAAACCCCAACAGCAACAGTATAATAACTACTGCAAGCAGCGACCAGCTTATGCAACATAAGCATATTAAACTTATGTGGGCCCCTGGCCATGCCAAAAAACTAGCTGACTCCCGTGCTAAGCTCGCCTTAAAAGAACCATTACACACAGCTAACTTACTTGAAAAGGCCGACATCCTCCGTTTAGTTAAAGCTCATATACGGGAGAAAGACCGGTTTTCATGGGTTAACGCAAGTCACCACAATTTATCCTGCCGAATGCCACCGTAATGCATTAAAATTATTCGTCCGCCTCCGACTCGGTCACACCTCCCTCACTCATCAACACCTATTGTGTGGCCGCAACAATGATACATGTCTTCTCTGCAATGACGTTGCAACTGTGGAACACCTGCTCTCAGAATGCAATGCAACACATCGCCTTCGAGTCCAAACTAAAATTAACATGATAGAGCTCCTGGGCAATCCAAATCTTAGCAACATAAACTCGATCTAAAATTTTTTTAATTCCACTAATTTGATAAATCTTATATAACTAATATTAATTAATCTTTTACTTCAATTTTATTTATCTAAGAGCTGAAAGCCATGGCAGCTAGCGCTCTTAATTTTAAGTAGTATAAGAATTTCTTTTTTTTATTCTACTTCTTAATAATAATAATAATAATTTTAATTAACAATGATTTCGCTATCTTTTGTTGTATATGCGTTCTCGTTCTTACACTTTTTTGTTAACCTTTATCAGTTTGGTTTAATAATTTTTTTTTTTATTGTCAGTAAAAAATTCAATTAACTGATAAAGACAGGCCGAGAGGAAAGCTTGCGTGTGGAAAGCAGGTGGGATCAAGAGCAAACGAATATCAGAATAACATTTGTTTCAAAAATAAATATACAAAATATTATATAAATTAAAATCAATGCGTATAATCATTCATTAGTCACGGTATGTTCAAATCATTAAAGGTCTTTATTTTGGGTATGATTGGTATGGCAGTTTTCTTTTTTATACTCTTGGCAAACTTTGCCGATAAGACAATGTCAACGGAACAACGTGAGATCAAGAGTGTGAGCAGCTTTAATCAAAAGCAATTGAAGTTAGAAAATCTTTTACGTGTACATAGCATCTCTGTGCAACCTCATGGCGCTCTCTCACTGAACTACACGCTAGGTGGTCATGTCATAGGTAAGTTGCTAAACAATATGTGGAAATTAATTTTTATCATTTTGTCAATGTTATTTAACGCTTAGGTGAACGCATTGTTGCACAAAGCGCTGATACGATTGATTATGACAGCTTAAAAGATGTATCAATTCAACTGACGTATCCAGAATCAGGCAACAGCGCTATTTTGACCTATGTCGAAATCACATGTTCGGAATACAATAATGACGGAAATGCCTACGTCATCGCCGGTAGCATTGGACAACGCTTCATTTCGATCGTGCTCGAAGCAAGTCAAACACAAAACTTTTCCTATCAAGCACAGTACTACGGAATTGACTAATAGGCGATTCACACCAAACAAAAGCGAAAAATTTTGAAACTGCGGTTCACACACCACTTTCGCTTTAAATGACAGCAGTTTTTTTTTTTTTTGATTATACACACATGGAAGTTTGCGCGCACGTTGACAAAATTAAAACTAAAAATTTGTGAGAAAAACATGACTTAAAACATTTTGCAATGTAGGCATATAGTTCTTGCAGCTCCCTTTTCCATTACTGTTTCTTATTTTATTTTTTGTCTTTATTTATTTATTTATACCTTATGACAAATTACTGTCAACAAAGAGTACATTAAAAAAATTTAAAATAAAGCTTACAACAAATTTAATAGAAACAAAATAAATCTAAAAACAAGATAAATCATTCTATGACCCGGTGGGGAATTTTATTTGCTAATCAGCTAGCTGTGCCCCTACCCACAGCCATAAGTGGTGAGAGATAAATACTCAACTGATGAGCATCAGAGGCAGCCGGGAGAGGTGGTCAATAAGCAACGTCCGGTTCATCTAGCGCGATCCGATTCTTGTAGGCACCGAAAGACGATGATGGAAAGCGCAGAGGGCGAGATCTCAGGCGAGAGAACGTGATATACGAGGGTGGTCAATAAGTCCTTAGAAAATCCAACAGATAGCGCGACTATTACTGTAAACGATCTGTTTTCATGCAGCATCATTACCATCTAGGTATGCTGTGAAGTTTCAGCCAGATTGGATGAGTTGTTGTGTGTTTCTCATTGAAGAAAAAAAATTTGTTTGTTTACAAAAATGGAGAAAATTGAGTTTAGATTAGATGAGTTATTAAACATTTTCATATAAAAGGCTTAACAGTAAAGGAAATAAAAAATGAGTTGGATTAAGTACACGGCACATCTGCTCCTTGACTTGCAACTATTTATAACTGGTTAAATGAATTTAAACGTGGTCGTACATCAACAAAGGATGAACCACGCTCAGGACGCCCTGTAGAGGTGACTACGCCAGAAATGATCAATAAAATCCATGATATGGTGTTAAGTAATCGAAGATTAAAGTTGAGTGAGATAGTTGAGGTTACAGGCATATCAAAAGGTAGCGTTATTTCTATTTTACATGCAAAATTGTGTATGAAAACGATTTCGGCAAGATGGGTGCCGCGTTTGCTCACAGTCGACAATAAAAGCGATAGGGTGGTTGCCTCTAAAGATCTGTTGTCGCTCATGCAATGTAATCCGAATGAGTTTTTTTGTCGACTGTAGATGAAACATGGATTCACTCAAAACAGTAGATTTTGAAAGGCGAACCATGTCCAAAGAAGGCGAAAACCGTAAAATCAGCTGGTAAGGTTATGGCTACTGTTTTTTGGGATGCACGTGGAATTATTTTCGTTGACTATTTGAAAAAAGGAAAAACAATAACAGGGGAGTATTATGCATATTTATTGGACCAGCTAAGAGAAAAAATTGAAAAAAAAAGGCCTCATTTAAACAGAAAAAAAATCCTCTTTCATCAGGACAATGCCCGCGTTCACACCTGTTTACGATCAATGGCTAAAATTGAAGAATTAAAGTTCAAATTGGTCGACCACCCACCGTATTCGCCAAATTTAGCTCCCAGTGACTTTTTCCTATTCCCAAACCTGAAAAAATGGCTCAGTGAACAACGTTTTTTTTTTTTAAATGAAGAAGTCATCGATCTAACAAATGCTTATTTTGAGGACCTTCCAAAATCTTATTTTTCTGACGGGTTAAAAAAATTAGAGAAACGTCCAGCTATGTGTATAGAGCTCCAAGGAGATTATGTTGAAAAATAAAAAAAAATTTACCAAACAAAAATTGTTTTAATGCTTTTTCTAAGGACTTATTGATCCACCCTCGTAACTTGTTATAAAACGTGCATAAAACTCGAAAAGGATCGTGTAGGGCATAGTTAGTAGTGCATCTATAGCTAAAGGAAAAAAAAATTCTAGTACGACTAAGGATACAAAAGTTCAACTGATTTAATAGCTCTGGAGAGTCAATTTCTCCGATTAAGAGCTTGTGAAGAAAGTTAATCCCTTAAGCTATTCTGCGATGCGCCAAAGATGGAAGACTGATAAGAAGAAGCCTATCAGAGAAAGATGGCAATCGGCAATTAGGATTCCAGTTTAGGGCACGGAGAGCAAACAGACGAAATTGTTTCTGCAGAGATTCAATTCGACCTGGATTCTTTATATATTGCGGTGACCAAATGCAAGAGTAATACTGAAGAAAATTATAAAATAAAATTAACAAATTGCCTATAACTTAAAAATATTATGTGTCATCATCAGCTATTTAATGATTCACAGATTGAAATAGGCAAAAAAAAAAAACTTGGAAACATTAGAAAAAACTTGGCCACACTGGCAGAATTTTCCCAGTCGTGGTTAGCTTCAACTTAGCTATTTATTTGGTAGCTGAACAAAAGCTGAACCAAAGCAACCCTGAAATTTGAAAATTTCCCTGTTGTTGTAGAATTTCGAAGCTGCTTACAGAAAAAGCAACTTTATTATTGGTGTGAAAGGCTATAAATCTATCACTGTCGCTGTTCTAATTATTGTATTGAACTTTTTAATGAACACCAAAATGTAAATACGCATTCTACAATTTATGACTAAGGAAATTTGACCAATTCTTAAGTTCGTGGAAACTCAAAAATAGATTAAATAACAAAGTATATATACGATAGTTAGAAATGAAACGGATTTTTTTTTTTTGAGGGTTACATTACTCCAAAACCTTTTTTTCCTGATAAAAATATTTGAAATGAATCTTAAAATGGTAATCCATATCGAATAGTTACTTTGTTGGTCAGTTCTCAAGAAGATTAAGATCAAAAATGACACAATAAATACACTAGCAATTTTTGGAAAAAAAAATTTAGCTTCCACGAATCTAAAAAACAGCCACGCCGTGACTGGCAATGGTGAACGCCTTCGCCACATGAAAACTGACTTTTTGTGACAGGAATTGGAAGATATCGATCCCACAGAGCTATGGTTTTAACAAGACGGTGCAACTTGCCATACCACCGCGCGAAGCAGCATCCTTCTGCCTACAAGATTTAACAACTAAGTGATTAACCGTTTTGGCGATGTATATTGGCTTTCTCGCAGTTGCGATTTGTTGCCGCTGGACTTATTCTTTTGGAGCGTATTGAAAGGTAAAGTTTATGGCGACAATCGCCAAACAGTTGATCACTTGAAACAGAACATTCGTGCCGAAATTGCCCAGGAAACAATGGACAAAGTGTTTGTTTCGCTAGCCGCGTCGAACTTTTGAATGAAATTATTTTTCATACTTAATCAAATAAAGCAATAAGTTGAAAGATTTAACTTTTGTTTAATTTAATGACCAAACCAAAATCGGACCAATAGACGATAACTTTTCGTTTCGGTATTTCGTTATCAGATATCATCTTTATGTAAACAACTTTTAGCTTTGGCGCCGTCGTTTTCATCTACCCCGATGTGTCCTTTCTGAAAATTTCAGCTGCTGAAACAGGGTATCATAGCTTCTTCTCGCTAGTTCCTGTAAGAATGACATCCTGTATCAGTTTCAGCTCATTAGTAGAACATACTACGTCTGGATAAGCCTTTGGTTGACCCATTGCTCCGTGGTTTTATCAGTGACAGGAGAGCATGCCTTGATGTCAGTTGCCACCACTGCAGGCTTTTTGTTAATCGCTTCAGCTAAAAGCTTCAGTCATCAATCTCGTCTCTTCTTAAGTATAGCACTTGGAATTGGGTAATTTTACTCGTGTTCTGACGGCTCCAGATAACAATAACTTTGCCCAAGGTTCATTCACTCAAGTCCTATCATCCATCCCAGTTGTCAGACCGACTCTATATTTGACATTGGGTACTTCTGACCTGTTTGGTTACATTTTTTCATGCTATAAGTTTATCCAATGAATATGGAGAAATAATGTTGCTCGGGACGGTCCATATCATTCACGACATACTACTTACAACCACAGGTCACTACTCTAAAGTGGTTGGGTCTACATCCCGGGAGTACCCGACAACAACAGTCGGCCAAGGACCACTAATTCCAGCCCCGAGGCTGCAGGTATGTACCAGAGTAGTGCACCGAAGGCTTGTGCTTATGAAGTGCAAATTGGGGAACCAAGCCTGCATGAGCTTGTGTATTGTTTTGCTTGGCTTGCTTAGGCTTGGCTTGATAGGCCCGGTGCATGTATCATCGGCTTGGTGTATGTTTATAGTACTTCACATTTTTACAGTAAAACAAAAACAAAATAACATAGTGACGTATTTGTCTTTCGCTGATGCTATAGTTGAATTGGTATGTGTTATAGTTGCTATTAAAAATATAAAAAAATAAAAAAAACCGTCAATAGAAATAACCATCAGAAACTTATAGGGTCCAAATTTCAGTTCGATACGTTAAAAAACAAAAAACTTTTTCTAACAAGAACATTAATTTAAAGGGGGGTTTGTATGGGAGGTACCCCACCTGGTAGACCTAGGATCATGAAATTTACATGATTGATGGCCATAGACAATTTTGAATTTTTACTGAAAACTAATTCATATGGACAGTAATCATGTGCAATACACAAAATATTGAAGCCATAAGTCCCAATCGGTTTTATCAACAGATATATATGAACGTATGTATTCGTTTAAGGTTCTGTGATTTCTTTCAACAGTTAATAATGTTTGGTGATGATGTGCTGTAGACGTAATGTTGTCTATTTTTAAGTATTTGCAGAAATCATTGAATATTGAATTCTTGTATTCTGTACCCATGTCCGTAATGAACGTCTTCATTGGACCGTACTGTAGAATAAAGGATTCGAAAATAGCTTTAGCAACAGTATTTGAAATTTTATGCGCTATGCGTATGGCAACAAGATATTTTGACAAGTCACATATAATTGTGACTGCATATTCATTGCCATTCTCTGACTTTGCTAGTGGACCAATTGTGTCGATCAAAACTTTATCGGTAATTGTTAAAGGAGTTTTAGTATGTTTTGTTGTTTTGGATACTTGACATTTAGGACAATTACGTACGTACTTCTTTATATGACGTCTCATATTTTTCTAGCAGTAATGTCTTTTAATTTTCGCTAGAGTTCTTGTTATGCCAGTATATCCCCCTTGTATTGGATTGTCATGGAATGTTGACAGTATTGCTTCTTTATCTTTTTCTACTATGGTCACCGACTTGAGTAGCGCTACTCTGAATTTCTTTAAATATTTATTGCCCATTTTTTTAAAATAATCAATTGAAATTTCTTCAAAGATTTTTCACTCGGTGCCGTTTTAAGTTGGCTGATTCCGTTTATACCGGCTTCAGTTTCGAACCTTTGGAAGAACTAACCTAAGTCGAGAATTCCATTAGTATAATGGTCGCTAACATTAAATCTTGCCATAACTTTCCTTCCATGTTTAATTAAACATGTCATACGCAAGGTCACCACTTTCCGTACATCATCATTTTTAATGATTTCATATACGTTGGGCTTAGAAGCTTTATCAAGATTTTGCATAGGCAAATTTTCTTGTTCCTTTCCTGCGCAGGGTTTTTTCTGTCTACTTTGGTTTCTTGTAGTGACTTTTAATATTTTTAATAGGAGGTCCTTAAGTTCCTGAATGGTTATTCTAGATAACGCATCCGCTTCATAGTTGTCTTTTCCGTTAAGATACTCTACTGTAAATTCGTATTCCTCTTAATCAAGTCTCATGCGAGTTAATTTGGAACTAGGGTTTACCATCGAGAATAGATAAGTCAGTGGTCTATGGTCTGTTTTGACAAAGAAGAGTCTACCATATACATATGGTCGAAAATGATTTATTGCCCAATGTATTGCTGCTAATTCTTGTTCAGTTGTACTCTTATTACTTTCGCCTTTTGTGAATGTACGAGATGCACAGGCCACAGGGAGTTGAATTCCATTGTATTTTTGAGTTAAAACTTCTCCACATGCCTCTTTACTTGTATCTGTTATTATACAAAATTCCTTTTTGAAATCGGGATATTTTACTAATGTTGGATTCATTAGTTCTTTCTACAAATATTCAAATGCTTTTTGACAGTTAGGTGTCCATTCAAATTGAATTTTATTTTTACATAATCGTATTTTCTGACGTGCATAATCAGAAAAAATTTTAATGAAATGTCTATAGTAATGGACTGGGTATTTTTCTATGACATCGTATATCTTGTCATCTGGTAAGATACCTTTGTCAGTATATTTATGACCAAGAAAAATCACTTCATGCATGAAAAATGAGGACTTGTCAGGATGCAATTTTTGGTTGCTTTCCTACATAAATCAAAGACATTGGTAAGTTTTTTAATCATGTGTTTTTCTGAACAACCGATGACTATTTGGTCATCCATATGTAAGAATGCTTGAGATGGTTCTAGACCAGAAAATCCAATTATTATCATTCTTTGAAAGGAATTTAGCGCTATTTTTGAACCATACGGTAATCGTGTGGAACGATAAGATCCATTGCTCGTTGAATTTTCTTCAAGTTCTGTTTCGTGAAATCCAGACATTAAATCTAAACACGAGAAGTATTTTGCTCTGCCTATTTGATCAAGAATATCATCTATTTTTGGAAGGGGGAATTTATCGGCTAAAAGTTTTTTATTTATTTGGCGATAATCTATTTACAGGACGCCATCTTTTCTTATCTGAATCCGGTAGGGATTTTTTCGAAACAAGTAATAATGGGCTGTTATTTTCAGATACAGACGGTTCTAAATATGATCTTTAATCAATTTATCTACTTGCCTAGCTATTTTGTCTTGTTGACTATGAGGAGTTCTGTAATTTTTAATATAAACTGGTTCATCATCTTTTAATCTTAATTTTTGCTTATAGAAATTATATGTTTTTATAGATCCGGATTCTAGACCGCATATGTCAGTATACTTGATGCATAAATCTGTTAGTATATCTTTATATTGAATCGGACAATTTTTTCGTAGTTTTGATAATATTTCTTCATCTCTAGTCTAATCTGTTTTATTTATAATATCCTAATTAGTTAGAGGTTCAAATTTAACTTGATGTAAATTAAATATTTTATTCGAATTTGTAATATTAAGAATTCAAATAAATGTTTTTTTTTTGGAGTTAGAAGTTGTACTTCCAGTGCATTTCTTGACATGGAATTAATTTTTGATCTTCTGTAGAATACAAATTAATTTGTCGGATGACTTCAGAGTGTGAAGGTAACAGTGTTATCAATTGTGTGAATTATGGGAATATGTATAGGATAATCTAAATTTTTTTGGTCTGAGTGTAAACAAATTTTGATTTGGTTGAAAGTCTAATTGACAAATAATTTTTTAATAAAATTCATACCTATTATTTCATCACTTGGTATTGAAAAATTTGAATTAACTACGTGAAAATTATGCGGAATTATATATTTACCTGTCTTTAATTCGACGAGGAATTAGTTGATCATTCACCAATTCCACTGATATGCGTTATTCTTTTATTATCTATCCCCTTGATTGATATGTCTGCACGTCTCTATTAATAAGGTAAGATTTTTACCTGAATTCTCATTTGTTACTTGTATAAAGATATTAAAATTAAGATTGATAGTATGAACTTTCAAATTTGCTGGTTTTGAATATTTAAGGAAGTTTGTTGGTTTTCCGAATTACCTTGAGTAATTCGTACGTTACCATTGACTTAGTTATTATTATAATTATCTCTATTTTTATTATTATGTCGACCTCGGTTATTTCCTCTGAAATCACCGCGTCCTCTGTTACAATTGTTGTAGTTATTATAAGTACCACAACTATTATCTCTACTTTGGTAATTTCCTCTAAAATTTCCTTGGTTATTACATCTGTTATTATGGGAACATATTAGTAATGTGTCTTGCATACCAGTTGCTTCTGCATTACAGTTGAGAAATTTGGATATGGCTTCATTCATATTATTGAATTGGCCGGCTGCCATGATAAGTTTTACCCTTTCATTTGTGCAATTCTTTGTCATTGCCTTGACTGCTTCTGAGTCGAACATTTGGAGCGATTTCTGATCAAATCAAAATCAAATTACTGAAACACAAGAATCTTTTTCTGGAGCACAGCATAGACTTTATTTCATGAAAATTGACCCACAAAACATGAATTAATTTATAATTCAAAACATTTAAAATGCGTTTTTTCTAACAAATGTCATAACAAACCATACAAAAATTAAATGCAACACCTCAAAAAAACATTTTGTCGCTTCCAAGCCCAATTCAGACAATAGTAGTCGTTGGACGAGCGTGCGAAGGCGTTGTTGCAGTATATGAACAACAATACAAAACAGTATTGCATACATGAGAGATCGCGTCACCGGTTTTCGATCCCTAGTTCTAGCAAGTAAATTTTTTTTTTTATTACTCGCTATTTGATTACACTGTGCGAAAAAAAAAAAATTTATTACATGAATGAAAACACCTATTCTTTATTAATTTGGGCATGCTAAACACGAATTAGTTTTTTCAGTTTTTTTTTTTTTGAACACAGTGTAATTGGTCTGTGATAAGAAAAATATGAAACATATGGCATACAAGATACATCGAGATTTCTTGTAAACGTTAAATCAATACAACTATCGCCTAACGTAGTTGAAGTACTTTCAATATGAGAAAAGTTGAACTCACTTAACATGAAGTCCGGCAATGAGCAATCTTGTGTGACATTAACATTAAAGTCTCTGACTATCATGATTGGTGAAGTGAGATCTTATTCGTGTTCAGGTATAGTCTGAACGATGTTTTTGGAATATGTGCTTAGAGAGCTGCATTTCTGCTAACGCTGTGCCCGGATGGATGTATACACAGCCGAGTATAAATTTAAAGATTCCATTGACTGTTACTTTTACTAGGCAGGCATCACCAACATTTGGGTTTTTGATCTGTAAATTCTTGTCGGAAATGTCAATTTCGTTGCAATCAGTGAAGCTATTCATATTGCGATATATGGTGACTCCCGGCTATACGATGTGATGATGATGACAACGCCGCTGATGATGTAGTTGTAATTTGTCTGCTCTTGGCGGTGCTACAATATGATTCACATCAAAGCCAGGCAGCTGCATTGGCTTGAACTCTTCCATCCACGTCTCGCTAATTACCAAATAGTCAAACCGATTGGTGATGGAATCGGTAGAGATGTCTTCTGAGTGCGCGACCAAGCTCTGTGCGTTAATGGCTGTGATTAGTATATGACAACACTGATCAGGAACATAATCACAAAACTTTTTTATTTGTGCGACTAGTGTTGGCAGCGAATGTTGGTCCAATCGCTGGTACTCACCTCGTATCTCTCCAATTGTAGGAGACGTTTGACCAAATCCATTATAAAATTTAAAGTCTTCATATTTTAATTTGGCCTTTCGACGAGTATAAGCGGACATTCTACTTAGTATTTAATTTTTCTACTTTTCTTTTTAATCTTTTTATATTTTAACAGCTTTAACACATTTCACTATTCAAGAGACAAGAACTTTTTGTTTTACTTAATTATTCACTCTGAATAGGTGATATATGCATTGTTTGTTTACACGCGAAACATTCGAAATGAAACGATACGTACAAGAACAAGAAAGAAGATTATATTCGGCTATGACGAAGTTGTAAGACTCTTTACGCTCGTGTGATTTAGCATACAAAAATATTACATTGTAGCTAAGCTATCCAATAATCCTAGGATCTTGAAATTTACATGGTTGATGAATATGGGTCAGATATTTAAAGCATCCAAATTTAGATAGTACAAGAAAAAAAAATTTTTTGCTAATAATAACAGACGAACTCAACTCGTCTTGTCGAGCTGATTAAGAATATATATACTTTATGAGATCTCCAATGTGTCCTTCCGTGTGTTACAAACTTCTTGAGAAACTTATGTAATAATAATAATGAAATGCAATGAGCATGTATAACCATAAAGAGAGTTAAAAAAAAAATTTAACACATTGTGCGGCATTACCTTGATATGTAAACCAACGTACCTGATCGTCTGTTCTTCTTTGTCGGCAGCGCTTTGTCTTTGTTCTTCGTATAATGAACGCACCCACTAAGCGACCAAGAGAGACTCAAGAGAGAATTCTGTCTGCATATATACAATACATAAATTAGTTCTCTATTACCTACTCTCTTAATTTCAAACATGATGATGATAATGACCAAAATTGCGACGCTTCCCACACCGCCCGCCGCAATGTAACACAGCCCTATCAAAACGTAACCAATTCTTTGATTCTTCAGCTACCGGGTGGTAATAAGATTTTGGATATGGACAATAGTTTAGCAATTACAAGACCAAACTGTATACCCATTTTTCCTACCATCAATTTTTTAGGATTACCCCGTGGTATCAAAATTATAGACGTATCCACGTCAAAAAGATATTATCGACAATATGTCCTTTGTTATTGCACCAGAACATTTTCCTTAAAAAGTTACGATAAACTCATTTGACAGCGCCATCTCTCAACGACCTACTAAAATAACACCTGCCTGTCAGGGAATCCGCATGTAGAGTGAATCATTAAGGGAAACCTTGCGGAACTATTTGTGGGAAATTCCCAACAAGTATTTTTCCAATAAAATTGAAGTAGTGCAGAAGTTACGAATGATTGAAACTAGACATCTGTATGAACGCATTCAGTTGCTTCGCATAACTGAGTACCATTGAATTTCGTACTCATTTTCGCCAACATGCCGTTTTGAATGAATTCATACAGAAGTCAAATTAAAACGAAGTTATATTTCATTTTATCAATTATGTGAAATGCACAATGCTTTTGTTTCCTTGGCCGATGTTACCAAACAAAACGAATTTGCTTATCTGCATATTAATAGATAGATATCGCACCCTAACAACAAAAGGTCATTAACTCATAAAACAGCATTTCGAAAAAAACGCAGTAAAAGTTTGCAATTTACATACAAATAGGCTAATTATCGAAGTAATACTCTCTTCTCACGCGGCGAGTATGTAAGTTATTAATATGAAATTTTTACGCAACATAAAAAAATGATGTAACGAAGAGTTCTGCATCATTAGCTCAAAAATCGTGCTTTGTTGAGTTAGTGACCTTTTGTAGTGCGATATGTATATAAATGAATACGATAAACGTGGTATAAACTTTTAAAAATATTTAAGCAAATTTGGAAATTACAATTTAAGGAAAATACTTTTGGTAGTTGTTAGCATACACATAACTATAAGTATGTGTGTAGTAGGGTTGTAACGGAGGTAATTTTAGCGGAGGCGAATTCGAAGTTAGAAGTCCAGAGTTTGAACTCCGTGGAAGCGGATGTTAACGGATGCGGAGGTGGGTTAACAAAAAAAAAATCGTTTTTTACATTTTATTAAACAGAAAATTTAACCAGTGCTACACTTACACTACAAAGTTTCTATCACAAACTTTACTTACATATATGTAGTATATAAGTAACTATTGGTAATCAAAATTGATAAGAGGCAAATAATTCTTAATAAACAATAATTTTGCAGCTTTGTCGCCTTCTAACCGATTTCTCAATGGTTCGTAAATAAAACCGCCTCCACTAAATAGTTTCTCGCATGGCACGTACGATGGAATAAAGCTTGAAATTTTTTATTTTCTTTCCACCATATTAAAGGGTCTTCGTTTGGTGGAAGCCGGTTTTGGGTTTATACTCATTTTTCAATAATATCATTTCTATCTTCCTTATCGTCAATTATCTTATGCAGCATGTCTGGCAGAATTGGGTAAACACTTTTCGTTGGAGGTGAAGTCTGAGAGATCGTACACGGTTCATCGTTAACTCGATGCAATTCAATCCTAGGTCTCTTGACGACAGAAGCTCCATCGTCATCAGCTTCACTTAAAGCTCTTACAAGACCCAAGTCATGCAGCGTTAGCTAACGCAATACGTCAGATTAAACTTTGTCCTTAACAATTTCATCCAAAAACTTTAATTTGTACCTTGGGTTGAAATATGGAGCAAACGAATACAATGTATAGCTTGGAAGGCCACGAAATCTTGAATTGATGTCTTCAATTTTTTTTTTTTTTTAATTTCGATATGGGATGTGAAAGGGAGTGAGAAACGTGACGTCGCACGCAATGACAAAATATAAATATACCTCCGCTAAACTCCGTTAAAAACATGCGGAGGCAGAGGTACGATTTCTTGCGGATATTCTGAAGATTCATTCATTCATTATTCATCGTAGACTGACAGACAGATATAGCTACATTAGTTTGAAGTTATGACCACTCATAAGGTCATAAAGGTTTCTTTTATTTTGTTTCACGATTTCATATACTGTATATATAAACTATTGCATTAAAATAACAAAGATTGCACAAAGATAGTCTATGATAGCCGAGAATAAAAGATATATCTTAGAGTTTCATTAATGAGTGGATATGGAAGTGTAAAGTTCCAAAATACCAAGTCTATCATTGGCTATGCCAAAGATGTAATACTCTTCACGCTCCTTCGGGTTGCATCCAACCTTCCTTTCTTAGCATTACTATATTCACTCTGTTACAGTTTGAGTTTCAACAAAGAACACAGTTTGAGTATCAAATACGAGGGCTACTATTTATATTTCGGGAATTGGCAATACTAATGTCAATACGTAAAATCTGGCAACGCCATAATAAACGTTGTCATTTTTTAGCACATATGTACGTAGAACGTTTTTATGTACAATTGGTTTTTGTTTTGTTTACAATAAGTTAAAGAAATCAATTTGGCAAAACAATGGAAATTTCTCGAGAGGGTTTTCGTTGGATTAATTTTCACAACTTTCGACGTGGATTATCCCAACAAGAATGTGTCGATGAACTTAGTTCTTTGTAAGGTGAGAAAGCACCATCAAAAACGACAGTTTATCGCTGGTTTGCAGAATTTAATCGTGGTCGTAGTTCAGTCGCTGACGAATTCCGTGTAGGTCGTCCAAAATCGGTTGTTGTGCCACAAAACATCGAAGGTGTGCGTGAACTGATAGTGCAAGATCGACATGTGACATATCGTGAGATAGAGGCATCCTTGCACATTAGTTCCACTTCAATACATTCTATTTTGCATGAACACTTAGTTGTAAAAAGGGTTTGTTCTCTTTGGATACCCTAAACTTATCAATCGCTCAAAAAAAGGCTCGCGTCGATTGGAGTAAGGAAATGCTTAAAAAGTTCGACCGTGGTGCTTCAAAAGACGTTTATGAAATTGTGACAGGTGGATATACGCGTATGAGCCGGAAACGAAACAGCAATCGACCGTGTGGGTGTTAGAAGATGAGCCAAGTCCAACAAAAGTTGTTCGAGCACGAAGCACTTCGCAACAAATGGTCGCCTGTTTCTTCGGAAGAATGGTTCATGTGGCCACTGTTCCGCTAGAGCAACGTAGAACAGTCAATTCTGCGTGGTACACAAATATTTGTTTGTCGGAAGTCTACAGAGAAATTAGCAAAACCAACTGCCAAAGACGAATCATTCTCCATCATGAAATGGCGAGCTCTCACACATCTCGTCAAACAGGTGAATTTTTAAGCAGTCAAAGCATCGAATTAATGACTCATCCTCCGTACAGTCCTGTCCAGGCATCCAATGACTTCTTCTTGTTCCCGAATATCAAAGGTAAACGATTTACGAGCGCCGTAGAAGCAGTTGAAGAGTTCAAAAACCATGCTCTGGAGATGTCTCAAGAGGAATGGAAAAATTGCTATGACCAATGGTTTGAACGAATGCAAAAGTGTATTGATCATCAGGGGGAATATTTTGAAAAAAAAAAAATAAAGCCATTTTCATTAAAAAAATTTTGTTCTTATTTGCTATTCCCGAAATATAAATAGCACCCCTCGTATAAATAACATAAATAAATATTCCCAATCTAGTCTGGTCCCTGCACTTTGCTAATTCTTCCTACACCACAAAATGTGACGGTGAGAAAATTGGCGCAGTATTAACTGACAACAGTGACAGCATAGGTGTAGATGGTACGGTATGTGCTGATAGCTGCTCGTCGTTGTTATCTTCTTCCATCTCAAAGAATCAAAAATATATTAACACGCAAATATATTGGATTATCTTCTATTTTACTTTGTTATTAAAACCCAAGGTGAAACCACCTTCAATACCGCTGACAGCAGCAGCGCCAAACATTTGGACTGCCTGGTTCCTCAAATGAACTTAATTTATTCATTTGCGGTCCACCTCCAGTCTGCTTTGACTTTGCGAGCACGGCTGCGTATCGCGTTTTTCCAATTAGTGAGGCTCTAAAAAAAAATGGCTATATGAAAGTGAACATTTAAAAGTTATTGAAATATCTTACTTCTTTCCACTCTGATGCTGTGCGTGTGGGTTCTCTCATGTCATTCAAATCTGTGGACAACTTGGCCCACACATTTTTTGTGGCATGTGGTGCCAGCGGACAATTTTTTCCAGCTTACAGTACATAATACTGCAGCTGCTCCTGCGTTGTTCGATCACTTCTCTTTTTCCTAAAAAGTATTCAAAAAGATTTATAAATCCTTTTATAAATAATAATAACAACAAATACTTACTGCAGTGTGTTTTTCTTTTCCATGTTACCATAGTAAAGAATTTGAAAAAACATAAGACAAACAAACGAGAATTTAGGGTTGCCAACTAGCGGAAAAAGTGGAAAGTTAAAACAAAAATTATAAATGGTCAGAATTACTTGGAAAACCACCAAAACAAAGCCAATTTTCATTTTTTGTATTAGTCAATATAATAAATTATTCAATATTTCCAATATATTTTTGTTTTCTTCTAAGTTGGCAACCCTTAGTTAAGTAACGTTTACAGATGCTTTACAGACCTATGTTAAAAGAAGTTTTTTCAACAGTGCAGCTTTCAAAGGGAGCCAAAAACTTTTTTTCTCATAAATTTTATTAACTATAACATTTCTAATAACGAATCTAAGAACGAGAATAGACCGGTTAGTCTCGAAATTTTCGAGTGTGATTCTGCCGATAATTGCGGAAATCTTTCAAAAAATTTTCAATAATATCTGCTCCATGTATTAAAACTTTGTGAATGGATGGGGGCATATAAAGCCACGGATATGCAGCTATAAATATTTCTGCAGTTTCCCACGCATATATGCGGAAAGCTGCCACTTGGACTGCGTACCCACAAGCCATTGTGTGAAAAATTACGCCAAGTCTTTCAACTATTTCCAATTGTACAACAGTTATTATTAAAGTTAAGTTCGGCTGCTGGAAAAATATTCTGGCAGTATTTCCGTTGTTTGTGTTTCCTGCACCCACCATTGGAATGTCCACCAAAATTCCCATCTGCTTTCTTAATTCATTTTGTATTTTTGTTTTTCGTGCTTCAATAATTTCTTTATCCTTTCTGCAAACCTGCCACTTTTTTATTGGCAATCTGTAGGCGATATGTATAATGCACTCAAAACACCGTATTCATGCATGGAGTGTCGATAGTCCAAACTCATATAAATATTCCTGTGGCTGTCTCAACCGAATCAACTTCAGATCGTTCATAATTTTGGGAATCGCACCACAAATTCCGCAAGATAGGTATGATGACAAATTTGTAGAAAATTGAAAGTTGTTGGCAGGATTTGTTCAATTTGTTTCTCAACATTTTTTACCTCAACTCGAAATAAGTCTGCTGATTCCTTTTCAAAAATTATTTTAATCGGTTTGCAAAAGCGAGTTGAATAAGGCCGGTTATTTTGCCATAGTATTTTAGATCCTTTTTGCATTTGTAAGGGCACTATACATACCGCAAATAAATGTTCATCAATTGTTCCAGTTTCGGGAATACTAAAACGTTGACGGTTGACCATCACAACCCCATTTATTTATTGCTTTTATACAATTATTGTTATTACAGTCGCAGGCAAAACATTCCTTTTTGGTTTTCACTAAAACATCAAAGCTCGTGTAAATGTTTGCAGTTCGTTCTTTGGCATCATATTGCATCATTTTATAATAATGTTTTGTAAAAAGTGTGCTAAAGCTGCAGGTGTATATGGTATATGAATATGAGTCCATAACTTTAAGAATTTTTTTAAATCGGAACCCAACTCTGAAAAAACCTGGGAAACGCTTCTTTTTCCAGCGTTAAAAAGACTAACGCACGTTCCTCTTCGTGCGAGGCCTTATTAATGATAGATGAAACTTTTTTTTACTTGAGTCTTGGTTGTGTACTCCGAAAAAGGCTTAACTGGACGTCGATAAAATATTGGTTCAAGGAAAATCAGATTACCTTGTAACCACTCATTGCTTCGTTTTTCAAACAATGCCACGATCCTATTGCTACCTTTTTACTTATACACCAATTTACTGGCAAAGCTTTTTAGTTGATTTGGAATTTGTTGTTTCTCAATTTTGTTGCATCGATAATATTAAAAACCACATGATTTTCAATCGCCAAAAATTTCTTGGTAGTACTTTTTCATTGTGACAAACTGCAAAAAGAGTGCACTTTGACACTGACATGGTAACCTGAAAATCGCAAAAAAATTTAAAAGTTGCAATAACCTGCAGCTAGTTTTTTCATTGAACATAGACAATGAACCATACTAACAAACAAACTAAACGCTACCCCAAATCCAGTTGAATCCACCAAAGTTTTATTCCACAGAAAATTGAGTTACACCAGCGAAAACACTCTATATCGAACGACATTTTGCACTACGATTTGCCACTAACACATATAAATACAGGTCACACACACCTCTCTTTATTTAAAACATGCCTAGAACTTTCTAAAAAACAATATTAATTCAATTCAAAATGGAAAGAATATAATGATGCATTTGCTAAAACATATGCTAACTTTGAAAGCTCACAGCTGGGTGAATATTGAGAGTATTATTATTATTATTGTTGGGGGGGATGTAGCACTGCGACCTATAAGATCTATTGTGCCCCCTTCATGGACTTAGAGTATTTCTCCTAGCCCAATATCCTCGATGAATTTTAGTATTGGTCCAACCTCACGGAGTCTGAGTTCGTCCTCGGATGGGGTGAGTTCGCCAAGGTGTTTGCTTCTCCTGCGCATCAGGGCAGAGAAAGTTTCTATCACTGTAGTGCGGTCTCATCATCTTCCCCGCAGAACCTGCAAAGACCATTAGACAAGATTTTCAGTTTTGTTAGGTGACGATTCAACCTACAATGTCCTGTTAGAAATTCTTAATTTGTTCTTTGATAAGCTCATACAGTCCTAGTAGCGTTTTAGGTTGTATGTCCCTGATGTTACCCGATCCTACTCCACAGAATGGTTTGGGCCCTACAAATGGAGATGATGCTCTTTTTCTGGGAAGTTTATCAGCCATTTCGTTTCCATAAATCCCTACGTGTCCCGGAATCCATAGAATTCGCACCTGCTTGAGTTGCCCTAGGATGTTCAGCTTATCAATGCACTCCATCACCAGTTTCCATGTGACTTGGTGAGATTTAAGTCCGAAATGCGCGATCTCAGAATGACCTCCATAGAATAACCATCAGTTACACAGATGGCATCACACAATGCCCGAATGAGACTTGAGGGCTTGAGACGGGGGTAACGTAGTTGGAACCATGGCATTCGAAGTAGATGGGTGCAATGACGATGTTGCAATTGAATTATCAAATTGGGTAGCATTCAATGACTCACTATTAAAATGCAAGAGGGTATGGTGTTTTAAATTACAAATATGACAAGCTCCAAGTATACACTCTCGTGTTTGATGACCCTTCTTCAAACAATTAAAACGTAGTCCAAGTCTTTTTGCCTTTTGCTGACGAGCGCTAGGTGGGAGATTCACGAAACGAGAGCAGTTGAATATTGAATGGTCTATGCATTCACAAAGCACACAACAGCTTGTAGGGGCATTTTTAACAACAAAATTTCTCCTTGTGTTGGAATGTACTTTTCTTTCAGCAATGCTAAACTTTCCATCTGAAGCTCTGATGGCATGTTCAACATTTTGCATGATTCGGTAACGCTTATCTAAGACCATCTCCAATTTTTCCCATGAATGCATCTCGTTGATAGATGAACTCTCTTCCCATTTTGCCTGAGTCGTCTTATCAAGCTTCTGCAACAAAACTTGAACGAGCATCGGTAATTTTCCCCTTCGTGGCAAGGTATTGCAATGCTCTGTAATCTTATCTGTCACCTCTCGCAACTTCCCAACCGATGAATCAGCCTTCTCAAGCCCAAATACCTCTGACGTGTGCTTGTAAAGATGCTTATTATCAAATCTCCTTTTAAGTATCTCTAACGCTACATAATAATTGTCCTGATTAATCTCCAAAAAACAACTTGTATCCAGAGCAGCACCTCTCAAACAGGAACGTAAATGCTGCAACTTCTCCAAGGTAGTGAGCTCAGTTTCATTTGAGGTAAACGCCACCTTCTACTTTCCATAACTATAATTGACTGCGATTCACTTTGATTCTTGAAAGTTGAGCAATGCTGTGATGTTATACTACGCTTCCCAAGTTCACGTTGAAGAGACGTTCGGAATTGAAACATAGATGATTGAATGGCATCAGGCAGCTCTCCAATCATACACTCAAAATCAATTTCTTCCAACTTTACATACACTTTCTCAAAATTTGATTTCAACTCTTTTGCTAATTCCAGAAGTCCTTTCAACTCATATTCATCCATCTGTTTCAAATGTTCAATGTCGTTGTCTTTCTTTAATTTTGTTAGGCGGTCATAAATTGACTGTGACCTCTTGATTAAGAATTTCTGAGATTCAATAGGACGGTAGCCACATGGATCAACAACAACAATTGTTTCAGGAGAATTATTTTCAGCCATATTTCTATTTTCTTATTATTGACAAATATATTATATAGTGACGATGATATGTGTTATAGCCTTGTCAGACCAAGAAAAAAGCCGCTTTTTCTGAAAGCAGCTTCAAAATTCTACAACAACAACAGGCTAATTTTCAAATTTCAGGGTTGCTTTGGTTTAGCTTTTGTTCAGCTCCCAAAGAAAAAGTTAAGTTGAAGCTACCAGGGCTGGGAAAATTCTGCCAGTTTGGCCAAGTTTTTGTTATTGCTTCCAAGTTTTGTTGCATTTTTCCGTCTTGGCATCAAAAAACAGCTGATGACGGCACTTAACATTTTAAAGTGATATGAAAATTGTTATTTTTATTTTATAATTTTAATAAAATTATGCCCAAGTCACACCAAACAAAAGCGATAAATTTTGAAGCTTCCGTTCACACACCACTTTCGCTTTTTATGAACAGCTGTTTTTTATTATGTTATACACACACAACGAACTTTGCGCGCACGTTGACAAAATTAAAAATGAAAATTTTTGAGAAATACATGACTTAGAACATTTTGCAATACATTCACATAATTCTTGCAGTCCCCTTTTTATACTAATGCCCGCTATTACTTCCTTATTTCGGCGCTGACGCAGCACTTGTTCTATTCTTAATTTTGATTCTTTAGCATAATCTTCTATATTATAAAGTGGGTCCATTTTATCTATGCAATTAAAATGTTTAGATAAATTTGGGTTTTTACTTAAAACTAATTCATATGGACAATAATCATGAACCATAGATGGGGCTGTATTATAACAATAAACAAAATATTGAAGCCATACGTCCCAATCAGTTTTATCAACGGATATATATGAACGTATGTATTCGTTTAGGGTTCTGTGACTTCTTTCAACAGTTCCTAATGTCTGATTATGTTGTGCTGTGGACGTAATGTTGTCTATTTTTAGATATTTGCACGTCATTTATTATTGAATTCTTGTATTCTGTACCCATGTCTGTAATGAACGTCTTCATTGGACCGTACTTAAGAATAAAAGATTCAAATATGGCTTTCGCGACAGTTTTTGCGCTTTTATTTGGTATTGGTATAGCAACAAGATATTTTGTTAGTTCACATATAACCGCATTTTCATTACCTTGTTCTTTTTAGGTTATGGACCAATTGTGTCGATCAAAACTTTATCGAAAACAGTTATTGGTGTGTCAGTAATGGTTAAAGGAGTTCTAGTAAGTTTCATTTTGGGGTCCTCACGAGATTGCATAAACTGCATAAACAACCGCTGCATAAACTAAGTAACAGTTAGTCCATATAAAAAAAAAATTTAACATTTGCGTTAAATTGTGCAACGATTGAGTTGAGTAAATTGCATAAAAGGTTAGCGTTTCCACATTGGTAATTAATTGTCTGGCAACTCTGCCGAAATTATATGACAAAAGTGAAATATTTTCCAAATTTAATTTAAACAGAAAATAAGAGTACGATTAATACATTATATTCTAATTATTGATTGCAATTTCTACCGTTAATTTAATTAATGTCTCCTTAGCTTGTTAGATTGGCAGTTAGTCTTGCGAGAACAGCTGATTCCATTAATTTATACACCGGCAACCGTTTCTCGGTTTCTAACTCGTGTGGACCCCAATTGTTTTTTATGCTTGGCATTTTGGACAATTACGTGTGTACTTTGTTATATGACGTGTCATATTTTTCCAGTAATAATGTCTCTTGATTTTTGCTATCGTTTTCGAAATGCCTGCATGACCTCCTTTCATTAGATTATCATGGAATGTAAAGAGTATTGCTTCTTCTTCTTTTTCATTTTCTATAATGGTCACCGGATTGAGTAGCGCTATTCTTAATTTCTTTAAATATTTATTGCCCATTTTTAGGTTTCCGTACCCAAAGTGTGCAAACAGGACCTACCATACAAACTCCCGTATAAATTAATGTTGTTATTAGAAAAGTTTTTTGTTTTTTGATATATCGAACTGAAATAAAACACTATAAGCTTCTGGTCCATATCCATTACCAGGAAAGGTACCTCCCACACAAACCCTCCTTTAAATTAATGACGTATCGATCTGAAATTTCGACACTATAAGTTTCTGATTCATATTAATCAACTATGTAAATTTCATGATACTAGGGTTACCAGGAGGGGTATCTCCCATACAAAACCAAATTACATTACAAACTTATAAAGAATAAAAGTACAATAAAAGTGTTACTCAAACTGTGTCTTTTGTTGATAATCAAACTGTAACAGAGAGAATATAGTGATACTAAGAAAGGAAGGTTGGATACGTGAAGAATATTACATCTTTGGCATAGCCAATTATAGCCTTATTTCTGTTTTTTTTTTTTTTTGTAGTATACTTTTAGGCTGTATGAATATTTCACTTTTGCTTTTGATCAAATTGGTTATGCAGTATGAATACTGATTTTACCCTAAACATAAGTCAAATCAAGAATTTAATATTTGGAGCATTGAGCTTTTGTCAATTTCATAATAAATGCATATTCATTGTTATTATGAGTTATTGAATACATAATTCATATTTGCGGAAAAAAAAAATATTGTTCGATGGTACGGAACCCTCTGTGTGCGGGTCCGACTCACACTGCTGATTTTTTTAAAATAATCAATTAAAATTTTTTCAAATATTTTTTCACTCGATGCCGTTTTAAGTTGGCTGATCCCGTTTATACCGGCTTCAGTTTCGAACGTTTGGAAGAACTGACCTTAGTCGAGAAATCCATTAGTTTAAAGGTCGCTAATATTAATTCTTGCTATAACTTTCCTTCATTGTTTAATTAAACATGTCATAGGTGTTATACGCAAGGTCACTACTTTTCGTACATCATCATTTTTAATAATAATAATTGGGCAAATTTTCTTTTTGTATTCCTGCGCAGGATTTTTTCTGTCTACTTTGGTTTCTTGTAGTGACTTTTAATATATGTGATTGGTATAGCCACAATGTCTTTTAATCCTCTCATGGTTATTCTATATAACGCATCTACTACATACTTGTCTTTTCCTTTAAAATATTCTACTTTGAATTTTAATTCCTCTTAATCTAGTCTCATACGAGTAAGTTTTGAACTTGGATTTACCATCGAATATAAGTATGTAAGTGGTCTGTGGTCTGTTTTGACAAAGAAGAGTCTACCATATACATATGGTCGAAAATGATTTATTGCCCAATGTATTGCTGCTAATTCTTGTTCAGTTGTACTCTTATTACTTTCGCCTTTTGTGAATGTACGAGATGCACAGGCCACAGGGAGTTGAATTCCATTGTATTTTTGAGTTAAAACTTCTCCACATGCCTCTTTACTTGTATCTGTTATTATACAAAATTCCTTTTTGAAATCGGGATATTTTACTAATGTTGGATTCATTAGTTCTTTCTACAATTATTCAAATGCTTTTTGACAGTTAGGTGTCCATTCAAATTGAATTTTTTTTTTACATAATCGTATTTTCTGACGTGCATAATCAGAAAAAATTTTAATGAAATATCTATAGTAATGGACTGGGTATTTTTCTATGACATCGTATATCTTGTCATCTGGTAAGATACCTTTGTCAGTATATTTATGACCAAGAAAAATCACTTCATGCATGAAAAATGAGGACTTGTCAGGATGCAATTTTTGGTTGCTTTCCCACATAAATCAAAGACATTGGTAAGTTTTTTAATCATGTGTTTTTCTGAACAACCGATGACTATTTGGTCATCCATATGTATAAATGCTTGAGATGGTTCTAGACCAGAAAATCCAATTATTATCATTCTTTGAAAGGAATTTAGCGCTATTTTTGAACCATACGGTAATCGTGTGGAACGATAAGATCCATTGCTCGTTGAATTTTCTTCAAGTTCTGTTTCGTGAAATCCAGACATTAAATCTAAACACGAGAAGTATTTTGCTCTGCCTATTTGATCAAGAATATCATCTATTTTTGGAAGGGGGAATTTATCGGCTAAAAGTTTTTTATTTATTTGTCGATAAACTATTTAACAGACGCCATCTTTTCCGGTAAGGATTTTTTCGGTACAAGTAATAACGGGCTATTGTATTCAGATACAGATGTTTCCACTGTTTTGTCCTTAATCAATTTTTCTACTTGGTTAGTTATTTCATCCTTTTGACTCTGAGGAATTCGGTAGTTTTTTATATATATAAGGGTTCTTCATCTCTCAATCTTAATTTTTGTTTATAAAAGTTGTTGGTGGATATCGATTCTGATTGTTGGCCGAATATATCTGTGTAATTAAAACAAAGGTTTGTAAGTATATTTTTAAAAGATGGTCGAAAATGTTTCTTTAGTTTTGTCAAAATTTTATTTTCCCTATTTCTATCCGTTTTGCTTACTATCTCATAATCCTCAAGGGATTCAATTTTTACTTCGTTCATATTTATAACTTGGGTTGAATCAGTTGTATTTAGAATTCTTACGAAAGTATGTTTCGAATTTGAAATTGTGTTTCCTATATATACACCATTTACAACTTCTTGATTTGGTATAAGTATTTGTGACTCTGTTGAATTTATTTTTATTTGTCTTACTACTTCGGATCGTGATGGTAATACTATTGTGTTATTGTCAACTGTATGAACTATAGGGATGTGTATTGAATAATTTAAATTATTTGGTTTGAGGGTAAACCAATCTTGTTTTGGTTTGAAATCCAATTGACAATTAAATTTTTTTATAAAATCCATAACTATTATTCCATCACTTGATGTTGAAAAATTTGAATTAACTATGTGGAAATTTTGTGGGATTGCATACTTTCCTGTCGATAATTCGACGAAAGCTAATCCAGTGGAATTGATAAAACCCGCACCAATACCACTTATTTGTGTTGTCACATTGTAATCTATGTCTTGATATTTATCTGTGTTTTCTTTTAAAATGGAGATATCCGCTCCAGTATCTATTAATAAAGTAATGTGTTTACCTGTGTATTCGTTGTTTACTTTTATAAATATGTTGAAATTAAGATTGATAGTATGAATTTTTGAATTTACTGGATTAGAGTACTTAAGGGACTTTGATCGTTTTCCGAATTACTTTGAGTAATTCGAACATTTCTATTATTCCTAGTCTGATTGTTGTTGCCGTTATTATAGTTATTTTTATTGTTTCCTCTATAATTTCTATCTCCTCGGCCTCTTCCATTGCCGGTTCCTCGGTAGTTATTCCCATAATTATTTCCTCGGTAATTTCCATTACCACGATATTAGTTATTACCTCTATAATTACAAATTGTTGTTACATTAATGAAAACACTTATTCATGCATGCTGAACACGAATCAGTTAACAGTTTTCTTCTAACACGTACCATTTAAAAGTTATGATAGATTCAATTTTTGTGATTACTAGTGAAGATTGCACTGTGCGACAAAAAAAAAATTATAACATTAATTAACCTATTCTTTGTTAATTTGGACATGCTGAACACGAAACAGTTAACGGTTTTCTTCTAACACGTATTATTCAAAAGTTATGATAAATTAAATCAATAAAGAGAGCGAAAAAATTGTACTTTTCAATCAAAAATCGTACTTATTTTTTATTATTATGAATTTTATAAAAAAAAATAGTAATATAATTACACATATAATAACACATATAATTATCTGTTATTGTTTTAGTTTTCTATTGTATGTTCATCAGTTTTGCTGATAGAACTTCTACAGATTTGCCTCTTACACTAGTTTTTAACTTTTCTATTACTTGATTTAGTGACGTCTCAGCGCCTATCAAGTTTCGTGCTGTTTCTTTTAGTTTTGTTTTTATTAGCGTAACAGCTAATTCATCGTGTGCTCCCTTGATGAAGTTCAGCAATGAAAGTGCTTCAAGGAATGATTGCAAGTTTTCTGGTCTACCGTCAAATTCTAGGATTAGCCGGGAGGCCGTATTAAGGAAGTCTACTGGTGTCTGAGCCGTTTTGGGTATGGTGCACTCTGCTATATTGTAACCTTCTAGTTTAAAGGCCGTTTCATGGCTCTCTGATATTTTTATATGAAGATTATGTTTGTTGGCAACATTAAGAAGTTTATTTCTAATTTCATAACAAAAACCTTCCGCCGCAACCTTATACGCTACTGTTAGCCACTCAAAATTTACGTTAATAAAACTTCTTATTTTTTCGCCCTTACCTAATAGTATCTTTAAATGTTTATCTAGTGTCTCTTTAGATATTTGTCTATTTTGAGACACACATTTAAAAGATTTGTCAAAAGTTTCTTTTTGGGTTCTTAATCTACTAACAATTTCTGTCCATTCCATACCATATGGGAGTCATAATTTTAATAAAGTTTGGGTCTTTTGTCAGTGTTTGGCGTGTAGCTTCTAAAGTTGTTTGAGACATAGTCAGTCAATCAATTATTAGAATCAAATTTAGTTTATATTTTGTTTAGTGCATCTGCTCGGCTTATATACCGTTTCTTTAATTATTTATTATGCAGTGCATATAATGCTAACATAAAAAATATGTTAGGAATAATAACTTTGAAAACTAAATGTTGTATTTGTTAATTTTTGGGGAAAAATATGTTAAACAAAAGAAAAAAATGGGGTAAAACAAGAAAAACATATCAATTGCATATAAATGGTTTACATAAAACAAACATCAAATTAAGTTTACACCATTTATATGGGGCTTATATTATTACTTAAATTATAAAATTTTTATGATTCATCAACATTAAAAAAAAAAAAATTTTATTTATTCTTATTATTTTTATAGTGAAGTGAATAGTATTATAAGTTTTTCATTAAGTTTGTAACACACAGAAGGAGACATCGCAGACCACATAAAGTACCTATATATATTTGTGATCAGCTCGATGAGACGAGTTGATTTAGCCATGCCCGTCTGTCTGTCTGTCTGTATGTATGCAAACTAGTCTCTCAGTTTTTGAGCTAGAGAGCTGAAATTTTCATAGGTTTCGTTTTACCATACGCAGCACATTTGTCGGAATCAGCCGAATCGGACCACTTGGGGGGGGTACCTCCCATACAAACCCCCTTTTAAATTAATGTTCTTATTAAAAAAAGTTTTTTGTTTTTTAACATATGGAACTGAAATTTGGACACGATAAGTTTGTAATCTATGGCCATCAATCATAAAATTTTTAAATTTCATGATCCAAGGGCTACTAGGTGGGGTACCTCCCATACAAACCCACCTTTAAATTAATGTTCTTGTTAGAAAAAGTTTTTTGTTTTTTAACGTATCGAACTGAAATTTGGACTCTATAAGTTACTGATCTATATTCAACAACCATATAAATTTCATGATCCTAGGGTTACCAGGAGTTGTACCTCCCATACAAACCCAAATTAAATGGCAAACTTCTTTACATAAGGAGTATAAAGCAAAGTCGAAATTTCGAGAAGTTAGAATACTGATTACTTCTAAGCCACGCAACGTATTTTGATACGGTTTTCACTGCTAATTAAAGAATTTCCTTAGAAAAGTTTGCATGTACATAAATAATTGATTCAATAATAAAAGTAATTATGTAATAATCATAATTATTCATTAATTATCCATATTTGTTATTCACTAAAGACAGCAACACTAAGTTTGACATTCACCAAAACAGATATTTGTAATGCACTACAATATCAAACAGCTCTTTTTGGTTCACAAAACAGTTCAAAAAGGAGTTCTTTTCCCATTTACCAATACTGTATTTTGATAATTTCACAGGTTGGCTTTGCGGACGAGTCCCGTTTTGTTCGCTTATAAAAGTAATGTATATTTAGGGAAAAAGCATTTACTGCTACTACAATATTGCAGCTTTTCATTCTTTACACAGCAAAGTTTCTTCAAATGTGATTTTAGAATTAAATTAAAGTAATTATTATTATCATTTAAGCCATACTATAAGGTAAAGAAAACATTTGTTTACTTGCAATATAAGGAAAAAATGTCCCTACCAACGATCAAATAGGTCAAGTAAATCCTTTTATTCTGTCAAAGATCAATGGACTGATTCAAACATACTACTCTGTAGACAATGCTATTGATCTGGAAGAGTCTGTTCATTTCCCAACAGAATTTCTTAATTCTCTACAGCCTTCTGGTTTGCGCCCACATAAATTAGTTTTAAAAGTAGGGTGTCCCTATTTTATTACGGAACCTTAATCCACCAAAATTGTGCAATGGTACACGTTTACAGATAAAATCATTAAAAAAACTACATAATAGAGTGTACAATACTGACCGGATGTGGAACTGGAGAAGTCGTTTTAATTCCCCGGATTCCATTAATACTAACGGTTCTACCTTTCCAATTTAGAAAATTGCAATTTCCTATAAAATTGTCATTTTCAATGACAATTATCAAATCACGAGGTCAAACATTCAACGTTGTGGGATTATTCCAGAGCATTCAGTGTTTTTCCCATGGACAGTTATATGTAGCTCTTTCTCGCGTCAATTCAGTTCGTATTGTGTAATGACAAAAAAGCTGTAGAAATTGTATACACAGACATATTATAAACAAAAATTTGTTAAAAACTTAATTAATAAAATTTCGTGCTATCAATACCAAAGCGATATTTTTTAAATTGCACCCGTGCAAAGCAGTTCGGTTTGCTAGTTTAAAGAATAAATGTACAATAAAATTGCCACTCAAACTGATGTGATGCTAAGAAAGGAAGGTTGGATGTAACCCGGAGGAGCGTGAAGAGTATTACATCTTTGGCATAGCCAATGATAGCCTTCTTTCTGCTTTTAATTAACATTCTTTTTTTTATTGACAATTTTGGAATTGATTTCCACACATATATCATAATTCAATAAATTTAGATTGTGAAAATATTCTCTTCGATGTCACGGCCGCCATGAAATATAAAAGTCCGAACATCTTGGTGTCTGTTATGAGACTGTGCTTTATTCGTTTTTAATAAGTGTCATTAAGCTGAGAATAATAGGCTATATTGTGTTTATGCAATTCTGTGCAGTCAAGCAAAGCAGACGTGTTTCCATTTCTAACGCTCCGCAAAGTTAAGTTCCTTTTAAAATTTATTGTGCATTACTTTATTGGATCGTGTTTCGGCTTATTTAGTAGTACTATATTTACTTTTTAAAATAACTTTTGTGCCTATTAATATGCAATTTACACCAAAGCACATCAACATCAACATTGATGTGCCTACTAATACGCATCAGATTCGACAACAACCACAACGAAAATTACGTCATTCTTGGGTTGTTGTTGTAGAATGTGATGGGGATCAATAGTCGCATCAAGAACTGATGTGCCTTGATATGAAAATTAATAATGGTCACTCTAGACATTTTCTGCCAGTGTCGCCAAGTTTTTCCTAGTGCTTCCAAGTTTTTTTGTGTTTTTCCGCCTGTGGCATCAAAAACAGCAGCTAATGGCACAAAACATTGTTAAGTAAACCATAATTTTTTTTTTTTTTAAGAATTTAATAAAATAAGTATCAGGAATGAAAAAGGGAATTGGAAGAACTATTTGCATATGTTGCAAAATGTTCTAAATCATGTATTTTTCACAAATTTTTAGTTTTTATTTAACCAACGTGCTCTCAAGTTCCACGAGTGTGTACAACCAAAACAAAAAACAGCTATTCGTGATGCAAAATATCTGGTGTGAACGAAAAACCCCATCAACTTGATGTACTTTGGTGTAAATTGCATATAAGTTCATATTTTTTTGTTTTTTACATTTTTCTGAAGATCAGTGCATTTTGTTTGTTTTTCTCCTGTTCATTAGTTTTACCTGTGTATTTTGTTATTGCATACATTTCTAAGTTTTATTTTGTGAGCATTGTGGTTGCTAAACCAATCTGTTATTGATTTGTGTCTTTGTACCGTTTTGGGTCTATAGTATTGGTTCTACTTTTGTGCTTTGGGTTTGTAACTTTGGTTACACATTGCACCAGCCTGACAGGGTGTCACAATCTGCATTTTGTTATTATTTTTAATTAATTTTTATTTAAATTTATTGTTGTTGCATCAGTTTATTGAAAATGATTTGTTGCAATCCAACGTGTAAAAATATAGAGACATTTGATGAGGATTCACATCGGGCAGTACGATGCTGGCTGTGTGACAATTATTGCCAGTGTGTGGGATTGAACGGCCAAGACCATGACAGAATACTTAGTAGAGCTAAATCTACTTGTGGTAAGTTGACATGACCTTTTTCGGACATTCAAGTTACCTTGTTCCCTCTGGAAACCATGTTTTCATTGATAGCTTGAAGAACTTTCTCTGTTCCAAATGTATTTTGTTGTAATTGTTGCATTATTACCCCTCCTTAGAAATTTCACTCTGTCTTACATACCATGCTACTGTACAGACTACACCTCTTCCTCACCGGCGTCTTTGTTTCCGCAAAGCGAATTTTGAATCACTTAATTTTCTGCTTGCACAGATTGACTGGTCCTTTCTTTACAGTTGTACCGATATGTCCGTGGCCACTAAATTCTTTTATGACACATTGTACTCTGCCTTTGCTAAATGTATTCCTCTAATGAATGTACGGATCGTACAAATCACCTTGGCTTAAGCGTGAGCTCTCCACTTTAAAAAACTTAAAGTCAAGATTCTATAAAAAAATTAAAATCTCTGGGTCTTCCTGTGATTTTGATAGATTTTGTGTGGCACGTTATAAGTTTCTCTCTCTTAATTCCCGTTGCTACAACACTTATCTTATCCGTTGTAGGTTGCAATTTTCAAGTAATCCCAAACGGTTTTATAATTTTGTTAATGCTTAGCGCAAATCGGCTTAATTTCCTTCTTTTTTTTAGATAATTTGCATGCATCAAAAATATCTGACTTATTCGGAAAGTTTTTCCAAACGAACTTTTCTTCAGCAACATTTTCTGGTACTTCCTACCCTTATCATATTAACACAATTAACAATTTCAGAATCCCTGAACTTGATGAGGTGAATATTCTTCATAATCTAAGATCCCTGAAATGTTCTTATTCTCCTGGTCCAGATAATGTCCCTAGTTGTGTCCTTATACGGTGTGCAAACTCCCTGTATAGGCCATTTTAAGCTTTTTAGCTTATCACTACAGGTATCTTCATTTCCGCCTATTTGGAAGGAATCTTTCATTATTCCTCTCCATAAAATAGGAAATAAATCTTATATCTCAAATTATAGGGGCATATCTAAACTGTCCGCTATCCCAAAATTGTTTGAAAAGGTCCTCATAACGAAATTGCAACATTTCTGTAAAGCAGTTATTTCTCCATCACAGCATGGATTTGTAAAATGCAGGTCCACAACCACTAACCTCCTTCAGTTTACTTCATTTGTTAATCAAGGTTTCGTCAAAAGGTCACAAACTGATGTTATTTACTCAGACGTTACTAAAGCCTTTGACTCAGTTAATCATGACCTTCTTTTGTATAAACTAAATATTATGGGCTTTCCGAATAAGTTGGATTACATCCTACTTAAAAAATCGTTCTCAAAGAGTGTTTTTTAGGTTTTCTCTTTCAGATATTGTCCACGAAACTTCTGGGGTTCCTCAAGGTAGTCATCTAAGACCTCTTCTTTTCAATTTGTTTATTAATGATCTGTCTCTCTCCATCTCACACTCTCGTGTGCTCATTTACGCTGATGATGTAAAATTGTGCCTTTCAGTTGATGATGGCGCCTCGCATCTTAAACTTCAAGAGGATATTGATTCTTTACGTACTTGGTGCTTGATTAATTATTTAGATCTAAATATTTCTAAATGTAAGCTCATGACATATCATCGATGTTAGCCTCATTTGTTTACTTACAAGATTGACAATGTCCTACTTGAGCGAGTCTCTACGTTTAATGACCTCGGTGTCCTGTTTGATCTTAAGCTGTGTTTTAACTAGCACGTCTCTTCTGTTGTAAGCAAAGCGAAGGGTGTTTTTGGTTTCATCAAACAATGGTCTATTGAATTTAATGACCCATATACCACTAAGATTCTTTTTATGTCTCTTGTGCATCCAATTCTCGAGTATTGCTCTTGCATTTGGTCACCGCAATATTTAATGTATCAAGATCGAATCGAGTCTGACCAGAAACAATTCCTTCTGTTTGCTCTTCGTGGCCTCAACTGGAATATTAATTTCCGGTTGCTATCTTACCCTGATAGACTCCTGCTTATCATTCTTCCGTCTTTGGCGCATCGTAGAATTGCTCTAGGGATTTTCTTTTTTCATAAGCTCTTAATCGGAAACATTGACTCTCCAGAGCTTTTACATCCTTTGATTTTTTCTATCCCTAGTCGTCCTACGAGAAATTTTGTCCCTTTCGTGTTAAATAGATGCACTACTAACTTTGCCCTTCATGATCCTTTCAGAGTTTTACGCTTATATTATAATAAGTTCTATCATGTTCTCTCTCCTGAATTATCTCCGGAATCAATTAATTTTATCATTCTTCGTAGCCTACGGGATTCATGACCTCACTGGCTGGATGCACTGGATTTTGGTGATCAGCTGTACCGTCTGTGGAGCTTATGTGGCTCTGACCACGCATGGCTGTAAGTAGCGGCATAGCTCGCTAGTGTCGCAAATAAACTTCGCTCACCGAGTCAGAGGCTGCTGTTTTATATTATGTTATTATTATTATTTTTTTTTTTTTTTAATTCTGTTTTGTTTCTCTTTCTTATTATTAATTTATTTTTATTTATTTTTATTTCTTTATTAAGTGTTATTGTTTGATTTTAAATCTCTTGTTTTTATTTCTATGCTGACAGGTTTTTGTCACTGAATATATAAATAAATAAAATATGTGTGTATGTGTACATGCGCCTATGGCAATGTACTTTAATTATCTTCTGCAAGCGCAGCATGAGCGTCTACGACAGTCAATGACTGAAGTGGCTGATCATGTTTCAGTGTGATTGGAATGTTCGCTGACATAAACAAATAATAAACAGTTTATGTATTATGTTTATATATGTAACAAAGTGTTACATATTGATACATCCATATAATTGCATGAGCACACTACACCATTTTTCACGCAGTTATCTTTTATGGGGCCCCAGTTTGGTCTGATGTCGAAAGTTGTCAAGTTAATAAACTGCAAGTCACCCAAAATATGATATTAAAAATGATTTTTAATCTGCCCTGGCACCATTTCACCATTGACTTGCATCACAAAGCAAATATCGAGTTAATAGTACACAGACGTGCTGGACTTTCCTTAAATTTTAAAATAAGTGTATCCAATCTAACTTTCTACTTGTAAATAGTATAGCACAAATTCTTTAGACTTAAGTGTAGATATAAGTAATAATTATTACATAAGTTTTTTTAGGGGTTGTGTAAATCTTTTATCCCTCAAGCAAGCGATTGCTGGATATACATCTGTTCTCTTCCCCCCAGCTTAACTATGATTGAATTCGGGGACGAATTTGTGGATGATGTGTTGGACCGGCACCCGGTCATCATTGCCGGATGATCAATGCATGAGCAACAGACTGGGTTTTCCCGCAAGCCAACCAATGCTCGAGTCAGAAATTAAGCAATGTGGTGGCCACGTCCCAGTTCGGATTCGTGAAAAACCGTTCAACCATCGACGCTGTCTCTGAGGTGACCAATATTGCGCAGGAAACGATGCGAGGCAGGCGATGGGCAGACGGAGACAAATAATACTGCCTAGTGATCACGCTCGACGTAAGGAACACCTTCAACTCGGCAAGATAGGACAGAATCATGAAGGCTCTTACCGACTTCCGGTGGGGTGCCCCAAGGGTCTTTTCTCGGTCCCCTCCTCTAGAACATAATATATGATGGCATTCTTAGACTATACTTACCAGGCGTGGTAAATATTGTGCGATTTGTGGATGACATCACACTAGTGGTCGTTGCAAAGCACATTAGTGAGTCGGTTGAGCGTAGCAACACAGCCATTATAAGATACATAAGACGGAAGCGCTTCTCATTATTAGTCGGAAAATCGTGGAGAAAGTTACGGTCACAGTCGATAACACGGCCATCACAGCAAAAAGACGGCTGGTGTATCAAGGGGCAACCCTAGACAATAGGCTCACTTTCAAAGAATACTTATTATACGCCAGTGATAAGGTGGCAAGATCGAGTAAGGCCCTCTCAAGGATACTGCTGAACACTCGTGGCCCAGACAAGGACTCAGGCTGCTGCTGATGAATGCAACCAAATCTGTTATGCAATATGGGAAAAATCAATGGACAGGAGACATCAGGAGAGCGTCTACAGACTGGGCGTACTCAGAGTAATGTATGGGAAGATGCTACACTTGTACTTGCGGAGCTGGTACCAATTGACCTACTCGCCATGGAGATGACAGAGGCCCAAACGTAGAGATCACGTCCTCCAGAGTAGGCCAGAGCACAAAGAATCCAAACGAGATGCTAAACCATCAAGACTTGGCAGACGCGCTGGGACAGCACCACGAAAGGACGCTGGACGCACAGGGTGATCCCAAGCCTAGCAGAGAGAATTGGATGGAGGCATGTTGAAGGGAATTTTTACCTCAGACAGCTTCCAGCACGTTATATTCGATTGTAAATGATTCGATATAGAGCAGCTTGAGTTGAGAGATGACCTAGGAGAACAGCCTGTTATCGGGAACACAGTTGTCACATGCTGTGGCCCGGAGAGATTCCGACGCAAACAAGACGCCGGCAAATTTTGCCGGCATCAGCTTTACGAAGCTTTGCTCATCGCAGTACCATAAGGTCCTGGTATGACTCTCGTTTCTTCTCTAAATAATTAAAAAAAAAAAATTAAAATATAGTTTGTACATATTTCTTATTCTTACTTCTAATAAACAAACAAAAAAAAAACTCCGCATAAGGAGAAACCCAATTTCTGCTACCTGCGCAAACACTGAGTATCAGTATTAGCTGAGTTATCCGGTTAACTCTAATTCTTTTGAATTCTTCTTTCTTTTAACAACTCATTCACGCATAATCAATCCTTTTAAATGCTCGCACAACTGAAAATTTTTTCTCTTACCAAAACAACTGGTTATTCGTTGTATTGGTTACATGTGTCACGTCATGATTAAGAAAAGAAATTAGAGCGAGAGAGAACAAAAGACAACAAAGCATGACAACGGACAAGAACAAAGCGGACGAAATTGTAAGCAGTCAGTTGGCTGTGACATGAAGAAGCAAACGGACGTTTCCAGTCTCGTACTAGGGGATGGCCAATTCTGTTGGTCCACTTAGTCCGGTTCATTAAATATAATTACACAGTGAGGTTGTTTTCTTTTTGTTATTTTTTCTATTTGTTTCGTTTATTGTTTAGTTCTTTATTGTGTTGACTATTTCTACATTCAAATTCTTCATTAAGTGTACACATGTACAAATGCTTCAATTAATTTACTACATGTACTCAATAACAATCCAACTGATTGAGTTGGCAGTTCATCTCTTCTAACAGGACGTGTATATGATTTATTGCATTTAAAAGAAATACAAGTTTTAGAAAGATACCAAATTGTTGAACATTACTTGACATTTTATCGGAAGTGGTACTGAACTTGTGCGCGAAAGAAGAAGAACGATGTTGTACCGTAAATTGGATTGTGTTACGTTTTTGGCACAAGCATAAAAACTGATCGTACTGTTTAACGAGTCCCACATTTAGGGTTATAAACATTCAGAGGTTAGTAACAAAAAGCAGTGTCGTGAAAACAGTACGTAAATAAAAAAATTTTGCACGAACGCTGTGAAAACGCCGGTTTTTCAACATTGGGTACGAGAGCAGATTTGATAATGAGACTTACAGAATATTGCAGTAACGACGAATATAATAGCCTTGAAAACGAAATGCTTTGCTTAAAAGCAAACTATTCGAATTAGAAAAGAAAGTCCTTGAACTGTCTAGACGAACATTCCAACCAACAGGCGTCTCATCACCGCTTTTCGAAATTGCACCCGCCATTTATCGCCATTTCTTCTTTACATGGCTCACACAGGCAGCAACCGCATACACAAAATTTTTATACCAACTCAAACGTACTCGACGCCACGAGTTGCTACGTCTCAGCAACAAAGTTGCGTCGAACCGGTAAGTCAAAACTTACAAACAAATTCAGTCTCATCGACTCATGTTGCTACGTCTCAGCAAATCCGAATGTTCCGCAACAACGTATATACCCACCCAAAGACTATTAAAATGTATAGACTGGACAGAGCGCTCAATGTATGGGTGTGCCTCTTAATTTTTAAACCCAACAACAAATTGTGTGAATACTTGGTATTTACCCGAGATAAAAGCACCACTTAAATTGACCAAGTCGTCTGCTCTATATGTTTTATACTCTTTGACCCAACTACTGATCATGTTCAATATGGAAATGTTGCGCCAATGTTTACAAAAAACAATGCGTCTACGAATAATGAGGCTAACAATCAACAAAGTTCGAGCAAGGTAAGCAATTTAATAAGGCATACACGAACATGCAAAATACGTACTCGCGCGAAGAGAGTTAAGAGATAATGAATGGCCCAAAACTTTTACTACGAAATGTTAACCATCGGAAAAAACTTCAGACGCAGAAACTGAAAGACATGTTATAAATAATGTTAACGATGACGAACTTAAGCGGAAATATCAAACAATATGTCTCTTGCAACGGCATTCTACGAGACATTCTCAACTACCGATGCTTGTTAAAACCAAAGGCTATTCTAAACCTTCCGTTAATGATTCTGGTTCTATGTCAAAGAATCACGAAAACAAAAAACAGAACACGAAAATCGTAAAACGCTACAATTGTTCAAGGCCGGGGCATATATCAAGTAACTGTCCAGAGCCATAACGTAAATCATGATGCAAGATTTGCAATCAAACTACCCAAGTGACGGCCGATTGTAATGAGAAGCCTAAGAAATCCGTCGGCATCAATATAATTGAAACCAAAAGAGAAAACGAAATTTTAAAAATCATTTTTATAAACAAAAACGAAACGAAATCCTTTATCGATCCGGGTAGTACACGAACTTTTACCAGAAAATCATATGCTGAAAAGATTGGTTTCGCGCAACTCTGCTCAGTAACGTTGAATGGGTTTGGAGGCGGGAAATATTTCTGCACACGAAAAAGACCAACGAAAACAATAATTGACGAACATACGTTTGAAATTGATATGCTGATTATAAAAGACAGCCTTCATACTGAAAATGATCTGTTTGGCAGAGACATCTTATGCAGTAAAGGAAATCAACTTGTTATCGATGGAGACGATTGCCATAGTAGATGGCAAAGAAGTAGTTAAATCCATGGTAACTAAGTATAAATTTTGTTTCGCTGAAGATATTGTACATCTGGGCAGGAGTGCCATATCAAAAATGGGAATAGAACTAATGTCAACCGAACCGATATGAACAAAACCGTACCGTCTGACCTTCGCTCAAAGACCTATCGTCTCAAATATAACTACCAAACTATTAGAAAACGACATAATTCGCCCGTCAGACTATCCTAACGCATCTCGTAAATGGAGAATGCCGACTCTCGGTAGACTATCGCCGTCTAAACACAATAACAGTTAAAACTCCATTCCCTATGCCAAATATCGAAGAACAGTTAGCTCAACTCGCCGGCAATGATTATTTCACTCAACTGGACCTGCTTAAGGGGTACCATCAAATTGGGATGGAAGAGTCATCAAAAATGTATACTGCGTTCGTTAAAACCGATGGACATTACGAGTACAACCGTATGCCTTTTGGACTCGTGAGCTCCAGCCGTGTTTCAACGAGTGATGAACAAAATAATTGCACGAATGGAACCAGGTCAAGTTCTAGCGTATCTAGATGACGTAATTATACCAAGCAAAATCAGAGGGATTACAACGCCTTGAGAAATTCCTCGAAATCCAAAGCGAAATTTGGCTGTCACTACGTCTTAACACATAAATTAACTTTTCTAAATCACATTATCATCCAAGACGGAATCACACCAGGAGGACATAAGGTCGAGCCAATCCGAAGATTCAAACCCCCAACCAACATGACTGAAGTATGACGTTTCTAAGGACTCACGGGTATTTTCGTGAATTCGTTGAGCACTATTTCATCATATCAAAACCGATTACACGTCTGGTACGAAAATAAGGAAAGAACCGATTTATTTGGAAAGAAGATCAGCAAAGCGTATTCAACGAACTTATTGACAAGTTAAGCAGTATGTCGCTACTCGTTCTGTATGATTTCGAAGCTTTCCACGAGGCCAAAGCACGTACTTATAAAGAATTAATACCGAATATTGCTCGCTGATGGATTAAGATAATGAGATATGATCTTACCATTGGCCATCTTCAAGGCTCACGGATGTCACACATCGATGCCCTAAACCGATTTCCATGTTCTTCGATAACCGAACTGCTGCTCGAAGAAGTCGTCCGTATTGCTACAGCTGCTGTTGACTATTAGACTGCCTAAACGCCTGATATCTGACCGCGGAACCGCCTTCATAACGAAGGTATTCGAGGATTATTGTAAGAGGCACAATATCAACAACATCTAAACTGCTGTACGTACGACGCTTGCAAACGGTCAGATTGAACCCGCCAACGAAACGATTTGGAACTACATCCGTACTTCAACCAACGAACCAAAAGACTAGGACCTAAAACTTCACAACTTGCAGTGGTTTGTCAAAAAACGCAAAGAAACTCTAAAAACGTTATACAGAATCATATAACTGCCGCTATCCATAACGATGAGGAAGACGGGACGAGCATCAGCATCATCGAAGACAAACGTCAATAAGCTTCGCAAAACATACTATCCGAGCGTGAAAAATGGAAACTACACTTTGACACGAAACACGCTACTCCAACCAGTTACACCCACAGGCAACTGGTAGTCATCGAAAACGAAACTACAGTTACTGTTGAGTCCTGCAAGCTCGAACCCCCCAGACAGGTCACGAAAGAACTAGGTAAGGATCGTTACCTAATAGAGTACATGCCTGGACAACGGATAAGAACAAAGCGGACGAAATTGTAAACAGCCAGTTGGATGTGACATGAAAAAGCAAACGGACGTGTATAATGTATACAAAAATTATTACATTTAAAAGAAATAAATGTTATTTAACGATATCAAAGTATTGAGCCTTATTTGACCAATGAGTTTTTCACTGTCATTCAGTACTACTCTGAGTGTGGCTCACGTTTGGCAATCACACAAAATCACACACACGTTTCAATCAGCTGTTTATTCAAACATCAATGTTGAAAAATGAAATCTCAGCGTTTTCTAGCACACGTAGGGTTTTTTTGGACGAAATTAAAAACATTCGACATCAAACCCGTCAAAATTTTCTAGCACATACCCGCATTGATTAGGTTGTGGAAGATTAAGTGGCATTAGCCACTGGCATTCGCATATTAACACATGAACACAGATGAAATTTCGACTGTGTTGACATGTTCCTTTGCATGTTGTTGTTGCGGTTTATCCAGTCTATACAATATTCGCAATCTTTGTTGGGCATACCAAGATTACACACAATTTGTTGTTGAGTGTTCTCGGGATGTGAAACAAAGAGAGAAACAAAATTTCGCTGTACACTATTCATCGTCTTTAGTTTGGTTGTTTGGTTTGTTTACGTAGATGCAATTCCACTCAAATTCTTCGAAATTGCTGTTGTATTACTGGTTTCACAGTGAGCATTCAATGCAGCATTCACAGAAAGTGTACATATTGCATTTTGCATTTGCGGAACAGCTGTTCTTTGTTTTGGTTATACACACACGTGGAACTTTGGCTAAATTAAAACAAAAAATTTGTGAACCAGAAAGAAGGCTATCATTGGCTATGCTAAAGATGTAATACTCTTCACGCTCTTCCGGGTTGCATCCAACCATCCTTTCTTAGCATCACTATATTCTCTCTGTTACAGTTTGAGTATCAAGAAAGAGCACCGTTTGAGTGGCATTGTATTTTTATTGTACTTATACTCTTTATATAATGTGAGTTTGTATGGGAGGTACCCCTGCTGGTAACCGTAGGATCATAAAATTTACACGGCTGATGGTTATGGAACAGAAACTTATAGTATTCAAATTTCAGTTCAATAAGTCAAAAAAAAAAAAAATTCTGTTAAGAACTTTAATTTAAAATGGGGTTTGTATTGGAGGTATCCAGGATCATGAAATTTACATGATTGATGGATATATATCAGAAACTTATAGTATCCAAATTTAAGTTCGATACGTCAAAATAAAGAGGGCGCGCTGCATGTGTCTATATTCTTGTAATAGTCTTTGGCTCAATTTTCCGATATATTCGACGCCATCTACATATGACACATATTTCAGTTAGTTAGTTTTAGCGCCATCGACGTGTGACTGTATTGAAATTAGTATGAGTAATGACTCTACCCTAAACGTAAGTCAAATCATTAATAAAATGTTTCTGCATGCTCATTCACAGGAGGGTGAAGAGAATTACATCTTTGGCATGAGTGAATGGGAAACGCATCAAATTACAACAAACAACGATTTTATCAAATCGTGGACGTGGATTAACGTATCAAAGACTAATAAATTATATTCAGGGGTGCCACAGAAAACTCTTCCTCCTCGATTCCACCAGATTTCCGATTTTATGTTCCACAGAAAACTCTTTCGGTACTGTTTCATTCCTCCTATGTTTGGTTTGGATAATTGGTTATTTTCACCCATAAGAACATTTTCTTAAATAAAACCTTTGCTGCGAATGGATAGATTATACTTTTTGAAAATAATCTGTATAATTTTTTTAAAAACATTTAATTTGTTTAAAATATTAATTCACAATTTTACGAAATATCTTGTACGCCTCATTGAGTTGGCAAAACTAATCAAGCAAACTCGTTTGAAATGTAATATTGAATTTTTCGGAGTTTCTGTTGTATCGAATAGATCAATAAATTGTGTTGTATATTAAAGTAATAAAACTAATAACAACGCTGTTATGTTTAAAATATTCATTAATCACGTATTTACTGTGTTTTTTAAGAAAAAGTGAATGAAATTTTCTTATTCTCCTGGTCCAGATAATGTCCCTAGTTGTGTTCTTATACGGTGTGCAAATTCCCTGTATAGGCCGTTATTTAAGCTTTTTAGCTTATCACTACAGGTATCTTCATTTCCGCCTATTTAGAAGGAATCTTTCATTATTCCCCTCCATAAAATAGGAAATAAATCTGATATCTCAAATTATAGGGGCATATCTAAACTGTCCGCTATCCCAAAATTGTTTGAAAAGGTCCTCATAACGAATTTGCAACATTTCTGTAAAGCAGTTATTTCTCCATCACAGCATGGATTTGAAAAATGCAGGTCCACAGGTCCAGGTTTGCCCTTCGTGGCCTCAACTGGAATCCTAATTCCCGGTTGCTATCTTACCCTGATAGACTCCTACTTATCAGTCTTCCGTCTTTGGCGCATCGTAGAATTGCTCTAGAGATTACCTTTTTTCATAAGCTCTTAATCGGACACATTGACTCTCCAGAGCTTTTAAATCTTTTGAACTTTTCTATCCCTAGTCGTCCTACGAGAAATTTTGTCCCTTTAGTGTTAAATAGATGCACTACTAACTTTGCCCTTCATGATCCTTTCAGAGTTTAATGCTCATATTATAATAAGTTCTATCATGTTCTCTCTCCTGAATTATCTCCGGAATCAATTAATTCAATCATTCTTCGTTGCCTATGGGATTCATGACTTCACTGGCTGGATGCACTGGATTTTGCTGATCAACTGTACCGTCTGTGGAGCTTATGTGGCTCTGACCACACATGGCTGTGAGTAGGGGCATAGCTCGCTAGTGTTGCAAATAAACTTCCCCTATCGGGTCAGAGGCTGCTGTTTTCTATTATGTTATTATCATTTTTATTTTTAATTCTGTTTTCTTTCTCTCTCTTATAATTAATTTATTTATATTTTATTTACATTTCCATTTTATATTTTGTATATCTTTATTAAGTGTAATTGTTTGATTTTAAATCTGTTGTTTTAATTTGTAAGCTGACAGTTTTTTGTCATTGAATAACAAAAAATAAAAAAGAAAAAAAGAAAAAATTGTATCAAGTTGGCATGTTGCCAACAGCGAAATCGGAATGTGAACGCCAAGTTGAAAAAGAAGAAGAAACGAAACAAATGAAAGGCGTTTACATTGAATTTTTTCTTCTCTCCATTTATTTCTCCGTAAGAAAACAAAGTCCAGTAAGCAAGGCAGAGGCATATTATATTTAACAGGTTTCATTTAGTAATCTCTTTTGTTGCAAAAATCGTTGATGTAAACGATAAACAGCTGATAAGTGGCAGTCACAGAAAACCATAGAATTAATGCACAGTAGAGCTGTCGTGCAAATTGTTACATTTAGGGGGAAGAAAATTTTAAAATTCTTCTTTTACAATTTTAAAAGTAAAATCGTAATAATTTGACTTCTTAATTCATCTTTAATGGCAGACACGTTTGTACCGTTTATTTTATCAAAAAGGTTAATAATAAGAAGAATAAAAAACTTTTGTACAATATTTTTATATGCTGACAGCCCTTTCAACATTCAGTTGAAGTAGTTTGGTTATTCGATAAAATCACTCCAAAAAACAAAACCTCTCTGAGCTCTTTGGTACCTACAGTTTGGCCGAGTGGAATGCAATACACCATACGCCGAAAACACTTGAGTTTTCTGTAGCACCCCTGATAATATATAAACATGTGTAAGAAAACAACAAAATACACAAATTTTGTGTGTAATGTTGTGTGTATTTTGTTGCTTTTCCTATATCTATCTATACATATCTACACCATTTATAACTCAAGAACAGCTGAATCAATTTTAATGATGTATGATTTTTTGGATTCGTCTCCGACCCGAATAGCAGAATGGCTAAATGACTAAAATATCGAAAAAATCCAGCGGAATCTATACAACTACAAATAGGTTATGATTGAATTGTAGCTTTGTAACTTAGAGCAATTCATTATTTTGGAAAATTGTCTTAGTAGCATGACCTAGCATAATTAAGTGGTCGGACCTTAAAGAAGACTAAGAGAAGAAGTGATAAAATACACAAGTAACAACAAAAAAAAAGAGACAAGAGCAACAAAGATAAAATATATATACCAACAATAGTAAATATTGAAATGGTTTTTGTTTTTTTTCATTTCTTTTTTGTTGAAATGCTACATAAGATAATTTAATTTAATAGTCTTATCACACCAAGAAAAAAGCTGCTTTTTCTGTAAGCAGCTACAAAATTCTACAACAACAACAGGCAAATTTTCAAATTTCAAGGTTGCTTTGGTTTAGCTTTTGATCAGCTTCCAAAGAAATAGCTAATACCCGTTTTATAGCCTTTTAGGGCTATGATGCGAGTCTCTCATGATATGACCAATCGACAACAACCACAAGGAAAATGACGTCATTCAGGGGTTTTTGTTGTAGAATGTGATGTGCGTCTGTATCGCATCACGCATTGATACGCCTTTGATGCAGACCAGGGCAGGGAAATATCTGGTAGTGTGGCTAAGTTTTTGCAATTGCTACCAAGTTTTGTTTGTCTTTTTTCGTCTGTCGCATCATTAAACAGCTGATGACGGCACATAACATTCTAAAGTGATATGCAAATTGTTAATTTTATTTTATAATCTTAATGAAATAAGTAACTGGAATGAAAAAGGGAGCTGCAAGAACTGTGTGCATATATTGCAAAATGTTCTAAGTCATGTATTTCTCACAAATTTTCAGTTTCAATTTTGGCAACGTGTGCGCAAAGCTCCATGTGTGTGCATAATCATAACAAGAAACATCTGTTCATTAAAAGCGAAAGTAGTGTGTGAACGGCAGTTTCAAAATTTGTCTCTTTTGTTTGGTGTGAATTGCCTATAAAACACACAGTTAAAGTAGAATTGAACCTATCTATTTTGTGAGCGAGGACCGGGACAGTTAGCTTTTTATAATCCACAATTTTATATTAACTTTCAATTTTTAATAAATGAATATTTATCCTACAATGTGAAATTAAATTTTTTGATTTAAATCCTTACTTTTGTAAGCATCTCTGTCTTGTCGTAAGCACGCCTCTATTATTAGTGTAAGCTATGTTATAAGTAATTATAATTAATAATGTATCTAGAGTAAAGTGAAGAGAGCTTAATAAAGTAAGATTCAGTCTTGTGCCAACCATCAAACTGACTACAATATCAGAAGTGGGATTAACCAACGCCGAAATTTTTGGTATCAACGAATTCTGTGAAAATCAAACATGTTAGACTACAATAATTTCACACTCGACCAACTGAAGCGTTATTGCGAGTCGCTCAGATTGTCCTTAAGCGGCAATAAGGTAGCATTAACAAGACGTCTTAGTAACGTACCTTTCTATAAATTGCAAGAGTGTATGGATCAGTCAGAGTTCGAAGATGAAGTGTCGCTCCAGGAATCAGGACAAGTATAATCACCCGGTGAACAAAATACTCTCGATGTTACAACGCAAGAAGCTAACGAAGAGGACTTAAAAGTCTATATAGCTGGCCGTGCGCATTTAGACAACGAAACTATGCAGGAGAGCCGCAATGTTCAAAAGCCAACAATGTTAAAAGGTGGTGTTAAGGAAACGAAACATAGCGGACCAAGCGATTACAAAAACTTCATTGTCTTAGCTATGCCAGTGGAAATAAAAACAACTGAAAAGATACAGCAATATGAAACAGTTCATAATAACACCAAAAGCAACAATGATAAGTTAAAGCAAGTAATACGAAATAAAGAAGAAAACGACACAGCAAGGCAAATAGTGGAAGCTACAAGAGAGTATGATCTGTTGTTAAACAAATTTTATGAAACGAGAGCGTGAAATCATTTTGTGCGAAAATGATCTCCAACACATTTCGCAACCCGCAACGTCGGCGTGTAGTGAAATGGATCTACCATTTAATACACTCAAAAAACATTTGCCGTCATATAGTGGCGGAGCGGACTTCAAAGTGTGGTATGCGCAACTAAACAGCGTAAGGGAAACGTATACAGTGTCAAATAGGAGTATCCGCGCATTGATTTGTGCCAAATGGAAGGAAGTGCAAAAGCTCTATTCAAAACCACATTACCTAGAAACAAGTGTTGACGATCTTGTACGTCAATTTAAAGACATGTTCGTGGTAAAAGAAAACAAAATATTGATGCGAAGCATTTTCCAAGAATGAAAATGAAAGAAAGACGAAAAGTTTGTCGATTATTACAACGACAAAATTATTTTGTCAAACTGCCTAGCGTTGGATGAAGCCGATTTTGTTAGACTACATGATTGAGAGCATTTCAAACTTCCAGGTACGCATACAGGCACAAATGAAAAATTTCAAAACAAAGGAGGAAATGCTAATAACCATTCAAGGAATTGAGTAATACGAACAGATGCAACCTAACCATTATCAGAAACCTCCCGGACAAATGTCCAGCAACAATAGTTCGCATGAAAACATCACCAAAACCAATGGTGGCACCGCAGGGACTACGAAATGCTTTAACTGCAACTGTACTGGGCATATGGCGGCAGAGTGTCGAAAACCTCGGCTTGAAGCTGGTTCCTGCTATGCCTGCGACCAATTTGGACATCGTGCTAAAGACTGCAGCCACTACAAAAAGACTGTCGCGACCCAGCAGAATAATGAATACGTAAGGTATTATTTAGTTACTTCAAAACCTAAATCCAAAATTAAAATCCAAAAATGTTTTGAAGATTTCCAGAAGCATTACGTATTGCCGAAACGATCAGAAACTCCCGGAATTAAATGCGAAATCATTCTTAATGTAGTTGATCCTAAGCCATTTAGTTGTAAACCAAGGAGATTGTCGTATGCAGAGAGTACAGATCTTCAAAAAAGTTAATTGAATATTTGGCAAAGGGATACATAAGAAATAGTTAGTCGGAGTTCGTTTCCCATATTGTGAAGAAAGACTGGTGAAACAATAATGTGCGTCGACTTTATGTCACTTAACAAGATAACGGTCTTTTTAGACTGGAGGATAAAAATATTTCATCAAAACTCAATCTCAAAAACGGATTTTTCCACATTTTCATGAACGTAAACTCAGTAAAATATACTTCGTTCACTACTCCCTTAGGGCAATTTGAATTCTTACAAATGCCTTTCGGTTTAAGAAATGCACCATCCGTTTTTCAACGTTTTGTTAATCAAATTTTTGCTGAAATGGTGAGAAGTGGAAAAGTAACGATATATCTAGTCAACATAACGGCAACCATTTGTCATTTTACAAGAAATTTTTAAAAGGTTAGTGTATAAGATAGAACTCTGAATTGACAAATGCAAATTCTTACAAGATCAAGTCAAGTATTTAGGTTACACCATAACGGGCAATGGAATTGGGGCGTATGGAAGAGGACTGGAAGCAATAAAAAATTTTAGAGAACCAACAAAGGTTCATAAAGTACAAAGCTTCATTGGGCTATGCTCATACTTTCGACGGTTCAACAAAGACTACAATTATTGCCAAACCTTTTTATGATTTAACTCGGAAAGATAAAAAATTCAATTTTGGTCCGGAAGAGTTCAAATGCTTCAATGTTTTGAAAGATAAATTACTCCACTCCCCAATATTAGCTATATATGACACTAGAGACGAATCAGAACTCCATTGTGTTGCAAGTTCTCTTGGATTCGGAGCCATCTTAATGCAAAAGAAAAAAGATGGACTGTTCCACCCTGTTTTCTATTTTCCAAAACGAACAACACAGATAGAATCCAAGTATCGAACTAGAAACATTAGCAATTAATTACGCTTTAAAAATATTTGGAGTTTATCTGCATGGTTTAACTTTCAAAATAGTCACTGATTGCAATTCTTTAACGATGACATTAAATAGAAAAGATCAATATCCTAGGATAGCGAGATGGGCTCTTGAGCTTCAGAACTATGATCACAAATTGGAACATAGGTCCGGAAAACGGATGCAGCATGTAGATGCACTTAGTAGAAACACAAATATACTAGTAATCAAAACTAATGCAAATTTGAAGAAATCTAAAAATTTGCCAGGGAAATGCCAAAAAGATTTGTGAAATCAAAGAAACCCTACAAAGGAGTGAACATAGTCAATACGAAATGGGGTGGTTTATAGGAAAAAGGGTGCCTACCTTCTATTTTGCGTCCCGGAATCCATGGAAGAGCATGTACTTTACAAATATCATAATGAGATGGCTCATGTAGGAGTCTATTAAGTTTTAGAATTAATTTCAAAAAGCTACTGGTTTCCCAATAACGAATATAAAGCAACTGAACATAAAAAAAATTTGCTTAAAACGTATAGCTTTCTCCCCAAAATATGGAAAACAAGAATGATTTTTGCATGTGATGCCTAAAGGCACCTCGCCTTTTGAATTGGTCCACGTCGACCACAGCGGTCCGATTCACAGCAAAGATACGAAAAATTAGCATAACTTAGTGGTGATCGATGCTTACTCAAAATTTGTTAGATTGTATCCGATGAAAACAACCAACACAAAAGAAGCGATAATAGCACTAAAAGAATACTTTAGTCGCCCCAAATGTATAACGTCCGATAGAGGTAGTTGTTTCAATTCCAATGAATTCGAAGATTTCCTTACAAACAACAATATCCAACATATTAAGATTGCAACTGGGTCACCACAAGCGAACGGCCAAGGAATGCGTTAACAGAAGCATAGGGCCAATGATAGCAAAATTGACAGACGAAGAAAACAGGATATGTTGGGATAAAACTTTAGACAAAGTGGAATTTGCATTAAATAATACGATACATCGTACCCCAGTTTTATGCGTTTCGGAGCTAGTCAAAAGGACAAATTATTGATACTCTAAAGGAAAACGTGATAACAAAGGAACAAGTTCAAAATGTTATCAGTAGAGAACAAACTAGAAGCCAAGCAGACAAACATCAAAAGGAAGTACAAAAATACAACAAAAACTACGTCAAGCTCCAGCCAAATACGACGAAAAAAAGTTTTTTTTTAACGTAGCAAATTAGTAATAGAACGTAAGAATTTTTTTTTTTGAATTTTGATTTACGCGCCCAAAAGAAGAAATAAACCGATCCACAGACAAAAACTTCATCAATACATATACCTAATTTATAACCAATTGTCCAACGCACAGTGAAAATATAATGGAAACTTTTGCTGTTTTTCTTTATTGTTTTCGTTTTTATGCTTTGATATATATAGAAATAGTCAAATAGCAGAAGAAAAAAACAAAAAAATTATATCCAATGATCGTATTTGTATTTTTTGTGTGTATTTTGTATTTCTATTTTATAACACATGTCATGTTTTAAAAAAAAAAAACTAATAATAACAAATAGCGAGAAATAATAAGAATTGACTTGTACAAATTGGAGAACGAACCGGTAACGCGATCTCACGTACGCATTATTGTGCATATGCTGAACCGACGATTTAGCCCAATAGGCGCACGACTACTTTTGTCTGAAGTGGTCTTAGATGCGAGAAAATGTTTTTTTGAGGTATTGCATTTAATTTTTGTATGGTTTACATTTGTTTGAAAAAACGAGACAACAAGCATTATTATACTCTTCAAACGCACATAAAAATAGGTATAATGCACACACACACATACATAAAAATTGACTTTCATCAAGCAAATATCGAGTAAATAGACAGACGTGCTCGACTTTCCTTAAAATACTTTAGTCTTAAGTGTAGATATAAGTAATAATTATTAAATAAGTTTTTTTAGGGTTTTTGTAAATCTTTTATCCCTCTTTTTACTATTAAGAACATATTGTTAAATCCCATAGTTTCCAATCTCTTATATATGTCTAAGTAGAATAGGAAACGTAGCCTGATCTCTTAATTAAAAAAAAAACCAGAAAGAAGGCTATCATTGGCTATGCCAAAGATGTAATACTCTTCACGCTCCTGCGGGTTGCATCCAACCTTCCTTTATTAGCATCACATCAGTTTGAGCAATTTTATTGTATATTTATTCTTTAAAAGTTTGCCATTTAATTTGTGTTTGTATGGGAGGTACCCCTCCTGGTAACCCTGGAATCATGAAATTTACATGGTTGATGAATATAGATCAGAAAATTATAGGGTCCAAATTTCAGTTCGATACGTTAAAAAACAAAAAACTATTTCTAACAAGAACATTATTCTAAAGGGGGGTTTGTATGGGAGGTACCCCACCTGGTAGCCCTAGGATCATCATATTTACACGATTGATGGCAATAGATTACAAACTTATAGTGTCTAAAATTCAGTACGATACGTTAAAAGACAAAAAATGTTTTCTAACAAGAACATTAATTTAAAGTGGGGTTTGTATGGGAGGTACCGGTGTTCAGTTTGATACGTCACAAAACAAAAAACTCTTTCTAATAAGAACTTTTATTTAAAGGTGTGTTTGTATGGGAGGTACCCCCCTAGTGGTCCGATTCGGCTGATTCCGATAAATGTGCTGCGTATGGTAAAATTCAACTCTCTAGCTCAAAAACTGAGGGACTAGTTTGCATACATACAGACAGACGGGCATGGCTAAATCAACTCGTCTCATCGAGCTGATCACAAATATATATACTTTATGTGGTCTGCGATGTCATGACAAACTTATAATACTATTCACTCCCGTGAAGAGTATAAAAAAAACTAATGCTAAAACACATACATATGTAATATACCAAATTATTGTGAATGAACCCAGTTGACCAAAACAACCGAAATCGGTACGTAAAGTAATCATCTGTCGCTCAGTTTTCGGCAGCAAAAACTATCATTAACGGCCCACGAAAACGGGCCGTTAACGGATCACGCGACTGTTGCACAAAATGTATACACAATAAAGAAGAATAGCGCGAACGACAGCAAAAGAAATACCGAAAATTTTGTGTTTGCGTCGTTTGTCGGTTAAACCGTTGGTTACCTCTTTTACTTATTATTGCTATTTATCTATGTATCCGTTTCATGTCCGAAATATTTCCGCGAACGTGAACGTTTCTGAGCATGAAACAGATGTTGTTGCGGCACTGATTTTTTGTTGTTGTCTTGTCGTCTCTTTTGCCTATATTTTCTCATACATCCGTTTTGCACGGACGAAACACTCATTTCTGTGCCCGTTTCAGATAGTTTCGACGGAAGTCCGCACGACAATCGATGCTTGGTTAACTGGGCATAAATGAATGAATGAATACAACCACAAAAAGGACGCACACATTCAAAAAATTCCATAAATGCACGCATACACTTTCAAAAGAGTCACACAGTGTAATGATTTTTCGTTTTATACCTTCTTTTGCAATTTCAGTAAGCCGCGTAAAAGAACTTCGTTCCAAAACTTTAGTTCACAGCAAGGCGTGTCAAGCAAACTCATTCTAAAATATAAGTGCCCCTATAAAGTCACGAAAGTGTTCGAAAACGATAGATACCTACTGGAAGACGTAGATGGGTTTCAGAAAACGCAAATACCGTACAAGGGAATTTGGACAGTCGCCAACATTAAACCATGGTTGAGAGAAAAATTAACTATAGAAAACGCAAATAAAACAGAGACAACCAGGTGCGGAAGACGAACATGATACACAGAATTTAGCAAAAAAAAAAACGTACAAGTTGACATACATAATGAAAACAATGATGAAGAAGTCAAATGTAAAGTAACTAACAAAAGTCGAAATGTAATTAAATCGAAAGACCATGTATCAAAAAATGTTATAAACACAACTAGTGATAATGAATGTGATAAATGTCCAAATCACATATCTTTAAAGAAAACGTTAATAGATAAAAGTGATAGAATAACTCGTAGCATGGTTAAATTGTTAAGTGGAAAAGTCAGGATCAGGAGATCAATGTAGTCGGAACGTCCGAGTTGTAATAATCTCTCTCTTATCGTAAGCACACCTCTATCATTAGTGTAAGCTATGTTATAAGTAATTATAAGTAATAATGTACCTAGAGTTAAATGAAGAGAGCTTAATAAAGTAAGATTCAGTCTTGTGCCAACCATCGAACTGACACTTCACATTTTCGTATTGGAAATATAAAAAGTAAAATATACATACAAGTTAAAAAAAGAGAGAGAGAGTTGAATGAAATAGGATAGATGTATGCAAAATTTTAATTCAATTGGATGTCGAGAAGAGGTTCCAACTTTGTTAACAAGATTTTGCTAACATCTTAAGCACGTTAAATAAAAGCTTAAATAGCAGAAAATGGAACTTCGTTCCACCCGGAGGTCCCGTGACCCTTCTGAGTTTTTTATTTTTAAGTAAAGGGTGCTTTTTTTTAGAGTTACACAACTTTAAACTAAAATAAAACAAATAAAAATATTTTTAATATCAATTAAACTGGCTTTATTGTATAAATAATTTTATGACATTAATGTTTAAATATGATTTCGGTCATGTGGTCGCCACGACTGGAAGTCCAATTTTCACACACTTTTCCAAGCATTTACGGCCGTATTTCGCCAACAACTCTTCGACTATTGATTTTCAGGTGTTCAATTGGCGTAGGCAATTGACTTTGCATACCTTCAAAGAAAATCCGATGCGGTCAAATCACACGATCTTGGTGGGCAATTAATAGGACCATTTCGTGAAATTAATCGTTCATCAAATGTTTTTTTGAGTAAATCAATTGTAGCGTACGCTGTGTGGCATGTGGCTCCGTCCTGTTGGAACCACATATCAGCAAGATTAATGTAAGCTAATTGAGGTACAAAAAAAACTTTTAATCATGTCTCTGTATCGTTCACCGTTGACGGTAACATTCTGGCCATCATCGTTTTTGAAGGTACTGTTCAGCTGTGTTCCTTGATGTGGAGCAGGCTTTTGATCGTGTTTGGCACGATGGAAAATTAAGTCTCTCCTCCTTGCCCAATTATTCTATATACTCAGATCATACCTACAAAATCGATCGTTTTTGGTTGAAGTTCGGGGTGAGAGGTGAACAATTCAAAAAATTCGAGCTGGTGTTCCGCAGGACAGTGTCCTAGAGCCAGTCCTCTATACGCTATTTACACAGGATATGCCAACGCCAACTGATGAGAACACCCTCGCTGCCATTTATGCGGACGACACAGTATTTTTAGCGAGTGATACTTCTTGCAATCTACTTGCCGCCACCTCTCAAAAATATCCCTATGAATTTGATGCCTGCGTTGGAATTTGAAGTTAACAGTTCTAAACCCCAGAACTGTTGCCTTATGCTGAGACACAAACGCTGTCACCAGTAATACTTAAAGGCACTCAATTCCCCAAGAAAGCTTCTGTTAAGTACTTAGGCATGATACTGGATCGCCGTTTGACATGGTCCAAGCATGTAAATATGATCACAGCTACTTGCAAAAGCAAGCTGAACAAATTGGGGTGGCTCGTTCGACCCGGCAGTACATGCAGTACAATCTCTCTGCCAATGTTACGATCTACAAGGCCATAGTTGTACCATCATATACTTACGGCATTCAGCTCTGGAGACTTTCAGCAAATTCAACTATCAATCGAGTCCAGGCCATGCGGAACAAAGCTTTTCTCAACATTGCGGGTGCCCCCTGGTATGTCAGAAGAATATCACTATATCGTGACCTAGGAATCTCAACAGTTAATGAGCAACTTAACCGCCATACCAGTCGATAAAATGATGCAATACAATCCTCTTGCTTCGGCTCTTATATTAAATGACTGTCCGAGAAAGTTAAAACGGCTCCACCCTTCGGATCTACTACATAGAAGAATTAACTAAATTAAGTTGTAAACGCAATTCAACTCACCGCCAATGTATTAAAGCTATCCCTTATAATCGTTATATGAACGACTGATTGGAATTGTAATTAAATGATCACAAAAAAAAAAAAAATGTTTTTGAAGACATATGGACCAATGACTCCGCCGGCCCATAAAGTGCACCAAACAAAAATTTTCTGTGGGTGTAATGGTGTTGATTGATTTGGGTTTTCTTTAATGCTTTGCTGTACTGCGGCTACAGCTTGTTCGGTACGCACTGTTCGGCATCTTACTGGATGCACATTATCATTAAGAGTAAACGTGGTGCGAAAACGATTCTTAGTTATTCGAATTAGTCTCTCTGATGGACGATTATGATTACCATAAAGTCGAAAAGAATGAAATATTCAAAGCAGTCATAAGTTAAAGTGTATGTATGAATATGTGTATTCGCAATCATCGTATGAAAGGAAAAAGGAATTCAAGAGAGGACAATGAAGTGATTAAAGAGCTGGTAAAGAAAAAATAACCCTGTATTATGTTTCAGCGGTTCAAAACCAGTTCTGGGCTAGCCACTTTGCACCCCCAACCGGTTCTATATATGGTTCTTGCAATGTAAAGAGCTGGTAGATTTAACATGCAGATGTTATTGGAAGGAATCAATTGTCTCCGCCTACATAACCGTGCACCGGTTCTGCATTGGTGCTATTTAACCGGTTCTGAACTGGTGCTATTTAACCAGCTCTGCACCGGTTCTGCACCGGTTCTATTGAACTGATTCTGCACCGGCTCTATTTCACTGGCTCTAATACCAGTTCACTACTTTGAAAAGAAAAAAATCTCAAATCACATTTCATTTCACTACTAATTCAAAATTACAAATTCATACGACATTGTGGATATTAAAAAATAAATGAAAGAATGCCAATTTGCAGAGTTAATCTTGGGTAGTATCCATAGATGACTCTTCTTATTTTCTCTTAACGTAATCGCTTTTATGTAAACGCTTCTTATTCACATAAATTGACCTCCGCAATAGCTCTTCTCGAGTGACGTTATCAGATGAAATTGAAATATGTAATTTTAAAGTGTTTGGCATTATTATGGTTAGTGAAGTATTTATCTTACCAAGAAAAACGCTGTAGCAGTTTCTAAGAAATTGAGAAGACATAATTAAAGAATTGCAAAATTTAAAACTCCACTTTTTATTGTAATTTTTTCTTTACTTACTCTGTTTAATTCTGCTACAATATAAATTGTAATGCCGAAATGATTTTATTTTCTCTGAATTCCTAATATTGATAATAAGAATGAAAAAGAATAAACACATCAAATAAATGCACAACTCACTTCACTTTGTTTTCTTTCTATTTACTTTGCTTTATTACGCCAACAAATAATTTTTTTTTACTTTGTTTCAACTACAGTAAAGCCCACTCAAAATTGACACAAATCTTCTTAAATGCACTGGTTCAATAATAAATATCTTCACTGTACTTTGTCAAATTTTATAACGTTTCATTATCACATAGTGCACACACACACATACATAAAAATTGACTTTCATCAAGCAAATATCAAGTTAATAGTACACAGACGTGCTCGACTTTCCCTAAAATACTTTAGTCTTAAGTGTAGATATAAGTAATAATTATTAAATAAGTTTTTTTAGGGTTTGTGTAAATCTTTTATCCCTTTTTTTACTATTAAGAACATATTGTTAAATCCCATAGTTTCTAATCTCTTATATATGTCTAAGTAGAATAGGAAACGTAGCCTGATCTCTTAATTTAAAAAAAAAAAAAAACAGAAAGAAGGCTATCATTGGCTATGCCAAAGATGTAATACTCTTCACGCTCCTCCGGGTTGCATCCAACCTTCCTTTATTAGCATCACATCAGTTTGAGCAATTTATTGTACATTTATTCTTTAAAAGTTTGCCATTTAATTTGTGTTTGTATGGGAGGTACCCCTCCTGGTAACCCTGGAATCGTGAAATTTACATGGTTGATGAATATATTTCAGAAACTTATAGGGTCCAAATTTCAGTTCGATACGTTAAAAAACAAAAAACTATTTCTAACAAGAACATTATTCTAAAGGGGGGTTTGTATGGGAGGTACCCCACCTGGTAGCCCTAGGATCATCATATTTACACGATTGATGGCTATAGATTACAAACTTATAGTGTCTAAAATTCAGTTCGATACGTTAAAAATCAAAAAAAAATTTCTAACAAGAACATTAATTTAAAGGGTGGTTTGTATGGGAGGTACCCCACCTGGTAGACCTATGATCATGAAATTTACATTATTGATGGCCATAGATTACAAACTTATAGTGTTCAAATTTCTGTTTGATACGTCACAAAACAAAAAACTTTTTCTAATAAGATCTTTTATTTAAAGGTGTGTTTGTATGGGAGGTACCCCCCTAGTGGTCCGATTCGGCTGATTCCGACAAATGTGCTGCGTATGGTAAAATTCAACTCTCTAGCTCAAAAACTGAGGGACTAGTTTGCATACATACAGACAGACGGACATGGCTAAATCAACTCGTCTCATCGAGCTGATCACAAATATATATACTTTATGTGGTCTGCGATGTCTCCTTCTGTGTGTTACAAACTTCATGATAAACTTATAATACTATTCACTCCCGTGAAGAGTATAAAAAAAATTAATGCTAAAACACATACATATGTAATATACCAAATTATTGTGAATAAACCCAGTTGACCAAAACAACCGAAATCGGTACGTAAAGTAATCATCTGTCGCTCAGTTTTCGGCAGCAAAAACTATCATTAACGGCCCACGAAAACGGGCCGTTAACGGATCACGCGACTGCTGCACTAAATGTATACACAATAAAGAAGAATAGCGCGAACGACAGCAAAACAAATACCGAAAATTTTGTGTTTGCGTCGTTTGTCGGTTAAACCGTTGGTTACCTCTTTTACTTATTATTGCTATTTATCTATGTATCCGTTTCATGTCCGAAATATTTCCGCGAACGTGAACGTTTCTGAGCATGAAACAGATGTTGTTGCGGCACTGACTTTTTGTTGTTGTCTTGTCGTCTCTTTTGCCTATTTTTTCTCATACATCCGTTTTGCACGGACGAAACACTCATTTCTGTGCCCGTTTCAGATAGTTTCGACGGAAGTCCGCACGACAATCGATGCTTGGTTAACTGGGCATAAATGAATGAATGAATACAACCACAAAAATGCACGTAATGATTTTTCGTTTTTTACCTTCTTTTGCAATTTCAGTAAGCTGCGTAAAAGAACTTCGTTCCAAAACTTTAGTTCACAGCAAGGCGTGTCAAGCAAACTCATTCTAAAATATAAGTGCCCCTATAAAGTCACGAAAGTGTTCGAAAACGATAGATACCTACTGGAAGACGTAGATGGGTTTCAGAAAACGCAAATACCGTACAAGGGAATTTGGACAGTGGCCAACATTAAACCATGGTTGAGAGAAAAATTAACTATAGAAAATGCAAATAAAACAGAGACAACCAGGTGCGGAAGACGAACATGATACACAGAATTTAGCAAAAAAAAAACGTACAAGTTGTCATACATAATGAAAACAATGATGAAGAAGTCAAATGTAAAGTAACTAACAAAAGTCGAAATGTAATTAAATCGAAAGACCATGTATCAAAAAATGTTATAAACACAACTAGTGATAATGAATGTGATAAATGTCCAAATCACATATCTGTAAAGAAAAAGTTAATAGATAAAAGTGATAGAATAACTTGTTTGGGGTACAGCAAGAGTTTTTGCTGTCCACTTTTAAATTATCAAACCGAAATAAAATAAAAAGATTTATATATAAAATGCCGATGTGCGTTCTGCTTGACAATTTATTCACAACTAACTTTTGAAAAACATACAAAGCTTTCTTGAACATAAAAAGAAATAGGCAAAATTGACACAATGCAATATGATCCGTTACTTTACTTTACTTTACTTTTCTTTATCTTTGCTTTATCTTAATCTTCATATCCTGGTATACTCCACTCCACATCATCTTGATTAAGAGCGAATTTAAGAGAGGCTGCTCTCAACATCCTCCCCCCGTTGAAGGACTACGGCTTTCAACATCTTCTATCGGTAAGAGACATAACTTAGCTATGGCTCGCTTGATGATTCCCGTGCTGGTACGAATGTTTGCCACACGAGCGACACCATCATTGCCTTTGACAGTTTCAACCACTCGACCAATTTGCCATTTCATCGATGGTAAGTTGTCATCTTTAAGTAGGACCAGAGAACCTTCGGGGATGTTTGCTGTTTTTAGACGCCACTGAGCTCGCTCTTGGAGCAAAGTGAGATATGCTGTGCTCCAAGTCTTCCAGAATGACTGTTGTATTTGGCACACGACTTGCCAATGCCTTAAACGATTTGGGTTTAAGTTAACTAGATCCGGCTCAGCTACTCCTGTCAGCATTCCACCAGTCAAGAAGTGTGCTGGAGTCAGAACTTGCAGATCGTCAGGCCTTTCTGTGAGTTGATAAAGAGGTCGAGAATTTATTATAGCTGCAATTTGATAAACAAGAGTTCTAAATTCTTCAAAATTGTGCACCGAACAAGAAATCGAACGACGAAGATGATGCTTTACTAATTTAATTGATGCCTCCCAGAGGCCACCGAAATACGGTGATCTCGGAGGAATAAAACGCCAATTTATTCCTTCATTAAGACAATGTCTGTGTACCTCCTTCTGATGTTCTTCATTAAACATTAACTCATGAAGTCTTTTCAGCTCATTCCTGGCACCTACGAAATTTGTTGCGTTGTCCGAACAAATAGTTCGTGGTCGACCACGCAAGCTTACGAAACGTTTCAATGCAGCCAAAAATGAAGAAGTTGCCAAATCTTTCACCAATTCCAAATGTACAGCTTTCGTGACAAAACAAATGAAAAGGCAAATGTAACATTTAATTGACTGCCTGTTCCGCACCTCTGACTTATAAACGTATGGTCCGCAAAAGTCCACGCCTGTTGTATAAAACGGAGGCTGAGGCCTTACTCGCTCTGAAGGTAAATGGCCCATGATATGCTGCATCAACGATGGTCTTGCACGAAAACATCGAATACACTTGTTTACAACCTTAGCTACAGCTTTTAATCCGCCGAGGGGCCAAAACCTCATACGAATGCTTGCCAACAAGGCCTGAGGTCCAGCGTGCAGTAGTCTTTGGTGGTAGTCAATTATGATGCTATTTGTCACTGGATGATCTGCCGGTAGTATAATTGGATGCCTTTCGCTGAAGCTCAAATTTGCATTCCGTAATCGACCACCAACACGCATTATACCAGCTTTATCCATAAAAGGGTTCAGGGATGAGCATCTACTGGAACGACCGATCGTCCCATTAGCTTCCAACTCGATGTAGTCCTGTTGCATGGTTGCCCTTTGTACCATCCGAATTAGTACACATGTTCCAGCTTCTATCTCCTCCACAGTAAGCTTGGGGGATGACCAATGAAGCGACTTTGCATTCATAAAGCGATGTACATAAGCGTACACCCTTTGCGTTGAACGAAACAATTTAACGAATTTGCAATCAATTGAGTAATCTGTGTTGCTTGTCACTACACTCAGCACGTTACGTTTCCTCTCAACAGTGTTAGGAGACAATTTAATTGATTTTGGCCATCTAAGCTTATCCTCTTGCAGAAATTTTGGTCCATGCTTCCACAACTCAGATTCTTCAAATTCCTTAGGAAGTGCACCCTTAGATAAAATGTCGGCAGGATTATGCTCAGTTGGTACATGTCTCCACATCATGCCGTTCGAAATTTCTTGTATGCTACTAATACGATTTGCCACGAATATATTGTAATTAGCAGCGACATCATCCAACCAGGAAAGCACTATACTTGAATCTGACCAACAAAAGAAACTTGCATTAAAAATCTTCAAATCAAAAATAGATTTCATCAACTCAGCCAGTAGCATTGCTGCGCATAATTCCAGTTTGGGTACTGTGAGTGTTTCAATGGAGCTACTCGTGATTTAGAACACAATAAGTTGACTTTCACACAATTGCCCTTCTTTGCTCGAACGTAAACGCAAGCTCCAAATGCCTTTATGCTAGCATCACAAAATCCATGAATTTCTAGCTCAGCATTATCTAATCCAACGAAACGAGGGAACCGAATTTTGCTGACTCGACCTAGTGCTGAGCATAATTGATTCCAATTACAATGTAAAGATTGTGGTATACTTTCATCCCACGGCATTTTTTGTTTCCAAAGTGATTGAAGAAACACCTTAAGTTTTAACACAACTGGTCCAATCAAACCAAGTGGGTCGTAAATCGTTGCAACAGCAGCCAGTACTTGGCGCCTGCTAACACGCTCAGCAATATCAAATGAAGAAAACGAGAATAAGAAATCGTCATTCTTTGGGTCCCACATCAATCCAAGTGTTTTTGTACAATCATTACCATCGCTAAATGCTGTTGTTTGTTCTCTACTCGATTCTTCAACTCCTCGCAAGACGCTATCATCATTTGAGCACCATTTTCTGAGCATGAACTTTCCTCGTAAAAGTAATGCGTTTGTTTGTGATATAATATCCAAGACTTCTTCTTCTGTACTGCCACCTGAGATGAGATCGTCAACATAGAAGTCGCGTAGTACTATCTTTGAACCAAGGGGAAAATCATATGCTTCGTCTAAAGCTACCTGTTGCATTGCACGAATAGCCAAGAATGCAGCGGGTTTTGTGCCATAGGTCACTGTGTCTAATCTATATATTTGTAGTGTATCATCAGGATTTTCACGCCATACAATACATTGCAGAAATGAGTCTGGTTCTTCTATCCGCACACAACGATACATCTTGCATATGTCTGCTTTAATAGCAATCTTGTGAGATCGAAAACGTAGAAGTGTGTCAACTAATTTTGGTTGTATTACAGGACCTGCCATTAACGTGTCATTGAGGGAATAACCAGTAGAGGTTCGAGCTGATGCATCAAATACTACACGTAATTTCGTCGTGGTGCTATCAGCTTTCAAAACACAATGATGAGGTAAAAATTACGATACTAAGTTAGGTGGTACTGAGCTAATCGGAGTCATGTGTTTGAGGTCAACGTATTCCTTAATGAATGTCGAGTATTGTTGTTTCAATTCAGGATGACTAATGAATTTTCTTTCCAATGATTTCAGTCGATTTACTGCTCGCACGTACGAATCACCCAATGAAATGGAATCAATCTTTTTTGGCAATCTCACCACATATTCGCCAGTGCCCAAACGGCGAAAACTGCTAATAAAATGTTTCTCACAATCTAGGTCTTCCTTTGATCTCTTAATCCTTTGTGGAGTATGCCCTTCAACTTCCCAAAAACTTTTTACTAATTCATGTAGGGTACAATCTGAATCACCATCCACTGCATCAGCAACAACAACTGTGCAGCATGAAGCTTGATTCAATGGATAACTGACATTTCCAGAGACAATCCATCCTAATCTGGTTTTTTGAAGAATAGGCAAATTCGGACCCAACTGTATTTGTCCTACACACATCAGATCGAAGAACAAACTAGCACCGATAAGTAAATCAATTCCTTGCGACTGATGAAAACCTGAATCTGCAAGCGTAATATTTGCTGGAATATTCCATTGAACAGATGACAAATTTGTTTTAGGTTGGTTAGAAGTAATTGTGGGAACGACGACGGCTGAGAGTGATGTATTGTATTTTCCATTTACAGATTGCAATCCTATCATAATACTTTCTTTTGCAACTATGTCTGATTGACCAAATCCCGAAATTATAGTTGTAGATTTAGTTCTTTTGACTTGTAACCGATTAGCTAAACATGATGTGATGCAATGAATCTAAGACGCTGAATCGAGCAATGCTCTACATGGAAACAAAATTCCGTTTCGACCTTTGACCATAACCATGGCAGTAGCGAGCATAGTAATGGTTCTCGATGAATGATTTTTGCTAAGCAATGCAGCAGGATTAGAGTCAATGACAAGAGCACTTTGAGGTTCTGATACGACTGAACTTTCGATCCTATCTGAGACTTGCTGATCTATATGCAATAGCGAATGGTGCTTGGCAGAACATGACTTGCAGCAGCGTGATTTACAATCTCTTACGAAATGACCCTTGCACAAACAATTGAGGCATAGTTTCAGCTTTTTGGTCTCTTTGAGGCGAATGGAAGGTGATAAATTTAAAAACAATGGACAGTTTGTGATAAAATGTTCCGCTTGACAAAATACACAGCGCTTATTAGTATTTGTGGTTACGAAAGATTTTCTATTTGACGATTTTTTAAAGTTCACCTGATTGCCTGGCATATTTGTTGCCAAGGCCAACTCCACTCTTTCCAATATCCTTACTCTGCGTTCGAAGAAAGTTGCCATTGAGTCCCATGAAGGTAAGCCTTGCATAGGCATTTCCTCTTCCCATTTTGCCTGCGTAGCGCAATCCGTTTTCTTGCCAATCAAATGCATTAGCAGACCATCGAGAATTTCCTCCTTGGATGCAAGAGTGCTTAATGCTCGAATATGCGCACTACTCTTGTCCACGATCTCTCGCAAATCAGTTGCTGAGTTCTCAGCCATGGATTTTAAGCCAAACAATTGATTAATATGTGCCTGAAATTGCATATTTTTAATATCACATCTCCTTTTTAATAACATTACCGCTTTTTCGTAGTTCTCATGACATATTTCCAAAGACCGAACTGCATCCAGGGCGGTGCCAGCCAAGCTTGATCTCAGATGCTGAAACTTTTCGATGTTACTCAAAGTTGACTCATTGTCGACAATAACCTGAAACAATGACCAAAAGTCAGGCCAGTCAGTGACTGTGCCACTAAATATAGGTAACTGCAGCGCCGTTCGAAATTTCTTGTATGCTACTAATACGATTTGCCACGAATATATTGTAATTAGCAGCGACATCATCCAACCAGGAAAGCACTATACTTGAATCTGACCAACAAAAGAAACTTGCATTAAAAATCTTCAAATCAAAAATAGATTTCATCAACTCAGCCAGTAGCATTGCTGCGCATAATTCCAGTTTGGGTACTGTGAGTGTTTCAATGGAGCTACTCGTGATTTAGAACACAATAAGTTGACTTTCACACAATTGCCCTTCTTTGCTCGAACGTAAACGCAAGCTCCAAATGCCTTTATGCTAGCATCACAAAATCCATGAATTTCTAGCTCAGCATTATCTAATCCAACGAAACGAGGGAACCGAATTTTGCTGACTCGACCTAGTGCTGAGCATAATTGATTCCAATTACAATGTAAAGATTGTGGTATACTTTCATCCCACGGCATTTTTTGTTTCCAAAGTGATTGAAGAAACACCTTAAGTTTTAACACAACTGGTCCAATCAAACCAAGTGGGTCGTAAATCGTTGCAACAGCAGCCAGTACTTGGCGCCTGCTAACACGCTCAGCAATATCAAATGAAGAAAACGAGAATAAGAAATCGTCATTCTTTGGGTCCCACATCAATCCAAGTGTTTTTGTACAATCATTACCATCGCTAAATGCTGTTGTTTGTTCTCTACTCGATTCTTCAACTCCTCGCAAGACGCTATCATCATTTGAGCACCATTTTCTGAGCATGAACTTTCCTCGTAAAAGTAATGCGTTTGTTTGTGATATAATATCCAAGACTTCTTCTTCTGTACTGCCACCTGAGATGAGATCGTCAACATAGAAGTCGCGTAGTACTATCTTTGAACCAAGGGGAAAATCATATGCTTCGTCTAAAGCTACCTGTTGCATTGCACGAATAGCCAAGAATGCAGCGGGTTTTGTGCCATAGGTCACTGTGTCTAATCTATATATTTGTAGTGTATCATCAGGATTTTCACGCCATACAATACATTGCAGAAATGAGTCTGGTTCTTCTATCCGCACACAACGATACATCTTGCATATGTCTGCTTTAATAGCAATCTTGTGAGATCGAAAACGTAGAAGTGTGTCAACTAATTTTGGTTGTATTACAGGACCTGCCATTAACGTGTCATTGAGGGAATAACCAGTAGAGGTTCGAGCTGATGCATCAAATACTACACGTAATTTCGTCGTGGTGCTATCAGCTTTCAAAACACAATGATGAGGTAAAAATTACGATACTAAGTTAGGTGGTACTGAGCTAATCGGAGTCATGTGTTTGAGGTCAACGTATTCCTTAATGAATGTCGAGTATTGTTGTTTCAATTCAGGATGACTAATGAATTTTCTTTCCAATGATTTCAGTCGATTTACTGCTCGCACGTACGAATCACCCAATGAAATGGAATCAATCTTTTTTGGCAATCTCACCACATATTCGCCAGTGCCCAAACGGCGAAAACTGCTAATAAAATGTTTCTCACAATCTAGGTCTTCCTTTGATCTCTTAATCCTTTGTGGAGTATGCCCTTCAACTTCCCAAAAACTTTTTACTAATTCATGTAGGGTACAATCTGAATCACCATCCACTGCATCAGCAACAACAACTGTGCAGCATGAAGCTTGATTCAATGGATAACTGACATTTCCAGAGACAATCCATCCTAATCTGGTTTTTTGAAGAATAGGCAAATTCGGACCCAACTGTATTTGTCCTACACACATCAGATCGAAGAACAAACTAGCACCGATAAGTAAATCAATTCCTTGCGACTGATGAAAACCTGAATCTGCAAGCGTAATATTTGCTGGAATATTCCATTGAACAGATGACAAATTTGTTTTAGGTTGGTTAGAAGTAATTGTGGGAACGACGACGGCTGAGAGTGATGTATTGTATTTTCCATTTACAGATTGCAATCCTATCATAATACTTTCTTTTGCAACTATGTCTGATTGACCAAATCCCGAAATTATAGTTGTAGATTTAGTTCTTTTGACTTGTAACCGATTAGCTAAACATGATGTGATGCAATGAATCTAAGACGCTGAATCGAGCAATGCTCTACATGGAAACAAAATTCCGTTTCGACCTTTGACCATAACCATGGCAGTAGCGAGCATAGTAATGGTTCTCGATGAATGATTTTTGCTAAGCAATGCAGCAGGATTAGAGTCAATGACAAGAGCACTTTGAGGTTCTGATACGACTGAACTTTCGATCCTATCTGAGACTTGCTGATCTATATGCAATAGCGAATGGTGCTTGGCAGAACATGACTTGCAGCAGCGTGATTTACAATCTCTTACGAAATGACCCTTGCACAAACAATTGAGGCATAGTTTCAGCTTTTTGGTCTCTTTGAGGCGAATGGAAGGTGATAAATTTAAAAACAATGGACAGTTTGTGATAAAATGTTCCGCTTGACAAAATACACAGCGCTTATTAGTATTTGTGGTTACGAAAGATTTTCTATTTGACGATTTTTTAAAGTTCACCTGATTGCCTGGCATATTTGTTGCCAAGGCCAACTCCACTCTTTCCAATATCCTTACTCTGCGTTCGAAGAAAGTTGCCATTGAGTCCCATGAAGGTAAGCCTTGCATAGGCATTTCCTCTTCCCATTTTGCCTGCGTAGCGCAATCCATTTTCTTGCCAATCAAATGCATTAGCAGACCATCGAGAATTTCCTCCTTGGATGCAAGAGTGCTTAATGCTCGAATATGCGCACTACTCTTGTCCACGATCTCTCGCAAATCAGTTGCTGAGTTCTCAGCCATGGATTTTAAGCCAAACAATTGATTAATATGTGCCTGAAATTGCATATTTTTAATATCACATCTCCTTTTTAATAACATTACCGCTTTTTCGTAGTTCTCATGACATATTTCCAAAGACCGAACTGCATCCAGGGCGGTGCCAGCCAAGCTTGATCTCAGATGCTGAAACTTTTCGATGTTACTCAAAGTTGACTCATTGTCGACAATAACCTGAAACAATGACCAAAAGTCAGGCCAGTCAGTGACTGTGCCACTAAATATAGGTAACTGCAGCGCCGGCAAACGCGTTTTATTTGCTGATGTGCTGGAACCTGCCGAGTACTCAATTCGAGTAGACGCATGCGAATCTTGCATATTACGCGAATTTAAACATGCCATCATAGATGATTTAGCTATGATGAATGCGTCCATGAACTTACTGTTGATTTCGTCCAAACAGATCTGCTCGAGCTGCGTTTGAGTATCCTCAAACTGGGATTTTAATTCCGAAAGCTGTTCTAATTTAACAGACACAATCGACTCATTCAAACACTGTAGTGTATCCTCAGATGTTGTATCAAGAGTCGATTGAATTTGCCTTAAGAACCAGTTACTTTTTTTCTTAAGAAATTCACGATTAGAATGTCCCGTTTCCCCGAAACCGGTTTTCTGTACGTTCTTTGCATTTGGCATTGTCTTTTCGATTTTATTACAATATAAAGCAATAAAAAGAACCAAACGCACAACAACAATTATAAACCGCAAATTCGATTGAATATTTGTTATTGTCACCAAAACGAACGAAGCGCAAAGAAGAATAACGGAACCGATGCTTATGCACTCGAAATAGTGCACTTTAAATTAAAGCAAATTAATGGAATTAACGAATATAATACACCGATATTTGCTTTAAACACAACGATCACGTCGGGGTCACCAATGTTTGGGGTACAGCAAGCGTTTTTGCTGTCCACTTTTAAATTATCAAACCGAAATAAAATAAAAAGATTTATATATAAAACGCCGATGTGCGTTCTGCTTGACAATTTATTCACAACTAACTTTTGAAAAACATACAAAGCTTTCTTGAACATAAAAAGAAATATGCAAAATTGACACAATGCAGTATGATCCGTTACTTTACTTTACTTTACTTTACTTTACTTTACTTTACTTTACTTTACTTTACTTTACTTTACTTTACTTTACTTTACTTTACTTTACTTTATCTTTGCTTTATCTTAATCTTCATATCCTGGTATACTCCACTCCACATCATCTTGATTAAGAGCGAATTTAAGAGAGGCTGCTCTCAACAAACTCGTAGCATGGTTAAATTGTTAAGTGGGAAAAGTCAGGATCAGGAGAATAATGTAGTCAGAACGTCCGAGTTGTAATCATCTCTCTCTTATCGTAAGCACACCTCTATCAATAGTGTAAGCTATGTTATAAGTAATTATAAGTAATAATGTACCTAGAGTTAAGTGAAGAGAGCTTAATAAAGTAAGATTCAGTCTTGTGCCAACCATCGAACTGACACTTCACATTTTTGTATTGGAAATATAAAAAATAAAATATACATACAAGTTAAAAAAAGAGAGAGAGAGTTGAATGAAATAGGATAGATGTATGCAAAATTTTAATTCAATTGGATGTCGAGAAGAGGTTCCAACTTTGTTAACAAGATTTTGCTAACATCTTAAGCACGTTAAATAAAAGCTTAAATAGCAGAAAATGGAACTTCGTTCCACCCGGAGGTCCCGTGACCCTTCTGAGTTTTTTATTTTTAAGTAAAGGGTGCTTTTTTTTAGAGTTACACAACTTTAAACTAAAATAAAACAAATAAAAATATTTTTAATATCAATTAAACTGGCTTTATTGTATAAATAATTTTATGACATTAATGTTTAAATATGATTTCGGTCATGTGGTCGCCACGACTGGAAGTCCAATTTTCACACACTTTTCCAAGCATTTACGGCCGTATTTCGCCAACAACTCTTCGACTATTGATTTTCAGGTGTTCAATTGGCGTAGGCAATTGACTTTGCATACCTTCAAAGAAAATCCGATGCGGTCAAATCACACGATCTTGGTGGGCAATTAATAGGACCATTTCGTGAAATTAATCGTTCATCAAATGTTTTTTTGAGTAAATCAATTGTAGCGTACGCTGTGTGGCATGTGGCTCCGTCCTGTTGGAACCACATATCAGCAAGATTAATGTAAGCTAATTGAGGTACAAAAAAACTTTTAATCATGTCTCTATATCGTTCACGGTAACATTCTGGCCATCATCGTTTTTGAAGGTACTGTTCACCTGTGTTCCTTGATGTGGAGAAGGCTTTTGATCGTGTTTGGCACGATGGAAAATTAAGTCTCTCCTCCTTGCCCAATTATTCTATATACTCAGATCATACCTACAAAATCGATCGTTTTTGATTGAAGTTCGGGGTGAGAGGTGAACAATTCAAAAAATTCGAGCTGGTGTTCCGCAGGACAGTGTCCTAGAGCCAGTCCTCTATACACTATTTACACAGGATATGCCAACGCCAACTGATGAGAACACCCTCGCTGCCATTTATGCGGACGACACAGTATTTTTAGCGAGTGATACTTCTTGCAATCTACTTGCCGCCACCTCTCAAAAATATCCCTATGAATTTGATGCCTGCGTTGGAATTTGTAGTTAACAGTTCTAAGTCCCAGAACTGTTGCCTTACGCTGAGACACAAACGCTGTCACCAGTAATTCTTAAAGGCACTCAATTCCCCAAGAAAGCTTCTGTTAAGTACTTAGGCATGATACTGGATCGCCGTTTGACATGGTCCAAGCATGTAAATATGATCACAGCTACTTGCAAAAGCAAGCTGAACAAATTGGGGTGGCTCGTTCGACCCGGCAGTACATGCAGTACAATCTCTCTGCCAATGTTACGATCTACAAGGCCATAGTTGTACCATCATATACTTACGGCATTCAGCTCTGGAGACTTTCAGCAAATTCAACTATCAATCGAGTCCAGGCCATGCGGAACAAAGCTTTTCTCAACATTGCGGGTGCCCCCTGGTATGTCAGAAGAATATCACTACATCGTGACCTAGGAATCTCAACAGTTAATGAGCAACTTAACCGCCATACCAGTCGATAAAATGATGCTCTGAATGTGCAATACAATCCTCTTGCTTCGGCTCTTATATTAAATGACTGTCCGAGAAAGTTAAAACGGCTCCACCCTTCGGATCTACTACATAGAAGAATTAACTAAATTAATTTGTAAACGCAATTCAACTCACCGCCAATGTATTAAAACTATCCCTTATAATCGTTATATGAACGACTGATTGGAATTGTAATTAAATGATCACAAAAAAAAAAAAAAATATTTTTGAAGACATATGGACCAATGACTCCGCCGGCCCATAAAGTGCACCAAACAAATATTTTCTGTGGGTGTAATGGTGTTGATTGATTTGGGTTTTCTTTAATGCTTTGCTGTACTGCGGCTACAGCTTGTTCGGTACGCACTGTTCGGCATCTTACTGGATGCACATTATCATTAAGAGTAAACGTGGTGCGAAAACGATTCTTAGTTATTCGAATTAGTCTCTCTGATGGACGATTATGATTACCATAAAGTCGAAAAGAATGAAATATTCAAAGCAGTCATAAGTTAAAGTGTATGTATGAATATGTGTATTCGCAATCATCGTATGAAAGGAAAAAGGAATTCAAGAGAGGACAATGAAGTGATTAAAGAGCTGGTAAAGAAAAAATAACCCTGTATTATGTTTCAGCGGTTCAAAACCAGTTCTGGGCTAGCCACTTTGCACCCCCTTCCGGTTCTATATATGGTTCTTGCAATGTAAAGAGCTGGTAGATTTAACATGCAGATGTTATTGGAAGGAATCAATTGTCTCCGCCTACATAACCGTGCACCGGTTCTGCATTGGTGCTATTTAACCGGTTCTGAACTGGTGCTATTTAACCAGCTCTGCACCGGTTCTATTTAACCGGTTCTGCACCGGTTCTATTGAGCTGATTCTGCACCGGCTCTATTTCACTGGCTCTAATACCAGTTCACTACTTTGAAAAAAAAAAATCTCAAATCACATTTCATTTCACTACTAATTCAAAATTACAAATTCATACGACATTGTGGATATTTAAAAATAAAAGAAAGAATGCCAATTTGCAGAGTTAATCTTGGGTAGTATCCATAGATGACTCTTCTTATTTTCTCTTAACGTAATCGCTTTTATGTAAACGCTTTTTATTCACATAAATTGACCTCCGCAATAGCTCTTCTCGAGTGACGTTATCAGATGAAATTGAAATATGTAATTTTAAAGTGTTTGGCATTATTATGGTTAGTGAAGTATTTATCTTACCAAGAAAAACGCTGTAGAAGTTTCTAAGAAATTGAAAAGAAATAATTAAAGAATTGCAAAATTTAAAAGTCCACTTTTTATTGTAATTTTTTCTTTACTTACTCTGTTTAATTCTGCTACAATATAAATTGTAATGCCGAAATGATTTTATTTTCTCTGAATTCCTAATATTGATAATAAGAATGAAAAAGAATAAACACATCAAATAAATGCACAACTCACTTCACTTTGTTTTCTTTCTATTTACTTTGCTTTATTACGCCAATAACAAATAATTTTTTTTCACTTTGTTTCAACTACAGTAAGCCCCACTCAAAATTGACGCAAATCTTCTTAAATGCACTGGTTCAACAATAAATATCTTCACTGTACTTTGTCAAATTTCATAACGTTTCATTATCACATTTTTTTGTTCAGAATTTCCGCTCTCGACACCAGTTTAAAGAGAGCTAACAAACACTACCTCTCAAATGTATGTGCATTTTTAATGATGCCTCGTTTACGAATTTTGAAAAAAATTCTCTACAAAAACTATGATGATACTTTTACCCTTACCATTCCTGAGATATCGCGAGTCAATAATTTCATATTTTACATAATATGTACACATTTCGGCACCACCAAATGAGGTAGTGTCATTTAACCCAGTTCTTGTCTGGACATGGTGGCTACAGGTGGTACCTATACAGGTTTTGGCACAACAACATACCAAGGTGCTCTCTGTGTGACGAACCGGAGAACGCTGAGCACGTTATTTTCCAATGTGCTCGGTTTCCTGTTCCAGAAGGCTATCCGCAAGAGCCAGGAAGCACATTACAGTTCATGTTAGCATCTCCAGCCTACTGGGACCGGATCTGTGAACGTGTGACAGCTATTTAGCTAGAGCTACGTCGCCTAGAGAAGGCTAGGCGAAATATACAGACGTTGCAGAGAGTGCCGGACGGGGGATAGTAGAATACTGACGAGTAGCCACGACCCGTACGACAACTTCACAACACAAAAGATGACCTACTAAACTAGGATCGATTGACTTTTGAAATGCAATGCTCCACCTTCATCCCGACGTAATATCTAATGACAGTTCCAGGAGGACGATAGGACAAGGGGCGGGAGTGTTTAGTGAGGTTAAAGTCCCGCACTCCGGTTGTAGACCGGGTAAATTTTAGATGCTTCACTTCCGATACAAAAAAAAAAAATTAGGTGGTGTATTCTGCGAAATTTTTTAGCGTGCTTTTCCCAGTAGTCATACTCCCCGATCTATTGTGATTAAGATTTATTTGACAATATTCTATTGCTTGAAAAAAAGGTTCTATTGTTATTAAAGTGGAGCGGATTATTGATAATTTTGGTGGAAATATATAATTACTATAGAATGCTCTAAGAAGAAAGATGCATCAGTTGCCACCTAATTTTTACCATCAGAATCATAATATCGATCTGCATTTGATTCAACATTGCAGCAAGACTGACCATGACAATTGATGCATACTGGTGAACAAAATAATCCGATTTTTTTACAGCAACAATTTCTACTGCAACCCTTTTTACAATTACAAAAAATTGTGTTAAGTTTTTCTGGAACAGGTGCGAGTATAGTTTGAATTAAATGTAGAAACAGATGTTGTATTTGTTTTGTGTATTTTTTACAAAAGTTAAATATTTAAACTTGTCAATAGAGTTAAAAATTTTTTGTGATGACGACTTCTAAAGAAGAGTCTATCTTTTTAAAAACATCTGCACAAGCATCACGTTTTCCTAATAATTTAAATACTACTGTTTTACCCCTTTTGAAGATTACTGATATATTGTGTACTATCACAATAGTATCTTAGACAGATATTGCATGTAAATATAAAATATGTGGTTAAGATTTTGGATATGCAGGTAAACTTTCCGAAGAACATATTTTTTATTGTATTTAAACTTTTCCAGGTTTTAAAAAGTAAATAATTTTTTCAATCGGGATTCGTATAGTCAGTAGTATTAACTTATATGCAATTTACACCAAAGCACATCAACATCAACATTGATGTGCCTACTGATACGTATCAGAGTCGACAATAACCACAAGGAAAATGACGTCATTCAGGGGTTGTTGTTGTAGAATGTGATGGGGATCAATAGTCGCATCAAGAAGTAATGTGCCTCGATATGAAAATTAATAATGGTCTCTCTAGACATTTTCTGCAAGTGCTGTCAAGTTTTTCCTAGTGCTTCCAAGTTTTTTTGTGTTTTTCCACCTGTCGCATCACTAAACAGCAGCTGATGGCTCAAAACTTTGTTAAGTAAACCATAAATTGTCAAGTTTTTAAAAGAATTTAATAAAATAAGTTTCAGGAATGAAAAAGGGAATTGGAAGAACTATTTGCATATGTTGCAAAATGTTCTAAATCATGTATTTTTCACAAATTTTTAGTTTTTACTTAACCAACGTGCTCGCAAGTTTCACGTGTGTGTATAACCAAAACAAAAAACAGCTGTACGTGATGCAAAATATCCGGTGTAAACGAAAAACCCCATCAACGTGATGTACTTTGGTGTAAATTGCATATTAAATTGATAATTGTATTTACTCCATTGAATTTTTCTATCGCTGTTTCCATTAGAAGGACATCACCGTCATTATCAGCTTGTTTCACTAAAAATTCGTAGCTATAAATTTTTGAGAATATGGATATGAAGCGATACTTGTTGTGAGTATTTGACAGAAACTGTTGGTTTGTTGGAACTGTCATAAATCGATAAAAAACGACATCAGTAGATAATGTTTTTTAACGTGAAATTTAGCGGAATTTGTCGCCTTTGCTTTTAATATATTTCGTGACTCAAGTCGCCAAATAATTTATATATTCTGAAAATATAGGAAATGATGAAGCCTGTTAGAGGAATTTTGTCACGGTGTGCTTATGTCAACAAGTGGAGAGAGGCGTTCACAAAAGTGACCAAAATTGAAAATTGTTTTTTCCTTTGTAAGCGTATTGCTTGAGAATGGTCTGCCCTATTTGGCTGATTTTTATACTCTTCACGGGAGTGAATAGTATTATAAGTTTGTCATGAAGTTTGTAACACACAGAAGGAGACATCGCAGACCACATAAAGTATATAAATTTGTGATTAGCTCGATGAGACGAGTTGATTAAGCCATGTCCGTCTGTCCGTCTGTTTCAAAACTAGTCCCTCAGTTTTTAAACTAGAGAGCTGAAATTTTGCACATAGGTTTCTTTTTATCATACGCAGTTCATTTTTCGGAATCAGCTGAATCGGAATACTAGGGGGGGTACCTCCCATACAAACCCACCTTTCAATGAATGTCCTTATTACAAAAACCTTTTTGTTTTTTGACGTATCGAAATTAAAGTACTTAATAGTAAAAAGTTGACTATTGACAAGTTTTTCACGTATCGAACTGAAATTTGGATGCAATAAGTTTCTGATCTATATCCATCAACCATGTAAATTTCATGATCCTAGGATTACCAGGAGTGGTACCTCCTATACAAACCCCCACTTCAATTAATATTCTTATTAGAAAAAGTTTTTTTGTTTTTTGACTTATTGAACTGAAATTTGAACACTAAAAGTTTTTGTTCCATATCCAACAGGCGTGTAAATTTTATGATCCTAGGGTTACCAGCAGGGGTACCTCCCATACAAACTCAAATTATATAAAGAGTATACGTACAATAAAAATACAATGCCACTCAAACTGTGTTCTTTGCTGATACTCAAACTGTAAAAGAGAGAATATAGTGATGCTAAGAAACGAAGGTTGGATGAAACCCGGAGGAGCGTGAAGAGTATTTCATCTTTGGCTTAGCCAATGGTAGCCTTCTTTCTGTTTTTTTTTTTTTTTGAACATAAAAAGAAATATGCAAAATTGACACAATGCAATATGATCCGTTACTTTACTTTACTTTACTTTACTTTACTTTACTTTACTTTACTTTACTTTACTTTACTTTACTTTACTTTACTTTACTTTACTTTACTTTACTTTACTTTACTTTACTTTACTTTACTTTACTTTACTTTACTTTATCTTTGCTTTACTTTATCTTTGCTTTACTTTATCTTTGCTTTATCTTAATCTTCATATCCTGGTATACTCCACTCCACATCATCTTGATGAAGAGCGAATTTAAGAGAGGCTGCTCTCAACAAACTCGTAGCATGGTTAAATTGTTAAGTGGGAAAAGTCAGGATTAGGAGAATAATGTAGTCAGAACGTCCGAGTTGTAATCATCTCTCTCTTATCGTAAGCACACCTCTATCAATAGTGTAAGCTATGTTATAAGTAATTATAAGTAATAATGTACCTAGAGTTAAGTGAAGAGAGCTTAATAAAGTAAGATTCAGTCTTGTGCCAACCATCGAACTGACACTTCACATTTTTGTATTGGAAATATAAAAAATAAAATATACATACAAGTTAAAAAAAGAGAGAGAGAGTTGAATGAAATAGGATAGATGTATGCAAAATTTTAATTCAATTGGATGTCGAGAAGAGGTTCCAACTTTGTTAACAAGATTTTGCTAACATCTTAAGCACGTTAAATAAAAGCTTAAATAGCAGAAAATGGAACTTCGTTCCACCCGGAGGTCCCGTGACCCTTCTGAGTTTTTTATTTTTAAGTAAAGGGTGCTTTTCTTTAGAGTTACACAACTTTAAACTAAAATAAAACAAATAAAAATATTTTTAATATCAATTAAACTGGCTTTATTGTATAAATAATTTTATGACATTAATGTTTAAATATGATTTCGGTCATGTGGTCGCCACGACTGGAAGTCCAATTTTCACACACTTTTCCAAGCATTTACGGCCGTATTTCGCCAACAACTCTTCGACTATTGATTTTCAGGTGTTCAATTGGCGTAGGCAATTGACTTTGCATACCTTCAAAGAAAATCCGATGCGGTCAAATCACACGATCTTGGTGGGCAATTAATAGGACCATTTCGTGAAATTAATCGTTCATCAAATGTTTTTTTGAGTAAATCAATTGTAGCGTACGCTGTGTGGCATGTGGCTCCGTCCTGTTGGAACCACATATCAGCAAGATTAATGTAAGCTAATTGAGGTACAAAAAAACTTTTAATCATGTCTCTATATCGTTCACGGTAACATTCTGGCCATCATCGTTTTTGAAGGTACTGTTCAGCTGTGTTCCTTGATGTGGAGAAGGCTTTTGATCGTGTTTGGCACGATGGAAAATTAAGTCTCTCCTCCTTGCCCAATTATTCTATATACTCAGATCATACCTACAAAATCGATCGTTTTTGGTTGAAGTTCGGGGTGAGAGGTGAACAATTCAAAAAATTCGAGCTGGTGTTCCGCAGGACAGTGTCCTAGAGCCAGTCCTCTATACACTATTTACACAGGATATGCCAACGCCAACTGATGAGAACACCCTCGCTGCCATTTATGCGGACGACACAGTATTTTTAGCGAGTGATACTTCTTGCAATCTACTTGCCGCCACCTCTCAAAAATATCCCTATGAATTTGATGCCTGCGTTGGAATTTGTAGTTAACAGTTCTAAGTCCCAGAACTGTTGCCTTTCGCTGAGACACAAACGCTGTCACCAGTAATTCTTAAAGGCACTCAATTCCCCAAGAAAGCTTCTGTTAAGTACTTAGGCATGATACTGGATCGCCGTTTGACATGGTCCAAGCATGTAAATATGATCACAGCTACTTGCAAAAGCAAGCTGAACAAATTGGGGTGGCTCGTTCGACCCGGCAGTACATGCAGTACAATCTCTCTGCCAATGTTACGATCTACAAGGCCATAGTTGTACCATCATATACTTACGGCATTCAGCTCTGGAGACTTTCAGCAAATTCAACTATCAATCGAGTCCAGGCCATGCGGAACAAAGCTTTTCTCAACATTGCGGGTGCCCCCTGGTATGTCAGAAGAATATCACTACATCGTGACCTAGGAATCTCAACAGTTAATGAGCAACTTAACCGCCATACCAGTCGATAAAATGATGCTCTGAATGTGCAATACAATCCTCTTGCTTCGGCTCTTATATTAAATGACTGTCCGAGAAAGTTAAAACGGCTCCACCCTTCGGATCTACTACATAGAAGAATTAACTAAATTAATTTGTAAACGCAATTCAACTCACCGCCAATGTATTAAAACTATCCCTTATAATCGTTATATGAACGACTGATTGGAATTGTAATTAAATGATCACAAAAAAAAAAAAAAATATTTTTGAAGACATATGGACCAATGACTCCGCCGGCCCATAAAGTGCACCAAACAAATATTTTCTGTGGGTGTAATGGTGTTGATTGATTTGGGTTTTCTTTAATGCTTTGCTGTACTGCGGCTACAGCTTGTTCGGTACGCACTGTTCGGCATCTTACTGGATGCACATTATCATTAAGAGTAAACGTGGTGCGAAAACGATTCTTAGTTATTCGAATTAGTCTCTCTGATGGACGATTATGATTACCATAAAGTCGAAAAGAATGAAATATTCAAAGCAGTCATAAGTTAAAGTGTATGTATGAATATGTGTATTCGCAATCATCGTATGAAAGGAAAAAGGAATTCAAGAGAGGACAATGAAGTGATTAAAGAGCTGGTAAAGAAAAAATAACCCTGTATTATGTTTCAGCGGTTCAAAACCAGTTCTGGGCTAGCCACTTTGCACCCCCTTCCGGTTCTATATATGGTTCTTGCAATGTAAAGAGCTGGTAGATTTAACATGCAGATGTTATTGGAAGGAATCAATTGTCTCCGCCTACATAACCGTGCACCGGTTCTGCATTGGTGCTATTTAACCGGTTCTGAACTGGTGCTATTTAACCAGCTCTGCACCGGTTCTATTTAACCGGTTCTGCACCGGTTCTATTGAGCTGATTCTGCACCGGCTCTATTTCACTGGCTCTAATACCAGTTCACTACTTTGAAAAAAAAAAATCTCAAATCACATTTCATTTCACTACTAATTCAAAATTACAAATTCATACGACATTGTGGATATTTAAAAATAAAAGAAAGAATGCCAATTTGCAGAGTTAATCTTGGGTAGTATCCATAGATGACTCTTCTTATTTTCTCTTAACGTAATCGCTTTTATGTAAACGCTTTTTATTCACATAAATTGACCTCCGCAATAGCTCTTCTCGAGTGACGTTATCAGATGAAATTGAAATATGTAATTTTAAAGTGTTTGGCATTATTATGGTTAGTGAAGTATTTATCTTACCAAGAAAAACGCTGTAGAAGTTTCTAAGAAATTGAAAAGAAATAATTAAAGAATTGCAAAATTTAAAAGTCCACTTTTTATTGTAATTTTTTCTTTACTTACTCTGTTTAATTCTGCTACAATATAAATTGTAATGCCGAAATGATTTTATTTTCTCTGAATTCCTAATATTGATAATAAGAATGAAAAAGAATAAACACATCAAATAAATGCACAACTCACTTCACTTTGTTTTCTTTCTATTTACTTTGCTTTATTACGCCAATAACAAATAATTTTTTTTCACTTTGTTTCAACTACAGTAAGCCCCACTCAAAATTGACGCAAATCTTCTTAAATGCACTGGTTCAACAATAAATATCTTCACTGTACTTTGTCAAATTTCATAACGTTTCATTATCACATTTTTTTGTTCAGAATTTCCGCTCTCGACACCAGTTTAAAGAGAGCTAACAAACACTACCTCTCAAATGTATGTGCATTTTTAATGATGCCTCGTTTACGAATTTTGAAAAAAATTCTCTACAAAAACTATGATGATACTTTTACCCTTACCATTCCTGAGATATCGCGAGTCAATAATTTCATATTTTACATAATATGTACACATTTCGGCACCACCAAATGAGGTAGTGTCATTTAACCCAGTTCTTGTCTGGACATGGTGGCTACAGGTGGTACCTATACAGGTTTTGGCACAACAACATACCAAGGTGCTCTCTGTGTGACGAACCGGAGAACGCTGAGCACGTTATTTTCCAATGTGCTCGGTTTCCTGTTCCAGAAGGCTATCCGCAAGAGCCAGGAAGCACATTACAGTTCATGTTAGCATCTCCGGCCTACTGGGACCGGATCTGTGAACGTGTGACAGCTATTTAGCTAGAGCTACGTCGCCTAGAGAAGGCTAGGCGAAATATACAGACGTTGCAGAGAGTGCCGGACGGGGGATAGTAGAATACTGACGAGTAGCCACGACCCGTACGACAACTTCACAACACAAAAGATGACCTACTAAACTAGGATCGATTGACTTTTGAAATGCAATGCTCCACCTTCATCCCGACGTAATATCTAATGACAGTTCCAGGAGGACGATAGGACAAGGGGCGGGAGTGTTTAGTGAGGTTAAAGTCCCGCACTCCGGTTGTAGACCGGGTAAATTTTAGATGCTTCACTTCCGATACAAAAAAAAAAAATTAGGTGGTGTATTCTGCGAAATTTTTTAGCGTGCTTTTCCCAGTAGTCATACTCCCCGATCTATTGTGATTAAGATTTATTTGACAATATTCTATTGCTTGAAAAAAAGGTTCTATTGTTATTAAAGTGGAGCGGATTATTGATAATTTTGGTGGAAATATATAATTACTATAGAATGCTCTAAGAAGAAAGATGCATCAGTTGCCACCTAATTTTTACCATCAGAATCATAATATCGATCTGCATTTGATTCAACATTGCAGCAAGACTGACCATGACAATTGATGCATACTGGTGAACAAAATAATCCGATTTTTTTACAGCAACAATTTCTACTGCAACCCTTTTTACAATTACAAAAAATTGTGTTAAGTTTTTCTGGAACAGGTGCGAGTATAGTTTGAATTAAATGTAGAAACAGATGTTGTATTTGTTTTGTGTATTTTTTACAAAAGTTAAATATTTAAACTTGTCAATAGAGTTAAAAATTTTTTGTGATGACGACTTCTAAAGAAGAGTCTATCTTTTTAAAAACATCTGCACAAGCATCACGTTTTCCTAATAATTTAAATACTACTGTTTTACCCCTTTTGAAGATTACTGATATATTGTGTACTATCACAATAGTATCTTAGACAGATATTGCATGTAAATATAAAATATGTGGTTAAGATTTTGGATATGCAGGTAAACTTTCCGAAGAACATATTTTTTATTGTATTTAAACTTTTCCAGGTTTTAAAAAGTAAATAATTTTTTCAATCGGGATTCGTATAGTCAGTAGTATTAACTTATATGCAATTTACACCAAAGCACATCAACATCAACATTGATGTGCCTACTGATACGTATCAGAGTCGACAATAACCACAAGGAAAATGACGTCATTCAGGGGTTGTTGTTGTAGAATGTGATGGGGATCAATAGTCGCATCAAGAAGTAATGTGCCTCGATATGAAAATTAATAATGGTCTCTCTAGACATTTTCTGCAAGTGCTGTCAAGTTTTTCCTAGTGCTTCCAAGTTTTTTTGTGTTTTTCCACCTGTCGCATCACTAAACAGCAGCTGATGGCTCAAAACTTTGTTAAGTAAACCATAAATTGTCAAGTTTTTAAAAGAATTTAATAAAATAAGTTTCAGGAATGAAAAAGGGAATTGGAAGAACTATTTGCATATGTTGCAAAATGTTCTAAATCATGTATTTTTCACAAATTTTTAGTTTTTACTTAACCAACGTGCTCGCAAGTTTCACGTGTGTGTATAACCAAAACAAAAAACAGCTGTACGTGATGCAAAATATCCGGTGTAAACGAAAAACCCCATCAACGTGATGTACTTTGGTGTAAATTGCATATTAAATTGATAATTGTATTTACTCCATTGAATTTTTCTATCGCTGTTTCCATTAGAAGGACATCACCGTCATTATCAGCTTGTTTCACTAAAAATTCGTAGCTATAAATTTTTGAGAATATGGATATGAAGCGTTACTTGTTGTGAGTATTTGACAGAAACTGTTGGTTTGTTGGAACTGTCATAAATCGATAAAAAACGACATCAGTAGATAATGTTTTTTAACGTGAAATTTAGCGGAATTTGTCGCCTTTGCTTTTAATATATTTCGTGACTCAAGTCGCCAAATAATTTATATATTCTGAAAATATAGGAAATGATGAAGCCTGTTAGAGGAATTTTGTCACGGTGTGCTTATGTCAACAAGTGGAGAGAGGCGTTCACAAAAGTGACCAAAATTGAAAATTGTTTTTTCCTTTGTAAGCGTATTGCTTGAGAATGGTCTGCCCTATTTGGCTGATTTTTATACTCTTCACGGGAGTGAATAGTATTATAAGTTTGTCATGAAGTTTGTAACACACAGAAGGAGACATCGCAGACCACATAAAGTATATAAATTTGTGATTAGCTCGATGAGACGAGTTGATTAAGCCATGTCCGTCTGTCCGTCTGTTTCAAAACTAGTCCCTCAGTTTTTAAACTAGAGAGCTGAAATTTTGCACATAGGTTTCTTTTTATCATACGCAGTTCATTTTTCGGAATCAGCTGAATCGGAATACTAGGGGGGGTACCTCCCATACAAACCCACCTTTCAATGAATGTCCTTATTACAAAAACCTTTTTGTTTTTTGACGTATCGAAATTAAAGTACTTAATAGTAAAAAATTTCTGTTTTTTCACGTATCGAACTGAAATTTGGATGCAATAAGTTTCTGATCTATATCCATCAACCATGTAAATTTCATGATCCTAGGATTACCAGGAGTGGTACCTCCTATACAAACCCCCACTTCAATTAATATTCTTATTAGAAAAAGTTTTTTTGTTTTTTGACTTATTGAACTGAAATTTGAACACTAAAAGTTTTTGTTCCATATCCAACAGGCGTGTAAATTTTATGATCCTAGGGTTACCAGCAGGGGTACCTCCCATACAAACTCAAATTATATAAAGAGTATACGTACAATAAAAATACAATGCCACTCAAACTGTGTTCTTTGCTGATACTCAAACTGTAAAAGAGAGAATATAGTGATGCTAAGAAACGAAGGTTGGATGAAACCCGGAGGAGCGTGAAGAGTATTTCATCTTTGGCTTAGCCAATGGTAGCCTTCTTTCTGTTTTTTTTTTTTTTTTGATTCTTATGTTTGTATTTGTTATAAGCCAATTAGAAGAATATTTGAAAAATCGATCAAAGTTGGAAATTTGGATTTTTTGTTGTGTTTAAGTAAAGCGTGTACACAAGTTGAGTGTTTGATTAAGACTGACTTTAATGATAATGATGATAGTTACAGTATGACATGACAGATTCTCATAATTGTACTTATATGTATGCATGTGTGTGTATGTTATATGTTAGAGATGGACGAGAATAGTTACTACAATATTACGATACTTATACATAACACATCTCTCTTAATTTACAAAATTATTATTGCTTGCGTTTCCTAAAATTGGTAGGCGAGAAACGATTGACGGGATGACGAACTCGAGCACCTTGACGAATTGGTATGGCTGATTCATCTTGTATTGGTGTTGTGTTTTTCAATTGCTGGTTAGACGATGAACTTTCTGTCTGATCCGTATTAACAGGAACTGTTTGTGGTAGCATCACCTGTTCTGGACTTACAGGAAGTTCATTGGAGATCGATTGCGGAGTATCAGGAGCCCATCAAAACTGTGTGTTTCTGTTTTGAGTGTTTGACGATGATTTTGGCTTCATCTAATTTAAATCACGCTTTACATATCCGTTTGAAGTGCGGACTACAAATAACATTTTGCCAATTGAACGAGCTATTACTCCTTCGAACCATTTTTCTCCTTTAGCGTAGTTTCTCACATAAACCGACTGGTTTGGAAGGTACTTGGTAACGTCTCTATCTTGTTTTTACTTGACAGGTTGCTCGAATAATTGACTCAATATGGTACGCACTTGCCGACCATGAATCAATTTTGCCGGTGATTTACCCTCTGTATTAGGTGTAAATCTAGATATTTAGTTACTGCTGTTTTAAGTGTTAAGCCATCTTTGAGATTTTTCTTAACAGATGTTTTAAACGTCTGAACGAAACGTTCTGCTAAGCCATTGGATGCTGGATAGAACGGTGGTGTTGTGATATGTTTAATACCATGTAGTTTACAAAAACTACTGAATTCATCGGAGATTAGTTGAGGCCCATTATAATGGGATAATTATCACTAACCAGAGTTTAGGGATATCCTTCTACTGCGAAGATAGCTGTCAAAGCTGAAATTGTGTTTGAAGTAGTATTTAGTAGACGACATTTGAACGACAAATGGAAATTGCGAGAATGCATCCACGCAAATAAGCCACATAGAATCGAATAATGGACCTGTGAAATCAATATGTATTCTTTCGCATGCTGTTTCCGTTACTGGCCAACTTTGAAATTCCTTTGGAGGTGCTGGGTTATTACTTTTGCAAATAGAACATGTTGCAGCGAGTTTCCTAATGTCTTCATCAATGCCTGGCCACCATACGTGCTGTCTAGCTAACTGCTTCATTCTAACTATGCCCCAATGACCAGTACAAGGTGTGTGGAATTACAATGCGACTAGCCTCTGCATGCAAACATAACATCTGTTTCTTAATAATAAGAGCAAATCTACGAATCTTTTTTTCTGGCCAGCCCTTTGATACACATTTTAAAATTTAATAATGGTGACATCGTTTTGTAAATGCTTTTGAATTGCTTCTGCATTGATCGGTAATGAAGTTTCATTAATATTATTACATGTTTCTTCTGCTTTATCAAACTCTTTGTCTGTACCCAAAGGTAGGCGTGATGGAGCATCAGCATTGCCATGTGCTGATGTTGTTCTATATTGAATGTCGAAGTTGTAGGCCATGAGAATAAGAGCCCAACGTTGTAACCTGTTTGAAGTCAGCAACGGCAAATGTTTATTCGGGTAGAATATTATTACCAACGGCTTGTGGTCAGTTATTAACACGAATTTCCTTCCATATACGTATTAATGAAAACGTTTTACTCAAAAAAAAATTTAAAATGCTTCTTTCTCTATTAGGCTGTACTTCACTTAATGTTTATCTAAGGTTTTAGATGCGAAAACGATAGGTCTTTTCGTGCCATCATGTTGAATATGTGACAGTACTACACCAATGCCAAAAGATAAAGCATCAGTGGCTAGAATAAGTGGCAAGTTTCTGTGAATAGTTGAGTACAAAGTTGCAATAATAATTTTTTTGCCCAAAAATGCTTCTAATTGCTGTAAATTAGCTGGCGGCGTTAGCTTTTCAACTACCTGTTATCCTGAATAGTCAGATAGAGTGCCTTTTGCACTTATTGATCGTCCTAAATATTCAATTTTATCTTTGAGGTTCAACATTTTTCCATTTTTACTCGTATGTTATTTTCTTGTAGAATACTAAGTACTTGCTGTATACGTTCTAGATGTTGTTTGCTTGTAGGTGCTGAGATTATATCATCCAGATAATTACCACAACCTTATATACCATTTAAAAGTAGTTCAAATATGTAGTGAAATATGGCTGGAGCACTTGTTATTCCGTAAGGAAAAGGTTGGTATTGAAAAAGGCCCAACGCCGTGTTTACAACCATGATTTCTTTTGAAGCCTCTCCTAGTTCCATTTGTAGGCATGCATCTTTCAAATCAATTTTATAAAACTGCTTACCTATAATATGAAAAAGTGGCTCTTTTGTCGGTAACGGGTATTGCTCAACATCGATTTGTGCGTTAACAGCCTGCTTGAAGTCACCACAAATTCGAATAGCACCACCTGGCTTAGGTGCTAATATAATTGGAAACGCCCAGTTACTAAATTTTATGGGCTTCCATATACCTGCTTGTGTTACTCTCTCTGCTTCTTCTTAAAATTTGTTTAGTTGAGAAAAAGGTTTTTGTCTACTCTTATAGAATTTTGGTCGCTGTTGATTTTAGAAATACACTGGCCTTAAAATCTTTAATTACCCTAATGGCTGGTTCAAACACGTCTTTGTACTTGTTACAAAGGTCAGTTATTTAGTTGTTTTTAGCTTCGTATATGTTTGCTACTTGTTTTATGTCGAAGCCAAATACTTCAAATAAGTCTAACCCAAAAAGATTATTTGAATTTGTTACATTTGTCACAATTATTGTTATTTGCTTTTCTTTCTCACCACACTTTGCTATTGTATGCAGTTCTGCCAACAAAGGTATTGGTGTCTGACCAAATGTATGTAAAACTCACAAATATTTTTTTAACTTGGGCTTTTTTAATAATGAGTATGTATTTGAATTTATCTCTGCGACTGTTGCGCCTGAATTCATTTGAAACGGTATTATTTTGTCAAGAATTTCAATGTGAACAATGTTTTTATTTGCCGAATGAGCAAAATGTGTTGGAGTTGTTGCTTGCAACAGCAGGAATTTAAAACGAAGATCCTGGAGCAACAACAAAAGTGGAAGAAGGAACTACTGGAAAGCCAGAAAGAAGGCTATCATTGGCTATGCCAAAGATGTTATACTCTTCACGCTCCTCCGGGTTGCATCCAACCTTCCTTTCTTAGCATCACTAAATTCTCTTTTATCTAATAAGAACATTAATTTAAATGGTGGTTTGTATGGGAGGTACCCCTCCTGGTAAACCTAGAACCATGAAATTTACATGGTTGATGGATATAGATCAGAAACTTAAAGTGTCCAATTCCATACGTAATAAAACAAAAAACTTTTCTAATAAGAACATTAATATAAAGGGTGGTTTGTATGGGAGGTACCACCCCTTGTGGTCCGATTCGGCTGATTCTGACAATGATAAAAAGAAACCTTTCAGCTCTCTAGCTCAAAAACTGAGGGACTAGTTTTGATACAGACGGACATGGCTTAAGCAACTCGTCTCATCAAGCTGATCACAAATATATATACTTTATGTTGTCCACGATGTCTCCGTCTGTGTTACAAACTTCATGACAAACTAATACTATTCACTCCCGTGAAGAGTATAAGTAGTAGTTATTTGATCTACCATATTTCTATGCAACAAATCTTTTGCATATAAAAGCAGATGTTGAAATGATTAATGACCTCATCTCTCGTGCTCTCTGCGTGACGAGTACAAAAACAAAATTTGAATTGAGTTCCAAAAATAAGTAACTTATGCCAATAAGCCAAATAAAATGCAAGCACAACAATTTTTCTTTATTCACCCCTTACACTATGTGTCCAATGCATATAATTAGATTGTGTCGCAGCCTCGTATTCTTGAGCCAAACATTCGACAACATCCCGCGATGAATCCAATTCAGTTAGGTCATCTTTAAACATATCTTCACGACGAAATTGATCCAGAAAAGCATTACGTTTTTTCAACTTGTCGTACTGCATTAGTGCGCGATTGAAAAGTGCGCTTATGCCTGTATGATTAGCCATCATGAGACCAGAAACTTTGTGTGCACTCTGCAAGTATGGGGAGCTTCGGGAAAGAGCAACCTGAATACTAGCTGGACCCCAAGGTATAAACTGGGCCAATTTACGTTCGCGTATACGTTGCAGTGACTTATGAACTTGAGTGGGATCTACTTCGCCCTGTATTGAAAATAGAAATAAGATTATGAAACAAAAGTTTTAGTTATTAATTGTTACATACTTGTATGATATTCAATATAGAGATATAGCAATGTTTATTGTTTTTGTCTAGACCAGCAGATACCATCATGTTCTTAGGCTGCAACAGGCGACGCATTACATCAAGTACAGTGGTTTTGCGAACATTGATTTTAGTCTGTAAATATAAGTACATAATCTAATAATAAATCAGATACGATGAATTACATACTGACATCACTGTCCGAGGATAGCGGTGTATAGCCTGTCATAAGAAAATGTAGTTGCGGTGTAGGTATCAATGGGGCCGTCAAGCCAATTAAATTGTTATTCATATACGATGGATAACGTAGTGTTGTTGTGCTCACAGACATTATTGTGGAAACAAGATTATTGATTTGCGCAAAAGTTGGTGTATGTATATGTAGTCTTTCAGTCGCTATGCGATTTAATGCAGTATTATCCAGCACCACAACACAATCGGCACATTGTGTAAGACGCTTGAGTGTCAAAAGCGAATTATATGGCTGTACTACAACATCGCTAATCTCATCTTGATTCGGAAATACACTATATGCCTGAAGTAGCTTTTTTGGAAAACGATCAGAGAGACGTTCCAAAATATATGAACCCATGCCCGAACCAGTGCCACCAGCTATAGAGTGACATAAGACAAAACCCTCTAGTGAATCACTGCCATCTGCTTCACGATCGATTATATCGAACACTTCTTCCTGCAAACGCTCGCCTTGGCTAAATCCCGATGCCCAGTTATTACCGGCTCCGCCGCCATGTTTGGACAAGTATATATTTTCGGGATTATAAAGCTACAAAATATAATACGAAAATACATATATTATTCAGGAACTGAATTTATTTACAATACCTTTGCAAAAGGCGAGGTCATAATCGTGTGAATTACGCGTGGCTCCAAATCAAGTAAAACCGCACGTGGTATGTAATGATTATCGTCAGCTTGATAGAAGAATACATCCTTACGATCTACACCATCTGTGGCAAAATCTTCTAGTACGCCTTCTGAGGAAATACCATGCTCCAAGCACAGACGCTTCCAAAATTCAAACCCAACTGATAAAAAATATTACTTGTCCTATTATTATCAACCAAATACGAATCGTTTCTTACTTTGGTTGCCGCATTGCCCTAACTGGAGCGTAATAATTTCACTTGGCATAACAAAAATGTTTTTCCGAAGATTTAGCTTGCCTTCATATAATTATTTGGACTTATGCGGCAAAATGCCCGCCAGCTCATAAAATAAAGTGACCAGATGTCAATAAAAAAACAATACATGCAAACATGGATATTCATACAGTGGCTCTCCATTTTGATGAAAGGTTAACGATTTTTTTTATCTAATTGAGACTTTTCTACCTATATCTATACTACTATATCTAATATTATAATATTATATTATATTCTATTAAATTATATTATATTATATTATGTTATTATATTATATTATATTATTATATTATATTACATTATTATATTATAATATATTATATTATATTATATTATATTATATTATTTATTATATTATATTATATTATATTATATTATATTATATTATATTATATTATATTATATTATATTATATTATATTATATTATATTATATTATATTATATTATATTATATTATATTATATTATATTATATTATATTATATTATATTATATTATATTATATTATATTATATTATATTATATTATATTATATTATATTATATTATATTATATTATATTATATTATATTATATTATATTATATTATATTATATTATATTATATTATATTATATTATATTATATTATATTATATTATATTATATTATATTATATTATATTATATTATATTATATTATATTATATTATATTATATTATATTATATTATATTATATTATATTATATTATATTATATTATATTATATTATATTATATTATATTATATTATATTATATTATATTATATTATATTATATTATATTATATTATTATATTATATTAATTATAAAGTGCGACCATCGATAGCCTTTTAAACGATAGTTGAAACTATCGATAGTACTATCGAACTTGAATGTAGCATTTGGAAACGAACATGTAAACAAATTTTCGTTCGTTGCTATAGTATGCAGGCTATGATTAAAATTAAAAATAATGAAAACAATATGGTTTTATTAAACATAAACAACTTTAAATAAAAATATATGTATTTAAGAAAAATGATAACACAAAAAGAAAATTAAATTCATTTGTTCACAGTTTTTTAGAGATCTTTCAATATATTATGTATCAGAAATTAGGTAGCCAGCCTTACTGAACAGCCGCTCTGGCTCTGTCGAAGAAGCTGGGATGCATTAAATCTTTTAAATCACTTATCTAATAATTTCAATTTTATAAATTAAAAATTTCATTTTTATTAATATTTTTTTTTTATCTTATTTTATGTTTTCATTTTTATTCACTTGAACTACGCTGAGCCGCAAAAAAGAAACAGTGATGTGAATTACGATACTATTGATAGTGCTAAAAACCATCGATAGTCTTGTTGGGAAAAAAAAACTATCGATACTATCGATAGTTCTCCAGCTCTACTACAAAGTTTGTTTTGCATAAATGAAAGTAAAGATGTTTAAATCAATTATACCAAGAATAAGAAATGCAAACAGACATCGTTTGCTTCAGAATGATGAAACCGATTAAGAAAAGAAAATGTTAATTGGCTGTTAGGTGTAATTTAATTATTATATTTATTACATTTAACACTGGGTAATGATGGGAGAAATAGGTTAGATCTAGACAGGTCCCGACGCGATCATTGAAAATGCCTATACACACACTCACACATACGCCTAAACTTATGCCTGCTTAGACTACTTCATTTTATTCTCTTACCCCCTTTGCAAATAATCAAAGGCATTCGATGCTTCCACATACACATACTCACACATCTATCTTATATCTGCTTTGATAATTTCATTCTTCTATTTTCCAAACAACCCCCACCCCACCCATGCATTTGTTCACAGGCACACAATGCTTGACCATACACATACTGACATATACTCCGTTTATAAGACGCCTGAAACGATTTGCACTTAGGTCGGCACACATGCATAAATTGATTTTCAGTTCGGTTTTAACACGCGAAGCGACTTTAACAAGCGCACATTTTAAACCCGTCGTTATTTTCTCGAAGCGTATTTATGTGTCTTATAAATGCAAAGCTTATTGCAGACGTGTTGAAAATCAGCTGTTCGCAAAATGTTGGTTTGTGCAGTGTTGCCATATGGTGCAGTTATTTTCCTTTATTATCATTTCGTCTTATAAACGTGTTAATATACAGCTTAACCTATGTCTGCTTTGACTATTTCATTCATTCATTCTTCCTCTTCTTTCCCTTTCACGTCTTACATTTTATGACACTGTTCGTATCGAATTTTTCAATTTTTTTTAAATAATAATAATACGAAATTGGCAAGGTTTAATAATCTAATTCCCCGTTTGGTATCGGCAGAATTAACCAATATTACATCTCTAGGTAATTCCGATGCTAAAGATCGTTCCACCACAGCACAATTCATACTACGCCTAGCCCACCTGAACATAGACATCCGATCGAGCTGGTAATGATACCGCTGAAGTCAAGAACACTATATAATATTATATTATATTATATTATATTATATTATATTATATTTTATTATATTATATTATATTATATTATATTATATTATATTATATTATATTATATTATATTATATTATATTATATTATATTATATTATATTATATTATATTATATTATATTATATTATATTATATTATATTATATTATATTATATTATATTATATTATATTATATTATATTATATTATATTATATTATATTATATTATATTATTTATTATATTATATTATATTATATTATATTATATTATATTATATTATATTATATTATATTATATTATATTATATTATATTATATTATATTATATTATATTATATTATATTATATTATATTATATTATATTATATTATATTATATTATATTATATTATATTATATTATATTATATTATATTATATTATATTATATTATATTATATTATATTATATTATATTATATTATATTATATTATATTATATTATATTATATTATATTATATTATATTATATTATATTATATTATATTATATTATATTATATTATATTATATTATATTATATTATATTATATTATATTATATTATATTATATTATATTATATTATATTATATTATATTATATTATATTATATTATATTATATTATATTATATTATATTATATTATATTATATTATATTATTATACTATATTTTGTTCAATATTATTAAAATTTAGACGAACTATTGACTGAACTACCTAAGAAAAAGAAGTGATTAACTAACTGACGGCTGACTGACGGACTGACTGACACACTGACAAACATACTGATGGAATATAATTATCTTTAGGTAAGTTTCCTTGCTTCCATTACAATCGATTAAAAAATTTGCAACGCTTTAAAATGAAAGGATTCTAAGAAGCCTTTAAGGCGCATCAAATGAGTGAGGAGTGTGTTCGTAATGTCAACGTTTAAACCTTGAATGGACAGTTAGACGAATGGACTAATAGACTGACGGATGGATGGACAGATAAATGGATTTAGTCTTGAAAGGATTCTTTGCAAAAACATACAATTTGTCACGGACAATAATTTCGTAAGATTCGCATAAAATTTACGTGAACAAATTATTCTGGATAATATTGAGATAAGGATACATACTTGAATTGAAAATGTAATAGGTTGAAAAGTAGAATATGAGTATGTACATACATATATGCAGCTGAAATTTTTTATTTTTATGTACATAGCTTTATAACTGAAATACTTACTTATATTCACTATACAAACGATATTTTTTTATGTTTGCTTAATATATTAATTAAGTTGCATATATGTAGGGAAATAAATAAATAAAATTAATAAAAACAGTACAGTTCAATAATTATCATAAATTACATTATATTAAGCACTATTCTTTGAAAGGAAAGAAAAAGGAATTATCATTTTCAAATATTGTAAAAAAGTATTACAATAAAAATAATATTATATTCCCTAATTAACCATACAAAATTCAAAACAAACAGAAGATAATTTCTTTGTCATTTGTTAAAAATTATGAGCAATCTGAACAAAAATTACAATAAAATATATTAGGTTGGGTATTTTTTTATTTGCTACGCTTGTCGTCAGTCTATCTAATGCCATGTTTGTCTTTATCCCAAGCATTCAAATAATTACATGGTCAACAGCAGACAAAAAACAAAGGAGATAAAAAGAGTTGAAAATATGCAAAAAGTATAAAAATGTTAAGAAATTCAAAGAAGACATCAAAGAAACATAACTAGAAACGCTTTAAGAGACAGTAAGTAATAAATATTTTAATTAAGGAAAACAAAAAACAATAGCAAAAACCGAAAGCAAAAAAAGAAATACGAAAAGTGGAAATCGAAATAAAAATGAAAATTGTTGCCGTTCTTCTATGAATAATAGTATTAGTAGTAGAGTTAACTCTTTCCATAGAATATGCGATATTTGTGCAATCCTTTGACGCGTCCTTGAGGATAACGCTGCAATCTGCCTATGCTTGCTGATAAGTAAGTTGTCCTATTGCATTTTATGTTGATGCCATAAAATCTTGTAAAAAACGAATAAACCAACAAGAAAAAACAATTGAATGAACGATGAACGGGTTACCAAGGACCTACAAACCCATAAATCTATGTCCTTATATTTGTTGCTAGTATATTACCTAAAAGAGTATGTACTACTTAGTAGAATTAATAGTAGTAGTACCCAGGAAAGGGAAGAAGTATTTTTTGTATTTTTATTACATAATTCATTGTTCTTTTGTTGTAATATAACATAGGATTTCCGAAAATGTTTATACTCGTTTTTTACGCACTCATTGTCCTGCTTCCCATTTAACAAATAAAAAAGGAGTAGGAAATATTATCCTTTTTTTCAAAAAGAAAAGAAAAAAAAAATTGTTTTTCTATCCATCGCATGTTTTGATGTTATTTTTATAATTTCGCTTTAAAAAGAAAATGGATAACTAAATGATCGAAAGGGCTTTTTGTCTAAGAAAGTGAATACAAATTAAAGGGTACTTACTAAGAAACAACGAAATGGCTGTTTGCGCTTTTCCAAGATATATGTATGTATGTGTATGGTAGACCTTATAGCTTTTGTTCTACTATATTCGAAGTGAAAATATTTTTAATACAACAAAGTTTCAATCAACTATCCATCCAATCTTTTAGTGATAATTGGAGATCATAAAAAATGTATAAAAAATATACTCTACTCTCTGTTTTGACTGTTTCTTGCTCTCAGGTGTGTAGCGATGGATCCATGTTTCATAATGATTATAACTCGAGGCAGATTTCTTTGGATGACACTTCATCCGAGTTTTAGCATTAATGGCAGCACGCTCATTATTGTGATAGCTATATTTTATCCAGTATATTTTGTAAGGTAAAAAACTGTCTGCATCTCCAAAAATACGCTACCTAATGGGTCCAAATGTAACTAATAACCATCCACTTGACCCCATAAGTACAACAAAAAATTGGTGTGGCTGTGTCATGGACACGGCCGTCTGTTTTGCGTGGATATGTCTATGTGAGTTATAATCATTTTTTAAGTAAAAAGTTCTTCGGATTCTCATGTTTTATTTGTGATGGCTAAATTTCATTTCGTCAGGCTCAGGATTAAGTAAACAAATAATTACTGTATTATAATTTTATTAATA
>JBAMAV010000719.1:0-149353 GCA_037043315.1 Amiota communis | reverse complement strand
TTTTTTTTTTGGATTCGCCATGGAGGTACAAATTGTCTAAAGATCCTAGTAGACCGACCTACTAGCATCCACGATTCACCGGACAAACAGTCTCATGTGGTGCCTACGTACTAAAAGCACCCCCGGCCTACGATGGCTCTTTTTTTCAGCCGTGGCGGGACCGCCAATAGAGGCATTACTTCGTCAGGGAGAGCTAGGTTAGACCACTCTTCTGTTCAACTCTTCATCTCTGCGGACCTGTTGCATTATACCAACGATTATACTGCAAGCTTTGTTCCAGGAGTCTTCATCCTTTAACATAAAGTACATCACGCCATTTGGTGTAAGGTTCTCACCTACCTTTGACGTGATTAACTCTCTGAGATGCACATGGATACACTCCATGAGAACATGGCGAGCATTTTCCGGCTGGTTTGTGCAGTACAGGCAATGCGGGTCATCTGCATGTTTAAATCTGTGCATGTACTCCCGGAAACAGCCATGCCCTGTGAGGAACTGCGTGAGGTGGTAATTCAGAGTTCCATCTTTTCGAGCCACCCAGACACTGATGTTGGGTATTAACTCGAACGTCCAACGCCCCTTTGTTGAGCTTTGCCAACGCTCCTGCCAGGAGGCAGTTAGTGTGTCGCCCTGATCATGTGTGGCAGCCTCTGCCCGTCTCAAAGCATATATCGCCACCAACTCATTAAAGTCCAAGTCCAAGGTTTACAGCTTGTAATGACGCTTATTTCGACATCTGAAACCGTTCGGAACGCGCAACATACCCATATCGAGTTTAGTCGATACACGGAAGCAGCTCCTTTAATGTACGATTTGTGGTTGGTAGCACAGGACCACACTGGTGCAGCGGATCGGATAATCGATTTGCTGACTGCCGCAAGCAGCTCACGCACTGGTTGTCTGGGACTTCCAACATTCGGCATAAGCCTTGCTTGGACTGCGTAGGTCTTTGACGCTTCCTCGCTTGAAAACTTGAGGTGATCCCTGAAGTTGAGACGACAATCCTGTAGGACCCCTAAATACTTAATGATAGGTGCGGACGTTATGTCTTGTGCCCCGACTCGAATGTTTAGGGTTTCAAGATTCTACCTGCTCCTGATTAGAACTAGCTCAGTTTTGTAGTCCGCTAACTCTAGACCAGTCTGCCAAAGCCAATTTTTAATGTTTACAACGGGAGCGTCTTTGCCACTGCAACTACTGCAATGTCATCTGCGTAGCCAATTATCTCTACTTCATCTGGTAGAGGCACGCTAAACACTCCGTCGTACATCACATTCCATAAGATTGGGCCGAGCACAGATCCCTGCGGTACACCAGCAGTCTTGTACATTTGTGGGCCTATTTCTGTGTCATATAGAAGCGTTCGATTGCTCAGGTATGACATCACCATTCTGATAAGGTACTTTGATACACGGAGATTCTCCAAGGAGCGTACTATATTGCACCATCTTGCCGAGTTGAAGGCATTTTTAATATCCAGGGTAACTAAAGCGCAATACTGTTTTGTGCCTCAGAGCCATCGTTCACCAGCGATTGTATTCAGAGCGATATCACGGACTCTACTTATTGCATCGATGGTACTCCTGTCCTTCCTGAAACCATACTGTTTTACTATATTCGTCAGTATCTGATCATTTTTGCGCTGCTCTTTCGTATTTCTCAAACTTATCTCTTTTGAACTCTACAAATAATCTGAGCGCTTTCAGCACTTCCACTGCTGAATGCCCCGCCCGGTTGCCTCTGTTTACAAAGAAGACTTGATTGATTTAAAAAATATCTCTCTAAGATTTATTTCGCGACAACAGCACCACATATCGGATCCAAAACTATGCCATGTTTCAGGACGGAACCCACCATACACATTCATGAAATTTCATTGCAAACAAACTGATTTTTATGTATTAAAAAAGTGAATAAAAACAATTTAATTCCAAAAGGATTAGCATCCTAAGAAAAGAAAAAAGTGTCTTCTTTTCGCCGGTGATAGAGAAGTCACCCTGAGGTCATATTGTTTTAAATATTTATAGTAAAATATGAAAACTAAGAAAAATATTTGACAGAACCATTTATTTGAGAAAGTGAATACCATAGATGAATATTGCATGCGCATCCCTTATCCATGATATTTTTGAGTTAACTGAAGTTAAGATACAATGCCTAGGATGGGAATGGGCTTTGCTAATTATTATACATAAAGCACTCCTGTTTATTAGATGATATTTCTTACTGAAAAATAAATTATGTATACATTTATTGGGACAATTTCATTTTATTTTTCATTGTAGTCTCCTTTCAGCTGGATACACTTAGCATAAAGATGTTTTTCAAAGCAGTTCATCCATTGTGTTGCTGCAACCATTTTGCAATTTATGATGGTCTAAATGTGCACTCCTCTTCTTTTAAATTCGTTTTTTCCCGTAACTGACTCACTGGCGTACGGACCAAGGTAGTATTCAATTAGTTTTGCCATCCCTTGTTAATATGTGTTGTGTTCAGTTGAAAAGAAAGAAAGAATATCACAACTCCCTCGTAATACATTTCATTTTATTATTATTGTAATACAACAGTTACGTATGTGTGATACATCATAAAACACATGCAATGAAGATGTAAAACGTCCATTATTTGTTATCTTTAGAAGTCTGCAGATGACAATGTCAATAATGGACGAAACATTATTATTATTTTTCTATGATAAAATTGTATTACAATCATTGTATCGTGTCTTGGGCCCTTTAAAAAAACTAAAAAACTTTCAATGAAAACAAAGTAATCTTTGAAATTTATTCTGGAAGTAAAGAAGAAGAAAGTGTCATTTCGTTTTCAGTTTGTGAAAAGAAAATATTCAGTTTAGCTCGTGAAAATTTTTATCAGTAGCAAAATGGGATCAAATAAAAAATCTAAGTCAAAAAAGGAAGATTCTGGTAAATTTAACAATTATAATTTTTTTTTTTTAATTAGAAAAGAATATTTATCATGTCCCTAGGCAAACATAAGGCAGGACATTCAAAACGTGAATCAGCAAAAGGCAATTCGAAAAACAGCTCACACAATTCTAAAAACCATGCAAAAGGGGATTCCGATTCGACTAAAGTTCATCACGTTGGTAAGCACAGTTGTGCATTGATCGAGGAGAGTAAAATGTCTGCCTCTAAAAAGAAAACATCTGTTGTCGACAATCCCGTTACAGATCATGATGTTTCTATAAAGGTGGACGAAAAAAAGGGAGCTACTAAAGGCTTGAAAAGTGATGAGCGGCCAATCACATCGGTTTCAGAGCACAAGAAGTCCGAGCGTCGAAGCAAGTATAGGCTTGTAAGTCTTTCAACAAGCTCAGAAAGCCTCGGTTCGGATGATTATATTGACGTCAAAATTCCGAAACTTGGGAGACTTTCCGTAATCCCTAAAGTTGATAGTAAAACGGATAAAGGGTCAGAAAATAAAGACCTTAAGCGTGCTGCTCGGTCAAGTCATATTAAAGAAGTATCTAATCCTGTAAAGGATACAAATGTTACGTCCACTAAAGTTTCGGCAGATTCAACCAAACAAACAACACAAGGCTCAGAAGAGGTGAAACCTTTTAAGCCAGAAAGTTTCCTGCCAAAAGAAACGATGCGTATAAAACGTAAAAAGCAGAAAGCAGCCACAGTAAAGAAACGTCGTAATACCAAAATTTTTCCTCACATATGTGCGGATGATGAAGATGGTGATGTTCCAGTTTCAAGTACTACATCGAAGATGAACGCAGATGTTGAGGCTCACGAGGATGGTGAAATTTCGAGTTCATCATCAGAATTCCAAGATGAATATGATGAAAATCTAATGGGTGATGAATCGGATCGTGAAAGGCTAAATAAGCTCAAGGAAATCGATCGCGAGTTAGAACTGTTTAACCGCAGTGAAGCACGTGAATTAAAGAAGCACCGTTGGGAGATCATGCATAAGGTAAAAAAAAATCTCTCACGTGAAGCCCATAAACTCACAGAAGCCAGCGGACGTTCCCTAAAACGTAAGGAGGAACTGGAAAAGGTTAATGCTAAGAATGAGCGTAGTACTGCAATGGCTGCGTTAGTTAAGCAGCGTGAACGAAAGTGTAACCTTGGTAAGTTCAGTAAATTTAAGGATTTGTAGGAAATTATAGGTTTAACGTGTATAAAATATCTTTAAGCCTTGGAAGCCGATGAAAAGTCGATCGCGGAAGAAGATAACGAGATATTACCTCACGTAGCGAAACGCCGTAAGTCAACTGTTAAACTAAGAGCTTCAGACATATATTCGGATGAGTCTATTAGTGAGAACGAGGAAGTCGTTGAGATAAAACCATCAACCCCAGTGATGATTCACAGTATTACAACACTGAAGGAGCTTAATAAGATTTTTATGTCACGTAGTAGCATGGAAAAACTTATTTATCTGCCCCAATTCGATAAGACCGTCCTAAATACGTTCGTTCGTGTAAAAAGCGGAGTACAGTATGTTGTTACAGAGATCGTTGGTGTGAAGCAGAGCGCTCAAGCCTACTCCTTGGGCGATACTGTTTGTAATATTGATCTCCTAGTAAGGAATGCAACAATTAGTTATTCGCTGTCTATGTGTTATATTTCAAACGAACCATTCAAAGAATACGAGTTCCAAAAGTGGTTGAATGAATGCGAGGCAAATAATGTGGCACTTCCAAACTTGGAAGATATGAACAATAAAGTGGAGGAGATTACAAAAGCCTTGAACTACTGCGCCACAGATACGGAAATAACTAAGATGGTAGAGCAAAAATCAGCCTTGCGTCAATTTCCCACCACGTGTACAGCAAAGCAAAAAGCTCTTTTAATAAAGGAACGCGATTCGGCTATCCATGATGGAAATATGGATCATATTATCTTCCTAAATCAGAAAATAAAAGAATTGGAACAAGTTCAGGGAAACAATAACAGAATCATGCAAAGGCGTAGTACAATGACCGCAAGTATTCCTTTTGGGACTCCCAGACGGGAACATAATTTCAATCGAGAAGTTGCTGGTAATGCATATGATCCGTATACACGCCGACCTACAAGACCCCATAAAGTGGTAACATCGGTTGGCAATAAAGACAATAACAAGTTCTTGATTCCTCCGATACCACCATATAAATAAATGGAAGCAAAACCTCCAGAGTCACAACGTGTGCCATAATTGTACCGAGCACGTCAGACCTTTATCCCAACAGAGTTGTGTCCACCTAGCAACGACACATGCCCAGGGAAAGTGCCGGACAATTCATTTATTTTTATCTCTACCAAAACTCAACATCACTGTTAAAATCCTAAAAAATTTAAAATTAACTCATACCTAACCAACTCCTAACCGACACTTGTGCCGAGACTTCCGTAAAAACATATTTAAATTTTGTACAATATAATTATTTTTGATCATACGAAATTAAATTACAAAAAAAAACTAAAAACAATTACACAAAACAAATCATAATTCAAAGGCACACAATAAATCATCAATCTGGAACAAAAAATAAAATCATGTGTATCATTTTGTCATTTTAGATTTTAGTAAGTAAAACAACGTAACGTAATTAATTTAATTTAACAGCGAGAAGGCGAAGCGAGTAATTCATTTTCGTTGTATTTCGTTCCAAATTCAACAAGGTCAAAGGTACACTCATAACAATTTTAATTGATAAGGGAGTGGTGCGAAAGAGCGGTGGAAGGAAAATGAAACCCGGCGATTGACAGAAATTCAATTATTGAATTTATTTAACACCAACAGATGACGCTACTGTTTAATTTAATAACAACCGCTTGATGGCGCCGCTAACTCACCGTGTATTGATCTCGTTTATGTAACAAAGAATTAACTCTAACATAAACCAAAGTAATATGGAAAGTAACGCCATAATTTGTGTGTCATATTGTCATTTTAAATCAAGTGAGTTGCGGCACCTATGGGGTAATAGAACAACTTAATGATTTTTCTTAAACATAAATAAATTTACAGATGTCGCTTTTATGTGACAATACTAATTGTTTACCGTCAGGTGGCGATCAGGAGTGAGTGAGATAAAAGACTATAAATAGAATATCTATTCTACTTTTTTACCCAACAACAAATTGTGTGCAATGTTTCCTGGAAATTTTATTTTGACATACAATTGTTGTTGGGTTAAAAAATAGAAAGGGGCGGCGCTGCATTTGTCCAGTTTTTATTCTTTTTATAGTCTTAGTCTGGCAGTAAAATATTGTTGGCGCCACTTATTGAAAAATAGCTTTGTATAAAATAATTGGTATTTACGCTCATGAGACTATTTAATATTAAATTCATTAATATGGAATTCACCATTTTAAATGGTGATGTAATTAACAGAATTATTTATTAATATTATTCCGGCTGAAAAAAAGAAATTCCCCTTGCCCCGTTCCACTGAAAGTATGATGGCAAGAATACTTTTTTGCAGGGTTCGAAATATTCGTTGACGATCTTTTAGCGACGTCTTCTTCTTCTCGTTATCTTGCCAAGATAATGTTATTAACAGAATCAGTCAGTTGACCACTCACTCACTGAGTAATACCTAAAATTTCTTGTCACTTTTTTCCGTTTTAACTTGGAGGCCCCATAGGAAAACACTCGCATTTTCTTGGAGTATCCAATAGTCAAATAAAATAATTATTTCTTTTAAAAAAGCCAGCTAGATTAATATAGTCTTATACACTTTTCACTTAAAAAGTTATTTACAAAAATAACATAAGTAAGTATAAAGATAACAAAACGTCAATCCGTCTTCCACTACTAGTATTTTCCTTGTCTTAGAGCATGTCTCGGTCTCTTTGGTATCTTCCTTCATTGGGTCAATAGTTGATGCTGGTATCTCAAGCAGCGTGAATTACCCATCTTCTTCTGCAACGAGTGCATCGAATTCGGCAAGCACATCCTCTTTATATTGCATTCTCAGCACTTCCATTAGCATTGCATCATTTTCTTGTTGTTTCTCAATATCGTCGTATATCTCCTTAAGTGCTTCATTGCCACGCTTAAGATCATCTAATACATTAAGTTCAACCTATGCAAACTCTAGGTCTGCAACAAATTACTCAAGATTTTCCAACTGCTTATCAACATTCAAGAGTAAACTTTCCTGGTACTTTTTTTTGCGCAGTTGCAATTTAGCGCGACTGAAAGGCAAGCAATGATTTTTAGACCTACAGCCAGCTATAGTAATACATTACACTTACTCCTTTCTTACTTCATTCATTCTTCGCTAGCTGTAATTCAATCCGATTCTGATATTGTACAAGACGATCTCGTTGTTGTTTCATACAAAAAGTTTTTTATATTTCTGTTCCCAGATTCCCGCAATAGAAGATTTGCATTAATAGCATCAGTCAGTTAATCTCCTAAAGCTATCATCTAGTCAAGCGTGTGCCATTGAATCAGCTGCATGTCATAATCCTAACTTTAGTGTGTTTGTGCTTTTTGCAAGTCCAACTTATTATCATCTAAACAATTCGACTAGTCAAAAATTTGAATCTCTGGACTTATGCAGCTGGAACAATTTTAGAGAAATGGCTTCAAAATCGTAAACTCTTAAAATCCGTGTAAGTGTTTCCCAATATTTGAGTGTGTGTGATTCCTTTTGCTATATAAACTTCTTTATCTGAAGTTACTGCTTTCCCATCTTCGCGTTATTTTCTCTCTCTATGGTGGCACCTATTTACACAAGGACATTGTGATGCTGCTCAGCATAGAAAAAGTTCCACTGAACTTTAGTGGCGCCGAGTCCAATAGTCATTTGGCTGCTGGACTTATGAACTTTGCTCCCCGTGGTTTTGTTGATCAGATCGCCTAACATTGTCTACATGATTTCCAGCATAATTTCGATGGTTACGATTGGGGTAACATTGGACCTGGTTTTATAACGCGTGTAGCACAAAATATGTGCGGTACCAAGACATTCAACTAATGATAAAGGATCGTAAACGTTGCATGGAGCTAAATGTATATGGACGTTATGCTTTCTATGCTATGGGTACAGTGGAAGCATTTTTTTGACCCAGATCATCTCGAAGTGACTCAATTGTGGTACCTGTCTGGAATAAACAATCCAATCAAAGTATGTTTAAAGTGGGCTCCAGTAGCGCTTATTTAAGAAATCTTGGAATCTCTAGATAGTTTTTCATAGTCCTTATGCAACACAAAGTGTTTCAAGCCAAGTGAGTAATCTCTCGTAATCTCTTCTATTTATAATTTTTGAATCAGTTCAGTCATTTTGTGTATGTATTTTTCTCGAAGATAGATATTGTCAAATGTACAAAATAATGATGATAATCTATGATAAAATCTTGGACGAAAGAAATTTGTATGTTCAATCTCTCTTAAAAACACAATTATTTTAGAAAGAATTGTATATACTTACATACTTTTATTTTTGAAAACTCAAGTCTTCGTACTTTTGTTATGCATTAAAATCTATTATTCCAGGTGGTCCTGAAGACGATTTCTATGGATACATACATAATACCACATCCAACCGAAAGCAAGTTACTTTTCCGTCAATTCCGACAATCACAAAATGCACGAGCCATTGATTTGCTATAACGTGGTCTGTAGAATCTAACACAAGTTTTCGATCATACGATAGAAACACGATCAACCAACGTTACAATGATGTTCGAAGCATTCAGAACTAGATAAGATTAGTTATAGCTACTACAAAATGTTCCCTGCTTCCTTTATTTTATCATTCAAATAGATTTTGCAATTCTTCTCAATCATATTGTTTGATTTCGTTTTGTCGATCATACTTAGATCTAAGTACGTACTACTATACTACACTCCATCTCTTAACAATGCTACTTAATTAGAGTACAAATAAGTATAAAATTCATTATTGTTTTTACTTACTCTATACATTTTTATTTATCTATATTGCTAATACCAGTCTTTTCGACTGTTGACAAAAGATCTTGTAACTTGTTATCAAATAACTCACAGCGTATTGGCATTTCGAGCGAATAGAATGGATTCTTTAACACATAATCCGAATACAATTCGTACACTTTGCGCAACAGTAAATCCATGCCATTCAGCCCAGTTTCTGATACAATAATGAATTTGACCCCGGTTAATGTCTGAAAACAATGCAACGTAAATGTATCAGCTTCGAGTATTTCAATACCGGAACTCTTTGGCTCAGGACTCAATTGACTGGCAATAGCAAATAGTGGGTAGAACATACTAGCCAAAAAGATTTTCTCATTAGTGGTCATTTTTGGACGAGTAAATTTTAAATTTATAGGATAATTTTCTGCTGCTTGTAGCATGGTTTTGACATCGCTGCCATCCTCAAGTGTGACACCATTTACAGCGATGCCATTGACGGCCACCAGCACGTGACCCACTAAAATGTGATAAGTATAAGTAGATTATAATTGTTAAAATTTGTAGATCAATTAGAACACTGACCATTTATGCCATCTTTTCGATTAAATGCAACGGATATTTTCTTAGAATCATAGTCTAGCACCAAATCGAGAGGATAACTAAAAGTCCGCTCGTGTTCGATGCGCGGCACATTGTGGTCTAGATTAAAGATAAGGCCTCCAGACTTGCTCACAATGTAAACGCCATAGATGAGCATTATATTTAATTATAAATTAATAATGGTATAATTGTAATGGAATTAAAGTCCGCAATAAACAATGTAAAGTATTAAAATTAATGAAGCAAACGTAAACACCACAACAGCTGATTAAGTGCCTAGGGTGACCAGACCAAAAAAAAATCAAAATTAACAAATGTTCAACAATTTGTTTTTAAGGCAGATACATTTTTATGCAACAATACAAAATCCAAATGCATTCTAATAAATGAAAAATAATTAAAAATAACAATAAAAGAAAAAGGTATTAATAAAATAAGTCATTTTTATTAATAATAAAAAAATATAATGCTTTACTGACAGTGCTGCCAAGTTGCATTAAAAGTTGTACTACTTTTTATAATTTATATCTGCTTTGCACATATTACTACCATTTATGGTCAATTATTGAAGAAAACTTAAGAATTTAAAAGTAAATGATTTATTCAACAAAATATGTGTTGGGTTAAATTTTAGGTTCAATTAATATTTGATAAACTTTTCTAAAGCCGCGCATTCACTTATTGCATATACAGAAGCAGATTTCAGTACATTGCAATATACAGTGCTGCCAGGTTGCATTAGAACTGCTGTTCTGTAATATGTGGCAACGCGGCTTAAATAAGAATAAGTGCTAATTACTTTGCTAATGATTTTTATTCACTAATGACAAACGACCACTCTATTGATATAAATACAGTCAGCAGTCGAAACATTTTGTTATTATTGGAAAAACGCGTACGCGGTTGTGTCGTAATAATAGGAACAATTCTATATCCGAACACGCTGATTCTGTTTCAATAATTAAATACACGCTGCCGTCATTGACTCCTACGTCTCAAAACAAAACCAATACAATGGGTTCCGATGATCTCAATCAAGGTGAGAAGATCCAAAAGGGTTTTCAAATAAATTACATGATACTGCGAGATGTGGATTCCGGGAAAATCATATGGCAAGATAATAAGGATTTCTCAGCAGCTGAAATGGAACACGAAGCCCGTGTACCAGTCAAAATACTGGATATGCGTGCTGTGTCGCGTGAAATAAACTTCAGTACAATCGAGGCCATGGAGAACTTTCGCCTTGACCAAAAAGTTCTTTTTAAAGGTCGCATAATGGAAGAGTGGTTTTTTGAAATGGGCTTTGTGGGAGCCAATACCACAAACACCTGGCAATCGACCATTGAAGCAGCACCCGAATCACAAATGATGCCCGCAAAAGTCTTGAATGGTAATGTCACTATCCAAACAAGTTTCTATGACAACGACACACTCATCACAAAGTCAATTGTTCGCTTATACTATATATGAGCCAAACATAGTGGAGCAGCAGCAGCAGAGCGACCACAACAATATTACCAAATTATTACGCCCACGCACAAAACATCGCAGCGTTGTCATTGTCACCTTGATATGGCTTACGGTGGCCGTACTTTTGCCTCACACCATACCATAACAATTTTATATGGTATGCGCCAATCAATCATTTAATGACTGTGTAGAATCTGCAATACATAAAAGAATATGGACTTCATTACTGCCGCTTGCTTTAATAGCGCAGTTTCTATATTTGATTACAGATCGATAACGTTCGTATATTCTCATCTCGCATTTCAATGCAATTGAAATTTTATGTTAATTAATTATATAATTAAGTACGTATGTATTTATTAGTTAAATAGTTAAATGCATTTGGAGATAACATTACATATTTATTTAAAATATAAAATATAATAAAATTAACTATTAAGATAAAGTAAAATATTTGTTTTGGTTTTTAATTGATGATTCACACTCATAATTCACTCATTTGTATTGAGCCTTGACCATTTTGGCAAGCTCAAAACCCCAAATGCTTGTTATTTTTAAATTGATTTGAAGAGTAATTACAATACCTAGAAAATGTATCTTTTTAAACATTAAGAAGTTTTCAAATTTGTTGGTACACAATTCCAGTGAAGTTTGAAATTCTTAGAAATGTAAGCAATTGCCATACAGCAAATCGATTCCTAAACATGCGATGACGAAGGTGTCTTCTAACCTTAACCATATAATTTAAGGTTTAAAAAAAGATTATTAAAGCAGACATTCAATTGTTAAAAGCAACAGAATTAATATTCCTTAATAATTTAAGAAAGACAACGACTACAGAAGCAACAAATCAGGCATTTAGGTCGAAAACTAGAAACAATCATAATGGCAAACAGCAGAAGGAGAACAAAATCAAAAGTAAATACAGTATAAGGATGTATCACACACATCGAACATACATATGTACATATCTGAGGCAACTAGTCACAGTAGCTTATGTTGAAAATTGTGTAAATTGAGTTTGAACGTTATTTCGTAATTAGTTCGTCAAATTTCGATTTTTTTATTTATGCGGCGCCAGAGGCCATAAAACGTATTTATTTATGGTCTTTGCCGCCGGAAATATTGCTTGCAGTTGTAATATGTATATAATGAAATTTTTAAAATATTTTTTAATAATACAGGCCTGCCAAAACAGGCAGTTTTTCCTTTGAATGTTTTTATTGTATATAGACTAGAACCTTTAAATTCAAAATTCAATTTAATAATGAATTTTAAATACTTTTTCATAAAATTTTACAATATTTATTGATGATTTTCATTAAATTTACTATTTAAATTCATTTTTATGCTGGTAAATCATTCATTTTCATCATGTGAAGTTTTCCACTGCAAACGAAAACAATGAAAAAGTGCAGACAAAGTTGTTGTTAGTTGTTGTAAGTCTTAATGGTTTTGTCTTCCCATTTTCCTTAATCATAATATATTATGAACTATACTTTCAATATCTCTTCATTTGTCAAAATTAATATCATAGTTGTAAAGTTAATATACAACTAACTAACTATACACTGAACAATCATCACATAAACTTTTTGATTTACTTTACACATGTGATCACACAGTCAAATTGCGAAATTCAAGCGTCGAATCGCTCTCACTTTACTGCGTGACACGTACATAATTATATTTGGACCTTAAGTTTACCAAAGAAGCTTTTATACACAATATTAATTTTAGAAGAAAATCTTAAGTACAAACGATCGGTTTCCGAATGAAATATATTTTTAAAATTTATCTTTATTTTCTTTAAAAAATATTATTCAGTATATGTGAGATTAAAAACATTGAAATAAAACCAAACAGAAATTATTTTAAACAAAATCGGAAATATTGTATCCCAAAATTTCGACTTGTTGCCACACATACTATAAACAACTAACAACCATCACAATGTACCATTTATAAAACATATTCAATTGATTTTGTTTAGTTCCTTTGTCAATTCAACTTTAATTGTAAAACAGGAAAGACTATGAAATACTATTAATATTCATTATCTATGGAATACCATGGATATTCTTAGTCTATGAAATACTATTGATATTCTTAGCCTATGCTAGAGATAAAATCTTTGTTAAGCAAATGTTACAAAAAATCTTTATATATATATATATATATACATATTTGAGGATTATTTTGTTTATGTTGCTGTGTTAATTGTCATAAGGTTTTTGATGATGTTTTAATGCTACATGCTCCTGATTAAAGACTTGATGGATCCAGTAATTTGGAATCTTCAAGTGACACATTTGCACTTATGCCAAATTTTGAGCCGAATGAGTATTCATAGTTTTAAATCTGATGATTTCTCACTGATTTGTTATTTATTTATGGTCTCTTGTGTTGTGCTGTGTTACAAACTTCATAACAAAGTGATTATATTGCTAGGATATAGTATAAAAAGCTTACCGAACTGTTAGTTAATTAGTAAGCATCATAACAAAAAGAAAAGAACCTTGCCAATAACACTGTGTTACAAAAAAAAAAAAAATATTGAAAAATCTTCTAATCGGATCTAGTGGAGGTTATAGGTCATAAAAAACTAAAAAGAATGGTATGTATTTAATCTCTGATATACCCTCAAAATCTTGTTTAGAGCCCAAAAACCGTTTTTAGGTAGGTTCCTGTACATATTACCTTATAACTTGACCATTTTTTATCGGATTAAAAATTTTAGAAGCTGAAACGTAGCCCTTTACAACCATGTAAGCATTTTTTTGTTATCATTCAAATTCATGAAGATACAGACCAAAAACTTTCCAAAATTTTGATTTTCTCATTGATTTTGCAACTTTAAGTCTAATTTGTGTCTCTTATCTTATCTAAATTATATTTTCCCTCAACGTAAATCGAAAGTTTAGTCATTTTAGCTTTAAATGAACCCTGTTTGAATAGAATTCGTTAAAAATTACTTGATATATTGTACTTTTTAAAATTGCAGGTATATTATTGGATTTGAGCATATGACAGTTTTCTTTCCTTTTTTATTCTTAATTGTTGCAGGTATTATTTTTCAATTTTCTACAATTTTCTCTTTCTTTCTCTCTCTTTTTAATCAGATAAAAAATGGCCAAGTTATAAGGTAATATGTACAGGAACCTACCTAAAAACGGGTTTTGGGCTTTAAACAAGATTTTGAGGGTGTATCAGAGATTTAATACATACTATTCTTTTTGGCTTTTTATAACCTATAACCTCCACTAGGTCTGATAAGAATTTTTTTTTCGCTGTTACACAGTGTAATTAATTAAATATTAATTTTGGCATTTTTGGTTTTGGCACTAAAACAACACACAATATGTAATTAATAATCAAAAGATTAATAAAACTTTACTTTCTATAGAACGAATGATAGGAGAAGATCGATATGCGATGAGATGAATAGAAAAACAAAGAAGAAACTGTATTTTGGACGGACATTGGCCAGTATTAAGAAACAACTTGACGAAGGTGTCTTCTAACTTTCAACCACTCTTAATTCAAGACAGGTAGCATTGTTCAAATATAACCATATAATTTAAGGTTTAAAAAAAGATTATTAAAGCAGACATTCAATTGTTAAAAGCAACAGAATAATTAATATTCCTTAATAATTTAAGAAAGACAACGACTACAGAAGCAACAAATCAGGCGTTTAGGTCGAAAACTAGAAACAATCATAATGGCAAACAGCAGAAGGAGAACAAAATCAAAAGTAAATACAGTATAAGGATGTATCACACACATCGAACATACATATGTACATATCTGAGGCAACAAGTCACAGTAGCTTATGTTGAAAATTGTGTAAATTGAGTTTGAACGCTATTTTGTAATTAGTTCGTCAAATTTCGTTATTTCTGTTTAAAGCGCACACAATGCATTTATGCGGCGCCAGAGATCATAAAACGTATTTATTTATGGTCTTTGCCGCCGGAAATATTACTTGCAGTAGCAAGAACCTCTAAATTCAAAATTCAATTTAATAATTAATTTTAAATACTTTTTAATAAAATTTTACAATATTTATTGATGTATATATTTGGAACTTAAGTTTACCCGAGAAGCAATATTAATTTTAGAAGAAAACGATAAATATACAGGTTTCAGAATGGTATATTTTTAAAATTTATTTATTTATTTTCTTTAAAAAATATTATTCAGTGTATGAGAGATTAAAAACATTGAAATAAAACCATACAGATATTATTGTACACAAAATGTGAAATATTGTATCTCAAATTTTCGACATAAGCTACTCTGACTTGTTGCCACACACATACACTGCGCGACATTAACTTAGGACACCCCCATCAGCTTAATACAATTGCTCGTGCTGTTGGTTTTGTTTAAATACAGCTATTTTTTTGTATTCTGTATTCGGTATTTTCGTTTGTGCTCTCACTAGTAAAGAGAGCATACACTGGAAAGATCCCGTTATATGGTTTTTGTTATTTTCTTTCATTTTTGATAAAAATCATGGTATGTTTTCGCGACATTAGGTTAGGACACACAAACTAAATATCCGTTATCTTTCATAATTCAACTCGTACGGTCACCAAATTTGTTTTGTACCTGATTTAATTTATTTGCAATAATGGTAGAGAAAAATCTCTATTAGAAGCAGAAATGTTATATCCTCATTCTTACAGAATAAGTTGGGATATGGAAAAAACAATAAAGGCGGTAATCATCGAGTCATTTCAAATACTGACAGAAGAACTATATTAAGAGAAGCTCCCAACTCCCATGACTCAGCCGATAAAATCAAGGCAAAAGTAAGAGTTACGCACCCGTACTGTAATGTAAGCAAAGCTTCACATTTAAAAATATTTAGATTGAAAAAAAAAAAACTCCCACTCGATATGGCTCGAAAACAAATGCGGTTGGATTTTGCTCGCGTGTACGGGCGGGGGTGTGATGGTGTGGGGAGCCATCTCCTATTATGGCACATGCAAGTTGCAATTTTTGTCAACGAAAATGAATGTGAGCACTTATAAAGGCGTGCTGGAACTTGCCTTTCCCCACTTTAAAAATGTGTTTGGTGATTTGCCATGATTTGCCGGCTAGTAAAATCTTGGATTAAGGACCAAAATGTTGATATTTTGCAGTGGCGACCGTACTCACCGGATCTCAATATAATTGAAAACGTATGGGGATGGTTGGATCGAAAAGTTTACGAATCCGGAAAACAATACTCAAACAAAATTGAACTCATCGAAGGCATGAAACGTGCCTGGTCGGCTATTTCTCTATATTATATTGAAAATCTTTACAATTTGATTCCCAATCGAATTTATGAAGTAATACACAACAAAGGCGATGCAACGCATTACCATTTTTTTTTTTTTTAAATGTTTAAATAAATATAAAATTAAGTGTATTGGTTAAAATTATAGAAAAGGTGAAATAATATGGGGTGTCCTATCCTAATGTCCAATTATTAGTTCCATTTGTTTTATATATTTTCACAAAAAAATTTAAATTAAATAATATATCGAAATGATATCCACTTCCCACTTTCGCTTTATTTAACTGTAGATTTGAGTGTAAACAAAAAATAAAACTACACAATTTTATCTTCATTCGTTTGGCTGATATTGATCCAAAACATATGAAGTTAGGGGGTGTACTAACTTAATGTCACGCAGTGTATGTACTATATAAACAACTAACAACAATCACACTGTACCGTTTATAAAACATTCAATTGATTTTGTTAAGTTCCTGTTATCAATTCAACTTTAATTGTAAAACAGGAAAGACTATGAAATACTATTAATATTCATTATCTATGGAATACCATGGATATTCTTAGTCTATGAAATACTATTGATATTCTTAGTCTATGAAATACTATTGATATTCTTAGCCTATGCTAGAGATAAAATCTTTGTTCAGCAAATGTTACAAAAGATCTTTATATATATATATATATATATATACATATTTGATTATTATTTGATGATGTTTTAATGCTACATGTTCCTGATTAAAGACTTGATGGATCCAGTAATTTGGGAATCTTCAAGTGACACATTTGCACTTATGCCAAATTTTGAGCCGAATGAGTATTCATAGTTTTAAATCTGATGATTTCTCACTGATTTGTTATTTACTTATGGTCTCCATAACAAAGTGATTATATTGCTAGGGTATAGTATACTACCTGGAAAAACTTACCGAACTATTAGTTAATTAGTAACCATCATAACAAAAAGAAAAGAACCTTGCCAATAATTAATTAAAAATTAATTTTGGTATTTTTGGTTTCGGCACTAAAACAACAATTAATATGTAATTAATAATCAAAAGATTAATAAAACTTTACTTTCTATAGAACGAATGATGGGAGAAGATCGATATGCGATGAGATGAATAGAAAAACAAAGAAGAAACTGTATTTTGGACGGACATTGGCCAGTATTAAGAAACAACTTGACCTGAATTTATGGCAAGCGATAGCAATTCGAATTCTAATTCAAATGTTGGTTCGTCGTAACTCATTAAAAGTAGAACTGAAGCATTGACCTGTTGTTGATGGTTGCTGCCTTTGGCGCTGTGAGTTGGTCCATCATCAGCATCCGATGGTGGCACTTGATACACTCGAGCGCCATAAAAGCTTTTGAATAATTTATAATTTTTGTTTTTCTTTTCCTCTTATTCTTTGTTCTGTGGTATGATATTTGTGTGATGAGTTTCTTTTGTGGATCGTAGAGAAAGTTTACTTATTAAGTTTGAAGCGTTAGACTAAATCAGTTCCAGCAGTGTCTTGAACGTGTTAACATGGCTCGATTAGCTCTTCTGATTGTAACAATCCTGGCTATTGGTTTTGCTTTAAGTGATGCACAACAACAGCAATTCAGTGGTGGCAATGGTGCCGGTGGTGGTGTTAGACGCCCACAGCGTCCTCGACCTAATCAAGGAGATTTAGGCAATGCACCAATAAAGAACAAGAAACAACAACAACAGCAACAACAACAACAGCAGCAGCAACAATCGAACAAAATCTTTACAACAACCATAACAAATTTGGGACGCATACGTGGCCGCATTGTGAAATCGGATTGGACGGGCAAGAGTATTTTGCAATTTTTGGATATACCCTATGGCAAATCGCCTGTTGGTCCATTGCGTTTCAAAGCCTCAAAACCGGCAGACGCCTGGCAAGGCATTCTATCAGCCCATCAACATCACCATGGCTGTCCTTCTATACAAGATTTGGATAAATTCGATACTTTATTAGAGCAAGGTGTGGATATTGAGGATTGTCTGAGATTGAGTATCAGTACAAGATCTGTAAGTATTTCTCCTTCTATAAATGTTATTTTCTTTAGAATACAATTTGTTGTGTCTCTTTTTTGATTAGTTGAAACGTTCAGCTCCTGTCATGGTCTACATACATGGTGACTTTTTCTACGATGGTGATACTATAGAGGCTGCACCTGGTTATCTGCTCGAACAAGATGTTGTTTTGGTTGCTGTACGATATCGTCTGGGTCCTTTGGGCTTCCTGTCGACAATGTCTGATGAAATACCCGGTAATGCTGCTATACATGATGTTATACTCGCCTTGAAGTGGATACAAAAGCATATTGAAGCATTTGGTGGTGACCCCAAACGTGTTACACTTTTCGGTCAAGTTGGTGGTGCCGCAATGATTAATGTGCTTACGCTAAGTCCAGCCGTGCCGAATGGTCTCTTCCATCGTGTTATCTATCAGTCAGGTTCGGCTCTGTCGCCTGCCTTCATTACTGATACTCCTATATCGGCAACCAAGGATATTGCACGAATTGCTGGTTGCCAGAATCTTAAAAAGATTGACGCGCTAAATAAGTGTATGCATCGTTTGAATGCCACTGCTCTGCTGGATGCTTTTAGTGCACATGGCGATTCCAGAGCTGCCAATGGCATTGGTTCGTATGGTGGTGTCCAATTGGTTATTGGTGGACCTTCAGGCATTTTGCCTGATCATCCTGGCAAGCTTTTGATCGCTGAGAAGTTTAAACCATATCCAACACTGGGTGGTACCGTTAAACATGCCGGCACCTTTATTTTAAAGGGTAAGTAAGATCACACTGACGAGGAGTAAACACAGCACAACTTAAAAACTGTTTCTTGTAGATATCTTTATCGATAAATTCAACGAGACCATCGTAGATAAGGAAATGACTGGCATGGATTATATCAACTCAATTATTGAGCAGACTAATGGTGCAGATCCATCGGGTGCCTGGAAAAAGTACGCAGAAGAGGATATTTTCAGTGCCGCCGATATTAAGAATGGCACATTCCAGCGTCTTACACCCGGTCTGATTGATGTGAGCTCTTGACATAAAACCTCAATGCAATGAACTTTTGACTAACCCAATCGATTTTTCATCTCTTCTATAGATGTGTAGCACGATTTCATTTAAGAATCCCGTGTTACTTGTCATGCAAGCCAATGCCAAAAAATTGCCAAATGACACATTCCTTTACAGCTTTGACTATGAGGGCGAACTAAATCGTTACTCAACTATTGAGGATGATACTTTCCAGACACTCTTCGACCTGGGCGTTTCCTTGACCGATGATAATCTCTATCTTTTCCCTTGGCCACGTTATAATAGAATAAACTCGAATCGTGACGTTAAGATTGCCAAGCGTATGGTGCAGCTATGGACATCATTTGCAAAGACCGGCAAACCCATGGCCCCTGGCGTACCTGCCTGGCCTGCGATGAATGATGAAACTGGTCCATATATGAAAATTGATCGCACCATTACCTTTGGCGACAACTATTTGGAGGAATACAATGTTGCAGTTCGTGAAACGAAGATGGGTTACAGTCTCGTCAACGAGGATTTCTTTGATGAGTTGCGTGAAGAAGAGAATGGAGGACTAGAAATTCATGGTGAGGAAGAAGATAGTGAAGATGAAACAGCTGCCAATGAGGGAAGAGGCACTAAGTTAGTACTCATTGCAAGAAAGTCTAATCGAAAGTCCAAGCAATAAATAGTTTTTAGTTCATTTTGGATTTTCTCAGTAGCAATGCATATTTACTAATTTATTGAAACACAATATTTTTGTTAAACAAAAATAAAAAATTAAATTAAATAATACATGGACTTTTTCATTAGGAATCTGTCCCCTTGTTGACCAGGTGCTTCATGTATAGCTCCAAGATTTCTTTCAGTATACAGAATTACTTTCAAGCGAGAATGAGACTGAGAATCACAAGCCCAGAACACATTGAAACCAAACTTTGCTGGTTTACTAGGAATGCATTGAGTGAATATGGCTCTGCCACGATAAGGGCGATAATTGTTCATCAACAGTAATGCAGCTTTGTGGTCTGCACAAACTTTACAGATTTGCACATTCATCATCGACCAAATGTATCTTAAAGCAGCAGCTTTATCTGTTTGAAGCCGTGCTTGTCGTACCGAATGAAGCATGACATGCTCTTAAATGTTCGAAGAGAAAGAGTTGCTCTGAAGATTGGTACATTTTTTGTTTTCCACAGCTCAATCCTTCGTTGAGAATTGTTGTTCGAAACACCAAGGTACGCATTAAATTCGGTTTCAGTAAATGGCATCCAAATTTTAAGTGGATTTGTGGGGTATTTAGCATTGAAAGTAGACGGCTGCATCAGCGCACTCAAACTAACAGACGCACAGTAATAATGAGTGACAGTCAAAAACTCGTGTGCTAAAATCAGCAAAAACCAGTTTTTTGAGTTTGAGTAAAAATTTAACCAGATGTGCGATTATTCAAATTGAGTTTATTCGAATAGTTAATTGAGTAACTCGTGTGCCACTGATAAAACTCATGCATTCATTGATTCATTCATTTTTCATTCTGGGTTTGACTATTGCTTCTGCGTCTTCGTTTCGATGCGGTTGTACACATAGTCCCATAATTATTTGCAATGTCAAAAAGAACACTAAAACTTTTAACTATTTTATGGCGTCTTTCCAATATGATAACTTTTGTTTTTTATCAATAAATATTATAAATGGTTACAAAAAGATAACTGTATTTATTTTCTTTTAATAAATTGTTTCTTACAGTTAAAATTTATCGTTCAAAGGAAGTTTTACTTTTACTCTTGACATTGCAAACATTTATGAGAATACGTGTACAAGCGCATTGATCATTTCTTCATGTCTTCTTCTTTCGCACTCTGAGTGCATGAGATTTTTCACGACTAAATAGAATTTTGCGCTATGAGCTGCGTCGCACAACTATAACCAGACCGTTTGGTTTTTGTTATTGCTACGTTCGTTTCTCTCTCATCTGGTTACAAAACTCACTCATTCATTTTTGGCATGAGGACACTCAAAAGCCATTTTCTGCACTCAATGCTGCCCTCTAATTGAAAGTTAAGGAATGGTAGCGAAAACTAAGGATCTAGCACGAATAAAGTGGGAGAATGACCAAAAAGGACCTCCGCACTCCTACCCTTTAACAAGAAATGGATGGCGGCACAATTGGGCTGAGCGCCCAAATGTTCGATGTTCCATATCATGATTCTGTCGTAGCTGTGAAGATGAAGAGGAACCGGAGAGAATCCAGAACTTCATCTTGCATAGTTACATCTGATGCTGACGGTGCCTCCTCCATTCGTCCAGCTGGAGTAGCTGAACTCGCTGATAGTGTCTTCTCAATATGTTCAGATGGGGTAGCTGGAATGGCAGAGGAAGTTTCGCTGTTGAGTTGTTCCAACTCATTTTCAACTGCTGGTGGTGTAAGTACCACGTGTGCCGTGTTCGTTATGGGAGCCAATGGTTTATCAATTCGCGTTTCAGATTGGGAATTTGTAACCGAGCTTCCCACTCTTCTTAGTTGGTCTACATGTCGTTTCCATGTTCTTTGGTCATCAAGACAAACTTCATAGTGAACGTCACCCACCTGCTTTACAATTGTCGCAAACTGCCATTTGTCTTTGCCTAAATAATCTCGTGCTGCTACTCTCTCTCCTAGAGAAAATGTTTTAATTGGGACAAATCTATCTTTGAAAATTTACCTCCCCCGGCCACCTTACTTAATAATTCTTCGATAGTGGGCAAAGGGTGTTGATCGACTAACAACTCTGGGTTCAACGTGACCTTGTAATCGCCACATATGCGTATCGTTCCATTCCTTTTCCGTACTACCACAATTGGTGTAGCCCACTCGCTTTGGTCTATTTTCACCAATAACCCAGCCGCTACTTGTCTTTCTAATTATTTCTCCACTGCTTCCCACAATGGAAACGCTACACGTCTAGCTTTTAAAAATTTTGGCTTAGCTGTCGGCTTCAAATATAAGTGCGCTTGAACATCTGCTATTTTCCCCGTTAACAAGGAGAAAACACGTGGAAATTCCTTTTTCAGCATTTGTTCAATCGTAGAAGGTGTGCAAGCCATGTTGACAAAATTTACATTTCCATTAATCAGTAGTTTGTTATTCAATATCTGCGTCCAATCTATTTTGATGTCACGCAGCCACTCTCGTCCTAACAGCGGTCTGCGGTTAGAGCGCACGACGTACAGTCTGGCTTTCACTTCCCTTCTTTCACAATTGACTAACACGTTCATAAATCCTACACAATCCAAAGATTTTCCACAATAGCTTACCAATTCTGTATCTTTCACCATCGGAAAATGCTTCTTTGCATCCTCTAAGTTGATAATGGAAACGGGCGATCCTGTGTCAATCTCAAAGTCTATTAGTTGACCATTCACTTTGCACTTCCACATTACTTTGGCTCTTTTGGCACTTCGCTCGTGCACCTTGTTAATCTGCATCAACTCCTCGATCCCTTTGACTTCCTCTGTATCGGAATTTTCATCAATTAGATACATTTGTTTCCTTTCTTTAAAACATACTTTTCTCAAATGTCCAATTTTACCGCAAAAATGACATTTTGCTTCCTTATATAGGGTGGCTGATGAAAGCCGCTACAAAAAAAATGGTATTTGAAAATGCTGAAAGAATTTTTCTATCCAGAACTACGCCGAAAGAGAATTCCTTTCAACTCTGTGTGGTTTCAACAGGATGGGGCAACGCCTCACATAGCCCAGCCTGTTATGACAGAGTTGCGACGAAAATTATAAACTTGTTATAAACTTATTTCAAGAAACTCCGAATTCCGTTGGCCCCCCAGGTCGCCTGACCATACTGCACCTGACTTTTTCTTGTGGGGTTTATGCAAACAAGAAGTCTACAAAACAAAGTCGACAAATTTGGATGAACTAAACCAAGCCATTCGGGCAACAATTGCGGCTATTCCTGTCGCAACTCTCCAAGCAGCAATGAACAACTTTTTACTAAGATACCGCACATGTGTCAACGAGCAGGGGGGCATTTAAATTCAATTCTTTTTAAAACTAATTAAGCTATATTTAATAAAATTTAATGACCTGAAAAAAATAAAAATGAATTCCATACACTAAAAAAAAAGTTATTTGCGTTTCTTAATGTAGCAAAATTCATCAGCCACCCTGTACTTGCATTCTTTAGCCATATGATTTTCATTTCCACACCGGTAACACTTGTTTTGCAACCCTGATGATCGCTGCTGTTTCTCTTGCTTTTTCTTTGTTTGTAGTTTATCAACACTACCGCTTGTCTCTTTTGTATGTATATGTGTATGTAGTTCTTCTCCACCTTATTCAGCTGCTTCGTATGCAATCGCCATGTTTGATGCTTCATCCAAAGTTAATGTCTTTTATTTTGGAGCAGCCTACTTTGCAGTCTTTGATTCGCCAGTCCAAAAACTAATTGTTTCGCAAAGCCGTGTTCAGGTAGTTGCCGAAATTACATTGTGCAGACATACATCGTAAAACCGCTAAGTACTCCGCGCATGCTTCGCTTTCTTTCTGCTTACGCATGTTGAATCGGTAATTTGCCAATATTTCATATGGCTTCGGGTCAAAATGCTCGTTCAACACATCCACAATGTATCGTAAGTTGCTGCTCCCATATAATGCAGTAACATTTTTGGTTTCTTTTGCTGATCACAGCCGTAGATTTCCATCACCGTTTCTAGACGTGTTACCCAGCGAGCAAACGTAGTGTTTGTGGGTTGAATGCATCGAAATTGAAGAATGTTGTAACCATTCTTGCTTCTTCAACCTCCGTAGTCATTTCCGCACACCAAATAAAAATATTTTCTGTTTTTATCCTCGTCGCCCATTATTATTCTTGCATTATTTACGTTCATCTTTCAACTAACTACTGTAATACATATTATATACGTATTTTCTAACATAAGTGTTGGTCAATGTCATCGCGTCACATGACCGATACCACAATTTCCTTTAATAATAAATAATATCTTTTACTACCTGGAAAATTATTCATCAACGAAACGGTTAGTTCTATTGAATTATGTTTTGATTGTGAATAAAAGGCAGTGCCGACAGAGAATGAGTTACAGTTTGACTCAAGGATCAGTTAAGTGAACTTCATCTCTTCTTTAACTTAAAATTCAACGATAAATAAAATCTTCAGTGAACTGAAATTAAAATAGTATATACTATCAACAACATTATAATAACATAGCAAACGGTTACATCCACCTTATATTTAATTTTAACTTAACTTAACTTCTTTACCAAGTTAAAAATAAGCAAACATCTTCAAAATGAGCGACAATTCATCATTAAACGATTCTTATGTGGACCGTATAGAGTCCGAGAATAGTGGTGACTCTAATGAAACACTGAAATATATTGATGGTATTCGTAATAACATATATGAAGTGATTTATTCATGTTGTGATTATGAAGAATGTGCGCATAGGCTCCTGCAGATACAAATGGAACCTGGCAAACAGATAGATATATGCTTAGCATTCGTGGAATGCTGTAGTGATCAGCGTCTCTACTGGACAATATATTCGCTAATTGCCGAACAAATCTGCAAAATAGATATAAATTACTGTAAAATTTTCGAAAAAATATTTTGTGATTTCTATACAAAGATTGATGGAAAACTGCAAGATTTCCAAAATATGAGGAATGTGAGCATGTTTTATGCTCATTTACTTCATATTGGTATAATTAACTGGAACGTGATTGACTGCCTGAAACTATATAATGAAGATTCTGAGTTACGCAAATCGAAACAAGTCTTCATTAAGATATTTTTTGCAGCACTTGTGAAGGCTATGGGCATTAATGTATTGAAATATAAGCTTAAATATGTTGTTAAGCCCCAAAGCCTTTTGGGTGTACTTCCTCGGGATGATCTGGCCAAAACAAAATACGCTATTAACTTTTTTAGATCATTTGGCCTAGGTAGTATAACGTGCGATCTGCAAAAATTCTTGAAAAAATCAAGAGAAAAATCCGATTACGAGAGTGAAACCACTTCGAGCGATCTCCCTTCAAGTGATGAGTCGTTAAATTCCAGCAATATTTCCAACAAGTGTCCAAGATACAGATATCTATCGAAGGTGAATTTTAATAAAAAGATATTATGTAATATCTCATATTCTTCGTTAACATTGAAATCGGTTACAATGGACGGTTCCAACAACGATGTCAGCGAAAATTCAAAAACATTAGATGATTCAAGCGATGAAGTGTTGTTTTTCTCATCATTCTCATCATCTCAGTCTGATAATGAAAGTTCATTGCACCAATCACAGACTGATAATGAAACCTTGGGTACCAACATATCTTCTTCGAAATCGTTTCAAATGGATAGCAGTGATGAGGACGACGAGAGGCCAATTTCAAAAAGAAGTAAATTGGAAAAATTAAAATAAATGCAACCACGACGACGGTCGATAAATAATAATAAATAATGTATTTACTAAAAATTAACAAATATTATTTAATAAATATTCTAAAACGAAAAATTTCTAAAGCTTTTAATTTATTTAGGTCCAATAATACTTATTATATATGATTTTTTAGGATATCCCAAAAAGTTTGTCGCTTTGTAGTACACAGAAGTCAGTAAGATCATGAGTCTTTTATCTATGACAATTTATGACTTCATTTCAAAACAATTAATGGAAGTTACATTCACAACTATTTTAATTCATCCATGTATGTACTAAGTTACTTGTGTTCATTTGCCCATCGCAAAATCAAAGGAAACTGCATGATTCTACTACTTAATTGGGCATGTGCAGCTTCTTAAAGATAATAATAATTTAGTGCTCTTGAAATGACCTTTGAGCATCGGACACAATATATACTCTAAATATATCCATGTATCCATATATCAAGCATACTCGTAAATGCATTCATAATAATAATAATAAGTAGCGCTACAACCGTGTGTCGGTTTCTCAGGGTCAATAGGTCCTGCGTAGTTTGGTCTTTCCAACGGAGATGTGGACGTCTCCTTCCTCGTTTGCCACCATGAGGTACCGCCTCGAAGGTCTGCGTGGCCAAGCCAGAATTATTATGCGCTTCACTATGTCCATGTCCATGTATAGCTCATACAGCTTACTGTTCCATCAAATACGGTACACACCGCCTACGTTCTCAATGCATTCTCATCGCTGTTGGTCAACGTCCCGGCTTCTGCGCCATGCATCACGGACGGGGATAGTGAGTGCCTTGAAGAGCGTGAGTTTGGTTTGTCGAGAGAGGGCTCTGCTTTTCAATTGCCTACTGAGCTTAAAGTAGCACCTGTTGGCAAGAGTGATCCTCCGCTTGATCTCTAGTCTGACGTCGTTCTTGCTGTTGATGCTGGTGCCAAGATCGACAAATTTCTTTACCATTTTAAAGGTGCGGTCGCCAACAGTGACGTTTTGTCCAAGACGTGAAGACTCTTTGTTTGTTGATAGAAGAAACTTTATCTTGCCCTCATTCACTGTCAGACCTACTTTGGCCGCTTCTCTCTAGACTGGAGTACGCTGAACATACGGCACTGTTGTTATGGCCGACGATGTCTATACGAGACAAACATTTTATGGAATTAGGACCACAAAAAGAAAAGCTGAAAATTGCAAGGCCACCTAGTAGGAGTAACTACATGAGTGAAAAAGTAAGCAGCTAGGGAAAATTTGAATAAATCTAGATGAGCTTTATATTGAACACTGGAGGCTATTGAGTGAATTCACTGATTTTTCGATTTGAATTCCTACCGAAACAGGACACCAGAAATCTTCTAATCACATGAGGACTTCGAATCGATCTCTGTCAAAAAGAAAAAACCTTATCAAATGCACAAAATTACTAAAAAATAAAAAAGTAGAAATGTATTTTCTTCCGCCATCAGTTCAAAGTAACAATCGTTTATACATATGAGTGCAAAACGAAATCTGAAAATTGAGTAACCAAAATAGAGTAACCAAATTGAGTGAATAGGGATTATTCGATTTGATTTCCCACCAAAACAAGACAAAAGACATCATCATTATTATTAATAATAATATTTTTTAATATAATATTCTCTATTTATTTTTTTCGTTTTTCATTTTTTTTCTTTTATTAATTTGTAATTTTCTTTGTTATTTTATTTTATGTTTTGTTGTTGTTGTTGTTTATTTTTATAAGTATCTAATAATATATATTTTTAATATTATTATTACATAATTAAGAATTCATCATTTCATCTAAATATTTCATTTTAATAATATGTTGTAATAATTAATAATAATAATAATAATAGTTTTATTTGTTTTTTTTTTTTGTTTTAATAATGTGAATTTATTTTTCATATTCTTGGATTTTTTATTTCCAAGTTGCTATTTTTAGCAATTACATAATTTGTGTAATGATTTTCTTTAGATTTCATTTTTAATTTTCATTCTTTTTTTTATTATTATGTTTGTTGTTTTTAATTAGTTTTTTTTTTTAAATTAAAAATAATCAAAACTTTGAAATCATTATGGTAAATATATAGTTCGATTGAAATTTTGTAAATTTACAAATTATTTATTTAAAGTTTGAGGATACAGTAAAATAAATATGGTGTATGGTATTTTGTTTTTAATTTTTTTTTTATATTATTTTTTAGCATTTTATTTGCTTTAATAATTAAAAGGAATGAATCTAATCAAAGCTAAAAGCAATTAATATATATTTTTTGTATATTTAAATGTGTTGTTACGTTTTTGTTTTTTTTTTTTGTCTTCTATATATATTTTATTTTGTTTTTATTTGTAATTTTTTTTTAATAATTAATTAAATTTCATGTTGCATTTTGCATGTTGTTTATTTAAAAAAGGATTATTATTATTATTAAATTTTCTTTATCTTTTACTTGATTATGATTTGTTTTTCAACTGTTTTTCGTTTTGTTTTATTAAATAATTAATTAATTTAATTCAATATTTAACTCTTTACGTATATAACGGTCTCAAAACATGTTTCATCAATCATTTCCCATGTTCATTTATCTATTTAATTTTCATCATGTTTTTTGTTTTAGGTTTGTTCTTATTTTATTTCCATTTTGTAATTTGATTTTATTTTGTTTATTTTTCGTTTTGTGCGCAATAAATTTTTTATGTTATTTATTTTATATTTTTCTGTAAATTGTTTAATGAATTTATAAATATTTCATATGATGTTTTATTGCTAAGTATCTTAAAATAATATACTAAGTAAGGACTAAGAGTGGAGTCATGCCGAAATTAAGAACAAATGCCGAAGTTCCTGTTTCTTTAATTCTTGCTAATTCTTCTTTACTGATTGTTATTATTTTTTTTTTCTTTGTTAATTATACAATAGAAATTTTTAACAATATTTTTTGAACAGTTCTTTTTTTAATTAATTAATTCATTAATAAATATTTACTGAGTGTTTTTAATATTTGATTAAAAAAAAATGTCGCTAAATGCATTTTTTCTTTAGGAACTTCTTAAAAATAAATCATTTAACTTAAATAATCATAAAAAAAATTAAATAAAAACTATTAAAAAAAGCAGTAAAAGGCAGTTTTTGCTTTCCTTTTTAAATATTTTGGGAAAAATTGATTGTTTCAAATAAGTTTTCTTTGTCTGAAATCTGATTTTCTTTTAAATACTTTTTCTCATTTCGAAATAAAAATGCATTTTCGCTGATACAATATTTTGCCATAGTTGCTTGTTGTTGTTGTTGTACATATTTATTTGAACATATTTATGTAATTTTAATAATATTTTTTTTCCTTGTTTTAGTTTGCTTGTCAATTTGTTTTCTTCTGTTTTTCTTTATATTAATAATATTTATTTTTAATTTATTTTTATATTTTTATTTTATTTTTTGTAGCTCAGTCTTTTACTAATGTTTTTATATTTTTCTCTTTACCTTTTGTTTTTTTTTTTTAATTATTAAATCTACAAATGTTTAAACTTTTCAAATATAAATCTTTCCTTATGATTTGAAGCGCTACGTTTTAGTTTAAGAGAAAAAAATTTATTGTGTGGTGGTTTTAGTAAGATTTTTGAATCTAAAAAGATATACTCAAATAAGTATTGCAAAGAGAAATAATCTATCAAAATCACCTTCTGCTATTTCTTTGTTATTACAGTATGAAGAAAAGTAAAGAGTCTTTGTCTCTCATTTGAAACAATATAGACTTCACTTTAATTCAACTCTGCAACTTAGATTCATTCAGAAATGTTAATATTTTCATAAAAGAAATTTATGCTGAGATTTCTATATATTGTAAGTTTATCCTTGTTCGAACTTTGTAAAGTGAAGTGATTTATCATGAGTGAATTAAAAAAGAAATAGAAAAATAACAAGGAGGTAAAGGTCTGAGCAAAGGTAATGTCAAGAGTCACCGTAAAGTTCTTCAATTGTTCTTCCACCGTTTGGCTCGTCGTGGCGGTGTGAAGTGTATTTCTGCCCTCATTTATGAAGAAGTTATGATTCGTGATGCTGTCACCCACACTGAACACGCCAAGTGGAATACTGTCACAGCCATGGATGTTGTCTACGCTTCAAAGAGGTAAGGACGCACTCTATACAGTTTCGGGGGTTTATTATTGATCTCTCGCTCGATCTACTTTGAAAACAAAAAGACAATAATCAACCAATCTAGTCATCATATTGGAGTATGTGTATATTGATTGTCTTCATAGAGGAAAATACAATATTACACGACTTTAAACTGCAACATTTTTCAATCAGTTTCTTCAATCGAACCATGGTGTCGCGGTGTTAGTGTTCGCACTCCACTGAAACGGCTCGACCGATTTTTATGAAATATTTTTTGTATATTTGGTAGTCATGAGAATAGGTTTTTCACCCTCCTACCCTCACCCCACACAATTTTTAAACGCAATTTTCGGATATTTGTATAAACAATATCCAAAAAATTTAATCGTCGTTCATTGACGTGAAGTCATTGACATGAAGTGTATTGTCAGTTTGACATTTCATCCTGCGTTTGTTATGTATCACAACGAAGTGCGTGCAAAATTTTGCACGATTTATTTAAATTTACAGGAAATATAAACGTGTTTTGTGATTGAGAAAGGTTGGCAAAATGCTAAAACACCACAAATACATTATCGGCATACCGTTTTCATCAGTAAGTACAACAATGCCAGTTACATTGAATTATATGAATGGTTGGTGTTTTTTTTATTTTTATTGGCGGTCATCATCCATTCCTCTTTCTGTCATGCAATGTACGATGAAAATTGATAATCCATGGATGGATGGCCAAATTCTTTATTTCTTCAGCAAGTTATACCACACTTTCCTTTTTTTTTTAACATTTAATGGATAAAGATAAGCCTCCAACTTAATGGATATAAAAAATTTGTGTGATAAAGGCGAGATATTGACGTGAGGCTTAAAGCCAAAAAAGTATATTAAATTAATATATGTCTAGTTCAATTAAAAGGGAAACCTACGTCCACTTTGGCGTCCGTGTACCCAAAGGTCATCAGGGTGAAGGCGCTTGAGCCTTCTCCTGGAGGTATTTATAGCCAAAGCAGCAGCTAGCCTGTTGACATGAGATTTTAACCGGTCATTATACCGGCTAGTGTGCAAGTTTATCTGCTCACGAACAGAGAGGATTCTCAGGTCCGTGGATATCACATTACGAACGTACCAAGAAGCGTTAACTATCTGACGGAGGGCAGAGTTCCACACTTTCCTGATACTTTTTATTGGAGCAGAAAATCTATAAAATTGATAATATGTTTACTTCTTGAGTTGGAGGTAAATTACCAGAAAAATTAATATCGTAGAAAACCTCACTTTGCATTGTACGAGTATACATTGTTTTCATGCTGCAATCCAAAAAACTTATTAAAACCAAAAGAAATATTTTATGTAATCATAATCAAATAGTCTGTACTACAATTGGTGAATATACTATCGTGTATATGAAGCATAGTATACTCCTCTATAAATGAGGCACACTCACACACACATTCTGCCATGTATGTAGTTCGAAAATACCAATAAAGTATCTATTTAATTTTTCTTATTGTTTTATGTAAGTAAGATCTAAGTAGAAGATATAAAAATAATAATCAAATGCGGAAATTGACTTTGCTATATGTGTTAATCGTATCGCATATTTGCTGAAAATTGTATGTGTTTTTTACTTCACACAAGAGTCTTTAGTTTTGTTTTTATTTTGAAAAGAAAAACACAAGAAGAAATTGCTGGTACTTGCTGGATCTTGTGATCTGTCAAATGAGAGAATACCATCACTATTCACTATCGATCATTTGTACAACTAAAAGACTTTTCGTCCTGTGTTCTTTATTTAAAAAAATTTCAGTTTCAGCTGTACAGATGAGTTATGATAATAAAACTGATCGTGTTTAAAACGATAGATGGTTATATATATTTGTGTGAAGTGTATTGAAGCTATGGCGAGACCAAAGCAATATTTCCTTTTCCTCGTTTTTTTTTTATAATTTATTATATTTTAGTTGAGTTAATTTTTTTATTTTATTTTTTTTTAATAAATTTTCATTTTTAACTGCTAAATTATCACTACATTTGCTTGAAAAAACTCGACTGATTTCAAAAATGTTTAATACGCTTAAATGCCCATTCCACACCTCTACCTATAAGTATATGTATATGTATGTTATAAAGAGGACTTTTCTAACTTTTCTTCAATTAATAATTTGTTGTAATCATTTGTAATTTATAATTAATAACTCTTTTGTTTTCCTTAATAAATGTTATCTAATCACCAAACCATATATAATAATATTATATTTATATAGTACGTAAGTAGTAGTAAGTGTTTTTGTAAGTATCTATGTATGTATGTGATGAATTCTGTACATTGGTATTGTATCTGTGTGAATGTATGTGTGTAAGTGTGTGTCTGAGTGTTTTTTATTGTTAGCTCAATAGTTGCTTGGAAGTATCGCCATTTTATTTGGGCTGATCAATCGAATCAATTCGATCATTTCTAACTTGTCTAGTCATTTTGCGCTATATTTTCAACAATGTTTAATTAATATCATTATCATTATAATTATTATTAATTTTATAATTAACTTACTAAGAATTTTAACATATTTTTTTGTTCAGTTTTTTCTCTGTTTTGTTTTTTTATTTATCTTTTTAAATAACAACGCAATTTCTACGCATTTGCAACGTTTCTATGAAGTATTAGTTTTTATTTTATATTTAATTTTAATATATAATTGTTATAACAAAATAACCTTGTTTTGATTTGTAAAACAAAAAATTAAAAACTAAAATCTTATCATTCTTTTTTTTTTGTATTTTATGTTTTTTCTTTTATATTTCAAAGATTGTTAATTCTATTTTATAATTTTCAGTTTTTCATTTTATAATAATAATAAATAATATTTTTTTTTTTGTTTGTTTTCCTTAATTTTTTATATATACAATATATTTGTTTATTTTTTTTTTAAATCATTTCTTCCTTTTTTTAATTTTTTTTTTTTGTAATATATGTAATTCAGTAGTGTTGTTGTCTAAGAAGAAGATTTGAGAATTATAAATAATTGCATCTATCCTGCATTGCTATCGTTAAAGTTATCGTTGATCCATTTCATATCAAAATCAATTGAAATTTACATGTAAAAAACTTGAAATTTTCACATTTACTTTAGGTTATTTTCGTATTTTGTATAAATCTCAAAGTGAAGCCCATCAAAGAAGTTATTATTCCAGTCAGTAGAAACTACTGAGATAAACAGTTAGATATTCCATATAGACTTAGGTCATAGCTAGTTTGTGACTTCTAGTAGTGACTATTGTATTATTTAGTTCATAATTTGTAAAGGATGGATTGAAAATATTATACTGATTCTCACAAGAAAACAAATATTTACCTAAGAATGTAAGTACTACCGCTTTGTTTGAATGAGAACATGGAACATTCTCTCAGCTACATTCAGCCATTGAAATCGAATGTCAAATTCATTAATTTGAGCAGAAGTACCAAAAATGCCCTTTTGAATGAATACATACTGATAGCTAGTATGTAGTACGTAATCCTTAATTTTAAATTTTTCATCAATATGACATACAAGTTAACATGTGATTTTACACCTGAGCAATTTGAGTCTGTAACACTAGAAAACAAGCGGTATCGCAGCAGCGCAATTGTTATTGCTGCGTTGATTGCTTATATTTATACTAGACTTGAAAATTTAGTCTTTTCCGGACAGATTTGTCTTTTTTTAACTGACTTACCGATCGATTCTCGTTATTAGATTTGATGTGTTAACTTGCTATTACAGCCTAACATGGCTGTTAATAGATGTTAACAGCATTATGTTCTGCTAAGGAAAGCCTTCTGATAATAATATATTAGATTTTTATTAGCCGCTGCCGAGGAGCTGATAAATTAAAATGTTTCTAATAAAAAAATGTTAAATTTTGTTAACACACTGTTAACTTTAATGTTATTATAACATTTCTAATAACGAAACTAATAACGAGAATCGACCGGTTAGCCTGATTTAGTTGTAATGTATTTATTTCTTTTTTTTTACAAAAAAATTTGTGAATAAGGTCAAATTTTGAGATACAAAAATTATATTTTTGACCGTTCATTGCACCGCAAGAATTTCTATTCGTAAATTTTTCAACGTTTTATGTAGGAAAACTATGGAATTTCTTTAGCATGGCGTATTCTCGAAACATTGGAAAACAGCTGCTTGATTTCAATTTTCAATATAAACAGCAAATGAACAATATTTTTTCATGGAGTCTTTAAGAAAATTTACTCATCTTAAGACCCGTTCACAGCAGTTTTATGGAGTGTGAGTTAAATTAGTTTCATTTTATCAAACATATATTTTTAAATCAAGATGCATGAACAAACAAAAGATATTTGAAACGAATATATCTGTAAGTGATCTGAGAAAAATTGTTGAATAGAGGATTTTAGAATATTAGAAAATGTTTATGTCAATTTATTTAAGGCAACATTCTGTCCTGTTTTCTGTTTTTTTTTTGTAATTATTTTGTATCTTTTTTTCCTTTTTTGGGGTCCCTGTTCTTGCGATAAGTAGCTGGCAACACTGCTTCATACTGAAATAAAGATCACGCCTGCCTTCAGTATGAAATGAAAACTGTTTGAAGCACATAGTGCTGTGATTAGAAACTATTATGAAATGATGCAGAGCACATAGTGCTGTTGGGAAAATATAATATTAAAAAATCCAATTAATTAATTTTTGTTTTTAAAGCAAAATATATATTACTATAGTTTAACAATTTTTTTAATTAATATTAAGATCCTCTTAGTCAGCATAATTTTTAAAGCTTTTTCAAAATGATAAGATTGATAAGAGAGGTGATATCATCAATCAGATTGAAATAACAAACTGAATTTGAAATGTAAATGATCAAAGTGTGAAATGAAAGGAGAATTTCACCATAAAGCCCTTAAAATTATGGTCGAGAAATAGGCACCCCGATCGATTGTTATATCTTGTTTCAATCAACTGTATACTAATTATAAAAATTCCCATTTCATGAACTCAAATGTCAAAAAAAACTGAATTTTTTTAGCAATATCATTTATTTCAAATTTTTTTCATTGATGATGAAAATGAATAGTTAAAGATATTGGACATATCAGTATTATTTGTCACACATATATCTTCGATTTGAACTATAGATGAACAATAGCAATGACGAATAGACCTTAAAATGTTCACTCATTTTATAAGTAGTGTAATTTCTAATTATTATTATTATTAATCGATCTTTTTTATGAAGTACTAAGTAAGTAGAAAGATTAACATAAGAATGAAAAAATAAAACGAAATGAAATTAATTTTGTTTGTAACTTTTTTTAATTGGTTTTAAAATTTGTAAGCGTTCACTAAGTTTAATTATAACTATTTTAATTTATTTTTTATTTAAATTTTTAATATTAGTTTTAACTTATGTTTATATTTTTTTTGCTTAATTAATTATTGATGTATACTTATATAATTTGTTGTTGTTGTTTTTAAATTTATTTTTAATTTTTTATTTTTTTTTTATGTAAGAAGCACTTGAATATATATCATGATAATGAAGAAGAAATTTAAATATACTATATTATATTGTATATTTTTTTTATATTTGTTTTTTCTAATTTTTTATTTTTTCATTTTTTTGTTTTGTTTTGCATTTCTTAATTTGATATTTTACTTATCATTTATTTATTTATATATAAATAGATTTTTTGCTTAAAAAAATGTTTAATTAAATTTGATAACTTGCTAAGTTATATGGTAATATATCATTTTTCTCAACTTGTGGATGTCTCAGGATTAGATTGGATTGGATTTCTCTCTATTTTATACTTACACGTATTGTAATAATAATAAAGATTTATTTTACTCATTCTAATAATAGTTATTATACGTGAGAGTATGATTGATTGATTGATTGAATGTGATAATTTTGAAAAGTACAATATAATATATTTCCTGAGACATCTGTGATTAATTTCAAAGGAGTTTAGTTGTTAGTACTTAGTATGTTAATATTAATTAGGCATATTTTGTAAAACCTTCTTTTGAATCAGATAAACTAAGAGTGATACAAAGAGAGAGAGTGAGAGAGAGAAATTATAAACAATATCTTCCTTAATTGTATGTACTATGTTATGTCTTTTGGGTTGGTATTAAAAATCATTTCGATTTATCACTTTAACCAATCCAATTAGTAGATTTCATTGAGTATTTTCATTAATATTTTTTTTCTTTCTTAACTAATTAATTTATTGCTTTCTTTTTTCCTTTAAAGTTTTAAATTTGGTTTTTATTTATAAATAAAGTAATGTATGTTTAAAAAATAAGGAAAAATATTAATCTCTGTCATATAACGATCAAACACTTAAAAATATATGAACTTTCGTAGTAGCCTTCATTTCCAACTCATACAAATCATTAGAAAATTTGTTATAAAAACACTATTTTGAAATACAGTATACTCTTTCCAATGATAAGAAAATCAACAGTTTAAAGGTTCATAGTCGATTTCAAGTATTTTAAGAAAATTGCATTTAAACTTTTTCTGCCAGAAATCTCTTTCAACCCCATATCAACCTAATTACAATTCTCTGGTGCCAGAAATCTCTATCGATGGTTTTGAAATCTCTGATGTTTATAAATACGGTTTGGTTAAATTGTCCCTTATTTGAAGTTACCAACAACTGAAGCTTATCGATTTCCTCGTTAATCTACATTTAAAGAATGCAACATTTCAGTATAAATTTCCATTTTAAGCATCTAAGTTCGAAAAATTAAATCTCCACGTTTTCTAGCACAACTACAGAGAAATTGAAATCAATCGGCATAAAAACCAGCTTCGATATCTGGCACATGCCTGTATGATTGTGATTTTGAAGTTAAGGTGCTTATCAAAATTATAGGACACTTCGATTTTCTCGTCAAATCTGAGTCATTTATTTCTATTTTTAGTATAGTAAGTGAATTGAACCGTTAGTTTTAGTCGGAATGCTTGCCTTATCATAATTATAAGACACTTACATATTCAAAAGTGTGAATCGAAATTAAATGAATTAATTTAATTTAAAAGGATATGTCAATTGTCATCAAAATGAGACGAGCTATTAAGGTCACTCAAGTTCAGGCTTAAATGTAAGCTAAATTTCAAAAAAACAAGTCTATATATATAAAAACGGAAGATAAATTTTAGTTTGACTGCGTTGTACTCTGACGCCGTTTGATCGATCACCATAAAAGTTGGTACATATAAGTATTTTTTCATGGAGAAGGTTTTTGCATACTTATTTTTTTTTAGGACCCGCTGTTGTAGAGAAATCGGTGGATGAAACTTTAAATATAAAGCTTAAGGACATATTTTAAAATCAATTAAGTGGTCTTTGTCAAAAATTCAAGAGAAAGGATGCAATGTTGCCGGCAACCAAATATATCAAGAACAAAATCATACATTTACACTACTCAGGGGGTGTAGCAAAGCACGCAGGGAGCGCTAGTGTCTTATAATTTGGATAAGCAATAACACATTTTCTTACTTTCATCATTCAAAACAATGCCCATATCTCCAAAAATTAAATCAACTTTGAAAGAAAACATTACACAAAAAATTAAAATAAAATTTATATTAATTTATTTATTAATTATAAAAAGATAAGACAATAGTATTGGATTATTTTATTGCAAAAACATAATAATAATAATTAAAAATATAATAATAAAAATACAAAATTAATTTATGAAATAATTAATTTTATTAAGAAAAATTATTTATTAAATGCAATTTAATTGAAATTAAAATTTCTTTAAATTTATTCTTTGGCATTGTTTTATTTTTTATTTACTATACTCATGATTATTGTTGTCTGATGAAATAGTATAATAAAAATGGGTTCTGTTCAAATCGGAAGATACGATTTTGAAGTGTTTGTTTTTGAAAAAGAAATGTCTTAAATATTCTTATTTATGGTATGAAAATAAACACCCAGATTTTATTAACTTCCTTTTTGCAAGATCCTTTTAAACCGTATATATTTTGAAAGCCTTTTATGTTTTTAAAAAATTTTAACAAAATTTTAAAAATTATATAAATTGTTTTCTAGGTAAAATTGTCTTTAAATGGATTATATCATTGAGTTCACATAGGAAGAAATTTTTAATTATAATTTTGTAAGTGTTCTTTTCCATTTGTATACCTTTCATATGTGTTAGTAAGTGTATTAAGAATTTGTCATGACTGCACATAGAACTGTGCATCGAAAAAACCACAAAGTGTGGACACTTCTAATTGTCATCCCAAAAAAAAAACTATGTTTCGAATGAAGCTCTTCTATTACTGAAACACATAAAATTTTTAAAGTAATATTAGTTTGAAAAATGTTCATTTGAATTCTCAAAAAAATGAAATGCAATGCCAATTTACACAGCAAGAAATAGACCGATCGATGGATCCATTTAGAAGCGAATTGTATTAATTTTTTTTTTGCCTGGCCGTACATAACATATCGAACAAATCAATCGATCGGTTTATTATTATTTAGTATTATTTAAAAGGTATAAGCTTCGCTTTGAATCGAAGTTAATATTCTAGTTGTTTAAATTTCTTTATATTTTCTTTACTTTAGATATTACTACGCTTTCCTTATTTTACCTTCTTCATTTATGTGATAAATGAGTAAATCAACCATGTGAAGCATTTATCTTCATACTATTATCTTTTCATATCGTAATATATAATATTTTAAATTTGTAATGTGGAAAAATTGATTAAAAAGCTACTTTACTCTATTTGCAATGATTTTTCTCATTTATCATATCTTCGTTTGCTTAATTTTTTTTTTAAATTATTTATTGATTTAATTCATAATAATAATAATGTGGCATAATTTATTAAATGCAAATGCAATTTTCCTTTCTGTTTTCTGTTTTCTATTTTTATTTAATTTATTTTTGTGAATTTTCGCAGTATAAAAAGTTAAAAGTTATGTTTTCGTATGATGATTTTCTTCTTTTATTTTCAGTTAATTGCTTAAATATTCTAAATTACTAACAATACTTTTTGACTGTTTATATAAATTGTTTGTTTATTTCTTAATTAATTAGTTAATTATTTTTTGTTGTTGTTGTTGTATATACAAAATTCTACAAATGAATGTTCTGGTGTCTAACTTAATTTCTTAACAAAATTAAATATGAAAGCTAATCTCATTTGTTTTTTATAAGTAAGTATATTGTATAAATAGAGTGTTGAGTGCGTTATAATATTTTATTAATATTTTTATTTTCTGTACTAATAATATTAATATTATTTTATTATATAATTGCTGTTTTTTTAACTGTTTTTCTTTTCTTTTTATTTTTTTTTTTTTTTTGAAAATTTGTACCAAATCACATATTTGATTTTTGCATTAAACAATAACCCCATAATTAGTATTTGTATTTATAGTACAATAAATATAGAAATTATATATAGGAGAACGTAGAAAGAACTATATAGTATGGCACATAAACGCACATTTCTATTTACACAAAAATTTGTATCAAATTTGTATGTAAATTTATAATAATAGAAAAATAAAAAATTTGAAATACAAAAATAAATAAATAGAAAAATATAATTTATAAGGTTTTTTTTTTTTCATTCAAGAAGAAAAATCTACTTCTATTTTAGGCGCAATTTAAAATTTTGGTTAATTTAAATGGGCTTAATTGTGTGTGAAAAAGAATACTAAGAACTATGAAAAAGAAGTTCGATTAATTCTTTTTCTCTCTCTCTCTCTTTCTAAATAAACTAAAAGAACATTTTGTTACCATGAAGAATACGAAAATCATTAAGGCATATAATTAAAATTTGAAATAAGTTTAAATTATACTTCTGAAGAACTTTTATAATCTTAGATTTATGAAATCGCACTGAACATTATCTTTTATTGCATAACTTTTTGCACATACTGTATAAATTTACTCAGAATTTTGCAATTGAAATAAAATTTATAAATAATTTTAAGAAATTTTGTATGGAAATACACGAAAAGATTAAAGAGGTAACTGACAAAGTTTGACGTTATATGGCAAGATAGTGTTCCAGCGGGTAACGAACTAGAATTGACGAACCAGAAATTGAATTGATTCAGTAATATTTTGAAGTTATCGACCTATTATAAGAAACACTTAAAAGTCGCTTGCTAATGATAATGTCAGGGTCGACATGTTCAAATGTTTCTGTACTTCGGCGACTTAAGACGTATTTGAGGTATTTGTCTCTCAGTATTTGAGATATTGATCTGAAATTTGATTTATTGACTGTTGTACACATATGACATACTATGTAAAAGCAGGGCTCTCTAATTATTGAAAGAGGCAGCCCGTACATCATATGTCAGTCCGAAATGTTGTTATGTTATTTTTCCAAAGAATAATAACAAAAGTAATTCTTTTGAAGTCAGCTTATGGATGTATAAATACATATAAATGCACATGTACATACTAGACATCTGCATGAATGCATTCAAAATGGCATATGAATCTTTCACTCTGCAGTGCTGTTCTCATTTAAACTGAATATGTGTGGTACAGATATATGCAGTGAAGCGTGAAAATTATGTTCGCGAAGCTTATTGTAAAAAGAAAGATTTGTTATCTCTATTGCTCTCATGCACAACGTTGTTGTTTTCACTAAAGTTCATTACACATCTCTGGTGTGTATCCTGTCTTTTTGTGTTTGTTAAGTGAATAGTATTCCCATTATTGGTACATGTATTAATAAATGCATACTGATTAGCGTATAGCGAAGTTATGAGTATGAGTGAGTATTCAGTATATACTCACTGCAGAGTGAATACGTATATACTACATACGCTATTGTGTTTGATCACGAATTTGTCTAGTCTACAGTGGCGAGTATTGTACTATATACAATGAATATTTCAAGTTCAAATTCTGCAGATCTCTAATACAGTACATATATGTATATCAATAAAATGAATCGAACGGATCATTATTAAATAATTAGATTTTAATGGAAATTAATTCTATTTCTTAGGATCTGCCAACAAAATTTCAATTGATTTGAAATGATAATAAACCAGGAAGGTAAATAAATTTTTGCAATTTGGTGAGCACAGTTTTCTATTGTACCTTGTTTTCTATTTTAATGAACATTATTTAAAATATTTTAGGTTAGTTATTTTTTTTTTACTCTCAAGTAAAGAGTTAATTAACTATTATGTATGTATATAGAGAGAGATAGGGAGTGGGACTGTGAGAGAGACTTGTGTATGCATGGATTGATAAAGAGATAGAGAAAGAGAGAGTGATCATAATATGTATGTATAAAGAGTTTATTGTTATAATAAAGGTAGCATGCGGTTAAAGAACGCCTTTTTTTTATTTAATTATTGATGATGATTCAACTATTTTTTTTATATTCTTTTAATTAACTTTTGTTTATATTTTTTGATATTTTTCTTCTATCGTATTGAACGTTTTTTTTTAGCATAAATAATATTTTTATTTTTACTTCAAAAAAAAAAAAAAAATGCTACAAAAATATAAAAGTAAAAACCAAAAAAAATATTTAATAAGCGTTCATTATAGTTTTCTTTTTCTTTTCTTTATTTTTTATATTTATTTTGTAATATTTTTCAACTAATTTTAAATGCAAAAATTTACTTGTTTTTGTATTCAATTTTTTATTTAATTTAATTTTTTGTTTTTTGTCTTTGAATTTTTATTTTAATAATTTCTTAATCGCATTTATTAAATTATTTACAATTGCAGCGCAAGTCCCTAACTTTGTGTGTAAGAATGTGTATTAACATCATAATAGATGTTTATTTTTTTCCATTTCTTTTTTTGTTTTAAATTTGTTAAATTTTTCTGTTTTTTTTATTTCTACATTTTAGCAACAAATTGCGAGTGATTTTATTTTTTATTCCTATAATTTTATTTGTAATTTAATCATTTACCACCTTTTCAAATCTCTCTCTCTATGTATAACATATTTTTTTAAATTTATATATCATCATATTGTAATAAAGTAAGTTTATTTGCTTTTCTCTTTTTTCTTTGATTTCATTGTATACTTTAATCTTTAGTTCTTTTATTTCTGTTGATTTTTGTTATTTTTTTTTTTTTTGTATTTGAAGAAATACAATTTCTGAAATCTTGATAACCCTAATGCCTTTCACGATATCATCTGTATTAGTAGAGTATATTTACAGTTAAACAAATCATATGCCTACGAATGAAGGTTGCGTAGTAGTAGTAATACTGTAAACAGACGGCAATCACTCGGTCTTTAACTTCATTTGTTTTATTCTCTTTGCGGACTCATTGACTTGAGACAAGGCTGTCGTGTGGCTCTTGTCTTCTGGTATGATTACCACTCACAGTTGGCAAGTATGATAACGAATTCAACTAGACTAGCTCACTGATTCTCAACAACACATCAGTTGATTTGCAAAAGTGATGGTGCAGACAGTGTGCCTATTAATACTATAAAAAATGAATTTATTATATAAAAAAATCAAAAAAAAAAAGAAATCATAGACTGCTATCAACTTCAATACAATACAATACTATACAATATATTGCAGAGATACCCATGTTAGGTACAATTAAACAGCAAGCTGACAAACAGACTGACAGACTGAATGACTGACCCACTTAATGAATAAATGACGGAAGGACTGAACCAATAACAGAATGAATAAAGTGTCTATTCGACATTCATTCGGCAATATGTTACTGCTGCTGCTATTATGACTTTGACTACTACTACTGAGTTGCTGGCACCATCGTCATCGCCATCACCATCGCCATTGCTGCTGTAGGTGGTTAATTTGGGCGTCAGCTAGTACTAGTTTCAATCAAATCCACAATGCATTTTTATTGTCTCTATCCCGAGATTATAAACAAATTAGATTTGAAATCTAAAAGAGACAGGCACGAGTTCATGAGCGATTCGTCCAGTCTATATAATTTCGATACTTTTTTAATATGTGTACAGATAAACCTTTTTATATAGTATGCATAAACATTATGAATATTTAATAGGCATTATGATTCTATTAACTCCATTATGAAAACTTCTTCAATTCTCACTCAAAATTCTGGAGTGAGTAGTACTTAGTAGACATTGTTTCGTGAAAGACATTCTGCAATACTACATCCGATATGACCGAATATTCTTCTCATTGTGTTTTGCTTTTGCTCTTTATCTACGTAAATATTTCTGAAATTTATGTTTTCTTCATTTTGTTGTAAGAAAAATACTAAGAAAAATTAAAAAAAAAAGAAAACAAAAGAAAATAGAAAACAAACTACAATAGTTTAGCAGCAAAAATTGATAATTGATTGAACTGAAATTTTCGTTTTTCCATATTTAATAAAGCAAACTATATTTTTCATTCCAAGTAAAATCGGAAGCCAAGGCCTTATAGTTTTCATTCTATGTAATTTGTTTTTTGTATTATTTCGAATAAATATACTTAATTATCAATATTTATTTAGTTTTATAACTGTTTGCTTGGCTTGTTGGCTTGGTTTTTGCTTATTTGTAAAATCGCATCTAAAGTGTTGATTTCTTTTGTTTAAATACATTTTTTTTTATCAAATTGTTTACTAATTATGATTATATAATGCTTAATAATTTAAATATGTGTTTTTTTGTTTTCATATTTTGTTATCTTTATCGCAGGCTATTTTTTTTTTCAATTTTCGTAATTATTATTATTTTGTTTTTTCATCTTATATTTCTTTCTTTTTACAGAAAAGTACAATTTGTTCTTAATGTTGCTAAAGTAGTAGTAGTGTATATAAATTTATGTATAATAATAATTATTATTTTATATATTGTATGTATGATTTTAGCTTAATATATTTTAATCACTAGCAATTAAGAAAGTTGTGTTTTTTTTTCATTTGTGTTTAAATATTACTAAAGATACTCGTAGTAGTTCTGTGACTAATAATTTTTGAATAAATCAATTTTATTTTTTTATGTTTTTCTTTCACTTTTCATCTTTTAAATGTTGTAGCAATTCTCTTTTTTATTTTCTGATTGTATAGAAAAAATGAAATAAAATAAAATTTTAATTTTATATTTTGTTTTACAAAAAAGAAGAAAAATTAAAAAACATTAACAATTCTTAATATAAAATTATATAATAAAATATGACAACTTAAAAAAACATAAAACAAAATTTTACTAATTTTATTAAATAAAATTTTACAATCAATTGCTCACATGGAATTCATCGTTTCATCGTTATAAAGTTTATATATAGTGGTATATAACAAACTACTACATAATTAAATTGCAATATCATTCATGATTCGTTACAAATAAACACACACACACATACACAGATTGGAGTTGCAGCAACTCAATTGATTTCCAGTCTTTACTATTGCGTTCCTTGTTAATACATTTCATTTTCATCCCAATCAACAGATTGCAATACTAATTTATCCAATTCTTTGGAATCATCTGTGCTGCTACTGCGTCTTCGTCGTTTTCGATGTAAATTTGTCCACTTGCGATTGAGTTGAGCCATTTGCGGTCCAGCAAACATGGCTGCTGCTGCAGCACTTAGTTTTGTTGGAGTTATAGCACTGGCAAGGCTACTACTGGGAGTGGCTGGACTCATATTGAAGATCTCTCGATTGCCAAAAAGAAAACGACGTGGTGGCGGTGGTGGTGGTATTATGCCAACATTGTGTCCACTACCATGACCTTCTTTAACTGCTTGAAGCTGTGGTGTATCATAAGGCGGTGGTGGTGTTATCATGGCCAACGATGATGAATCTTCTTCGTCTAAGGCATAATCAACATCATCATCATCTTCAGCATTATCATCATCACCATTGGTATTGGTATTGGCATTGGGATTGTTGGATTGAGTATGTGCATTGATGTGTTGCAGAAAATTAGGATAAGAGCGTGATGGTATGTGGTCGTAGACATCATACACATTATCTTGGCTATCACTGGCAAAGTCAGTGAAATGTGCAACTGAACTGCTGGCAGGTGATTTTGGTTGAACTGGTGTAACTGGCATTGATTTTGCTGTTGGCTTAATGTGTTTCTTATGATGACGTGCCATATTTGATGTTGCTACTGCTGATGATGTTGCTGCTGTTGTTGCTGCTGTTGTTGCTGGTTTGATTAGTGGCATCGATTTGGTATTACATATCAATCAATCACGGTAAATGTAACTGCAATTCTTAGGGCTCTCTTGCGGACTTGGACTGCTTGATGGTGGCGCTGGACTAGAACTACTATTGGACATTACGGGCGATGAGCCAGAGCTGGAGTGGTGTGGACTATTTGAACGATGCTGAGTTACTATTCGAAAAAATAAGAAAAAACATTTGTTTAAGTTAATTAAAAATTTAATCAGGATATTTTTTGATTTATTATATTTCAATATAAGACCCCTTTGATCTACTAATAATAACAAACCAAACAATAATAATAATAAGGTATAATTTTAATCGATGGAAATTATTGATTATAAACTAAATAATGGATCAATTTTGAAGGTAATAGACTATTTTTTGAATATATTTTTGTCGACTTTCTTGACAATTTTTCAATAGATTTCATATGAACTTCTAGTGAATGTCACACATTTTTGGAGAGTCTTTTCGTTCTAACATTTAAAAGAAGAACAATAAGTTTCTTGTCAATCCAAAGATTAAAAATCTTAAGGAAATAGCATTTCAACCAAATATAGCACAATTCTATTATATTTTCGTGGCATTGTGATTATCGACTACTTAACAGAATTCTGGTAATCAAGAAGCTAACGTAGTTGTGGACCTTGTGCCGTTGAAACTCACAGAAAGCATAGAAACAAGTCATATAATAGGGCCCCATCCAATGCCAATCATACGAGGTGAAGTTGAATTGTAATAAACTCAGATAAAGATCAGACAATCATACTTGTTATGAGTAGGGATGAGCTAAACAGTGATTACAAAATCACGGTGGTTCTAAACTGTGATTGAATCGCAGTCATTTGAAAAGAGAGACACAGCTTACTTTGTTTAAACTGTGATTACCAATCACAGTTTAGGGAGCAACTGAATCGAAGTTAGTCACAATCAATTAAGTAAACTGTGTCTCTCCCTTCAAATGACTGTGACTCAATCACAGTTTAGAATCACCGTGATTTTGTAATCACTGTTTAGCTCATCCCTACTCATAACAAGTATGACACTACCTATTTTATGATATTTTGGGTGCACCAGCAATTGGTTTCCTACGAGAGCAATGTCTATGTCATCGTGCGCTTTTAGGTTCTAACAAGTAGTGTGAGTAAAGTGACTTGCATCCGACCTCGTCAACAGTCAATTCGCTAGTCCCAAGTGTTTGTAATGCATTTCATGAACGTTCATAATAAAAATTAGTAGACTTGTGACCGATCTGGTCTGAGTTTTTATAGCAAGTGAAAGATCTAGTTGTCTTCCGTCTGCTCATGTCAGTGGCTTAAAAAATATCAGCAAATCAAAAAGCAACATTGCAAAACGAAATTATTATTGTTGGGTTAACTTTCCCCTGATCGCTTTGTTATTGTTATTGTCAACTGTTCTGTCGATTTATTGTTTTTAGTACTTTGTATGGTTGTTACTTTTTGGTTTAAATCTTAGGAGTAGAATTGAGTAAGCTTGATTACAGTCCTGCTCCCTAAATTTCTCTTTGACATACAATGAATAATCCATTAATAATCTAAGGATGAACACACACCGGATCAAACAAAATGTCTTTCTTTGTCTGATGTAACAACAGTAATTGTTTCTTAAAAGGCAACACACACCAAAGCAGACAAGACAAAACTTAAAGATATGTCTTGTTGTCGATAGTTGGTTGGCCTGTTGTCACAGACATTTTGTCTCATCCAGTGTGTGTTCAGTATTATATGTAAATTTTTCCTTCTATTGTGTACAACAGACTGAAAATCAAGAAATCATTGTCAAGAAAAAATATTAAAAATTTGGCAGTAAAATCAATTAAAATTATACTTTTAAACATTTCGTTAAACAATGAAACAAAATTGAATACACACATACATTCACTGAATACATACATACACAGATATACCCACGCACACACACAGAGAGTGACGTACACACATATAGGTAGCAATAAATACACATACATACGTACAAACATACAGATTCATAAATTAAGACAAATAAACATGAATGCAATTTACTTTTTCTTTTTAATGTTGCAACAAAAATGAAAATAAAATTTAATAAAATAAATGAATAAAATAAAAAAAAAATTAAATGAAGAAATGGAACTGATAATTAAGTTAAATGTTTATATTTGTAGTTTTAGATTTGGTGGCAGGAAGAGGCAGAGGAGAAATAAAAGGCAAAAAATTATTTTGCCGCACATAAATAAATAAATTACGCATACACAATGTATTACGTGCGTAATTTGTTGCAATATTCACATTCCAAAACACACACACACATAAACATGACCGGAAACGGAAACATTTATACACATACACAACACACCCACTCACGCACACACAGGAGGGACAAAAATTAAATTGCTTATAAATAATTGAAATAAATTAAATAATTTTGTGTTTTTCTAAATGCAAATGCTTGCATCATGAATGGAATAGAATATATTTAATAGATGTAGATGGAAAGTAGGAACAGATTCTCAGAATAATGATAATGATTGTGATGAAAGTGATAATGATGGAAGATATAAGAAAGTAATTTTTTGGAATGAAGAAGAAGCATTAGAAGAATTTAAGAATAAAGTAAATACGGTGAGAATGAAATTTTGGGTTTACATATGTGTGGATCCTGTGTGTTTTTTTATTATGATATATATATTTATTTATTATGTCTTTCAATACTCCAAACAATGTAGTAGGTAAGGTAAGTAGACATATAAATAGTTTGTGTATACAATAGAATAGAAAATAAACCACAATAAAGTGAAAATACCAAGTGAAACAAAAAGATACTAAGGATAGTATTGTATATGAACGTATTTAGTATTAAGTTAAAAGTGAAAGATAGAAAAATTCAGTAGAAAAGAGCAGAATAGTTTTAAGAAGTCAATTATAAAATAGAAGAATTGAAACTAAATGATAAAAGTAAGTAAGAAATATAAAGAGAAATACATAAGTGTATCTAAACTACTTCTTGTGTGTTTTTTCTAGTATTTTTTAATGATTTTTTAATGCAATACACTTCACAACGCTAGTTAGTAGTTAGTAGTTTAACTAAAGGCTGATGTTAGTTTTACTTGTTCATATAAGTATTTTATCAGCACCAGTCCCTTTTTCCTAGGCAATGCAAGACTCACATCGCCCCTCTATTTTTAAGTAGATAAGTGTATCGTAATCAACATAGGAAAGCAATTGATTTGAAATATGAAAATAAATGAAATATTTTTTTGAAACCAAAGTTAGATGAAATTGTTGTACTCTGACACTCAAACGGTTTAGGGCACTTAGAGCCCTGGCCAGACCATAGTGTCCGGAATAAGGGTACCAAAAATTGTGTCTGCAAAAGGGTTAAACGCTGCGCGAGATTACAATAAATGATATTGACCACTTGATGTTATTATTATTAAGGAAAGTTTCAATCACAAACTTTTGCACATGAGAATAAATTTTATCAAGAGCCGCGGAGAGGCAGATGCCTTCACGAATCATAACAGCCAATAGTTCTATGAAATTTCAAGATAACCAGTTTATTTCTCTGAACCATTTAGATCGAACCACTAAAAGATTCAACAGCAATATACTATTATAAATTGATCAACGTAGCTTGTGAATGACAGATACTTTTGTTGTATACTTTATACTATAAAATCATGAGTTTGTTCCAAGTCAACTTATTTGATTGTGAAGTGTATGTACATAACCCTCAATTAGACTAAAGTTATCATTGTTTTCTTGTTAATTATTGTTTGTATGTTAATTTTTTTATTATTAACTACTTTGTTATAGTTTAGAGTTTTAGTTTATTCTATTGGGATGGAAAAACTTACCGATACCATGACGGGGCGGCTGCCTTCTTGCGCGACCAAGACTTCTGTTACGTGTATTTGTGTTGTTTACAGCCTAAGAGTTGTGAGATTTTTTGTATTTTTTTTGATTTTGTTATTGAAAAATAAAAGAAAATGAAACAAACAAATTATATAATAATATTGTATTGTATAAAAATAAAACTGTTTTGTGTTTTGTTTTTTTTTTTTAAATACAAATTTTGTAAATATTTTAATTTTTTTTTTTATTTCTATTTTGGTGTCTTGGTTTCTTAATCTTAAAAAAAGTATTGTACTCGTATATGGTGCAAATCACGTTTTTTAAAGTTTAACTTAAAAACCAAAAGTAAAAAATCATTTAAATTTTCAAACTTTCCAATAAAATGATGGTCTTAAAAAGGAGAAATATTTTTATATACATTTTTGTAGATTAAATATATCGTAAGAAAATTGTTGAGCTTATAAATCTGTCAAGAAATTATTTTCTTTTTATATTCCCTATACATTTTATTTATCTGTGAGAGAAGACTTTTTTTAGAGAAGAGTATGTATGGAGTTCAATGAATAATTTACTAAAAAATTAATATTATAGTCCCATAAATTGGTGTGCTTCACTATTATTATTTGTATTATCATATCAGAAAATAAGTTTTAATTATTATTGAACATGATTACTACCATGACAGTGTTAGGGCTAAGGCGACAGGTACCACAGAATTCATATCTATTAGAGAGCTGCTTGAGTTCACTCAAACTAACCCGCACTCAGAGTAGTACTGAATGACACTCAAAAACTCATGTAACCAATACAACGAATAACCACTTGTTTTGGTTAGAGTGAAAATTTTATCAGCTGTGCGAGCATTCAAAAGGATTTATTATGAGTGCAAAATGAGTTAACCGGATAATTCAGTTAACACTGATAATTCAGTGTTTGTGCAAGTAGCAGAAATTGGGTTTTCCCTTGTTTCATGTGAATGAAGAAATGTTTGCAACAACAAAATGCAACGATATTGTTATTGTGATTTTGGGATTGAGAGCGAAACAAAGATTAAGAGAGCGAACACAATTATGTGAGCAACTTTCTCTCTTTTAGATGTGATTGTTTGTCCAATTTCGCAGCGCATAAATAGCCGCAGAGTTTCGAGTTATGTTGTGCGCCGTACTCTATCCACTCAATTCATGCGTCGCAAAGCATTCATTCAATTCATTTGGTTTTGGTTACTACTATGCGCCGCACCCTATCCATACAATTCATATTGTTTTGATTACTACTGTATTAGTTACTCTCATAACCGGTTACAAAACTCATTCTCTCATTTTTGACATGAGTAACTCAAACGCCGTTTTAAGTGCACTCATGCAGCTGTCTAATATATATTTCAGCAATATGCTACTAAAGATGCACTGAAAGATGCCATTTTTCAAGCCCGGAACTCCTTCAACCACTAGCAGATAATGATAATGAATAAATTGATTCAATGCCAAATCGAATTTTCGAGTTAAGAACTGGAAACTGTACACACTACAGAAACTACCAAAAAATACTCAAAAACCAAAACCCCGCTTGGTCACATAGAACAAAAATTATTAGCAATTTTAATATGCGGCTACAACTTTGACACGGAGTATGCATATATGCACTTATGTTAGAGATAAAGAATCATGTACACTTATTACAAATTACATAAGTTACCAATACAACTATTTTAAGGTAAGTGTGTCTGCATATTTTTGTTGTTACATAGGGATGTAATTTGAGCCTTACTTAAAAGGCCTGTTTTTTTATTATTTACATGACTAATGTGATGTTGGTTTAAGAGATATGTTAGTTAAACCACAATCTTAGTTTAAGATAAGAATATATAAAAAGCAATGAAACATTTCAATAAAAGGAGTACTAAATATGTACATGTTCGAAGTGTTTACTTCTCATTGAGGACAGGAACATTAAGATTCTGTTCAGCATATGTACCTACTAGACATCTGTATGAATTCATTCAAAGGGGCATTTTTGGTACTCATGCTCAAATGAATGAATTTGACATTCGAATTCATTTAAATGAATTCCAATGTCTGAATGTAGCTGAGACAATGTTCTATGTTCACATTCAAACGAAGGGGTGCCGAATTGAATTGAATGTTATTTTATACTGTGTTGTTTGTTGGTATGCAAACATATTTACATCACCGACTACATTTCACAACAACAATTGCACACAAATTCCTCTCACAAAATAAAATGCTCTCCCCGACACACAACAACAATTTCGAAGAATTTGTGTGCAATTGTTGTTGTTGTTGTGAGTCTGAATACAATGAATGTTTTTATTGTTCCTTTCGTTTCTTTAGCTTCTTTTACACACTCTTCTTGTACCAACCGTTTTGAATGCGATCGTGTACTATGGCATCGTTCTCTCAAATGAATTAGAATACATTTATATTGTGTGTGGTTCCGAAAAATTGAATACAAAATTCAATGGTACTTGCTAAGCAACTGAATTCGTTCGTACAGGTGTCTAGTACATACTCGTATTAAGTTTAAATCGTAATTTAAGGTATATTTTTAGTTTTAATTCTAAAAAGGACTAGTATATAATTTTTTTGAGATATTGGTTTGCGTATAATGTAAGAGTTGAACTCTTTGACGATTTTCACAATTCCTAAAACACAAATGTGTTATATATTCTGAAAAAGTACCCTATATTAAGAATCTCACTCATTTCATTTCTGTAGTAATTATTGATATAATTTTTTTGCCTTTCCAATGCCAAATTATGTCTCATCATGACTCATAGCTGGACCTAATTTGACTATAGCGCATAAACTTCTTTTAGTTATGCAGTAATTATAATACTACATATAAGATTCTAAATTGCTTCTGAAATTGTGTAAGATATTCATTTAACCATCGACAAAACTACAATTTATATTATTTATCTGATATTTTCTTAATATTTTTGTTTTTTTTTTATTTAATTTGTCATTAAATAAGAAATGAACAACAAAATTTTTTGCAAGCTTAAAATTAAAAAACAAATCATTAAAAAGAAAAAGAAAAAATAAATAAAATGAATTATATATTTAATAATAATTATTAGGCATAAACATTTGAAAACTAGAGAAATCTAAATGCACAATTGGATTTTTTACTAAGTGAAATATATTTTAATTTTAGAATTTTAATATTATATTTTCTTTGTAGTAAAGTAGATTTGTTGCAACTAAAAATTGCGAGGATACATGCATAGTTTGGTAGGATTTTGTATAGAAGTAAACCTAAATACAATAGTAGTTAAGTAGTGGATAGAATTGTAGTAATTTTTGGGATGAGTTTGATACTTGATACCGATGAAAGGCGACGAACACGAAGATGAAGAAGCCATAAACGTTTTTCTATGTTTTTCTCTTTCTTTGAAAAGAATTTAAGTAGAGGATAACACTTTTGATAGAGTTGGGCGCGGGATGGCTGATTCGTTACTGATCTATGGTTACTTATTTATATTTTAGTTCACTGTAGTATTTGTTTATTTTATAGAACAAAAATTTGTTGTTTTTTTTTTGTGTATTTTTATAAACAAATTAAAAAGAAGAAATGCATTCCAGTAACAAATTGAGTTTTAAATGAAAAGATTAAACGAACGAACGAATGATTGAATGAACGAATGATTGATTGATTGGTTAAAATTTACAATAAAATTTACATAAATAAATTTAACTAAAATAATAGGTGTCTGAATTGTAACTTTGAATTTTTGTACATAGAAGTATCTCATTTATTGGATGAAATAAGAAAATATGAATTAAATTTTTGCTGATGATAATCTTGAATTGTTTCTCTGAAACTTTTCACGAACTGAGTAGTAATTCAATTGGATATATAATCACCACGACAAAACAAAAAATATTCGTTTACCAGTTTATTCCCTAAGTTTTAAACATATTCAGCGGTAGCTGTAGGGCCTTGTTGTTACAATTAATTGAATATTTATCGGAATTGTACAGATTACTTTTCTATATCATATTATCTATATGAAGCTCCACAATGACTTCTTAAATGAAGAATGCTTATAAATTAAACAGGAATTTTAAATTTAACTTAGTAAAGAAATCTTAAAATCAGACCAATCGGACAATTGTTTTACCTACCAAGTAGTACTATACCATGAGAGACTTTATCCTTCGTGAAAAGTTTGAAATTTTTGGTAAGACCAAAGTTGAATATATGTATTTCCTTTAATTTATTTATATAATATACGCGTGTGTGATTTGTAAATGATTATGTCAATTCTTTCACTTAATTAAATTAAAATTAAATAAAATAAATTATAAAATTAAATAAAATAAAAAAAAAGAGTTCGTAAACACTTGATTTCATACTTCATAACACTTGATGTGTTTGCAAGTATTTGATGATTTTTTTTTGCTTTAGAAATGTCGTAAGTATTTACCATATTTTGGGTAATTAATCCCTGACTGGTTTCAGCCGCCCCACTCCCGTCTCAAAGGTAAACCTGATAAATAAAAGGGAAAAGAAGAGAAAAGATAGTATAGAGTTTGTTGTTTTTGTTGTTGTTGTGTGTTTTTTTACTTTAACAGTTTTCTTTTGATTTAGTTGCAGAAGTTGAAGAAGCGTAGAATTTATACACATACGATATTCCTTTGAATATTCATTTATTTTTGTACAAGTTTTTGATTATGCGAACCAAAATTACACAAAAAAATCACGACATTTTTAAGCGCGTATCGTTCGATTGGTGTATTTCTTCTTGATAAAAAGATGAGTGTGTCAAAACGATGTACAAATGGGAAGGACCAAGGACCCCAAAAGATTAATGAAGATGAACATGTACAATGTTAATATGGAATAGGAAATTTGTTCATGCTTTCTGGTTTTTTTTAGTAGTAGTTAAATTTGATGATGATGAGATGATGATTATTGGTACATAATGATGCGTAGTAGATGATGATGATGAGTATTATACAGTATATATAATGAAATATAAATTAGATTAGTAAATTGATTAACTTTAATATAAGTAGTAATTTTAAAATATAAAATTACAAGTGAGAAAGGTGTAAAAATTACAAAAATCAAAATAAAAAGAAATAAAAACCAAAATTCGTAGATTTAGCAACATCAGATTACAATTTTATTTAAGTATTTATTAAAAAATATCAAATTGGAGATCATTATTATAAAGTTTACATCACTAGAGCTTTATGGTGAGATCCCAGAAATTATCAACAACATTGTGAGAATAGACTGCAGTATGCTTGGTGGCAGTGATGCAACGATTATCAAATTTCAGACACTCGCGAATGTGATCACTACTTGGAGGCCATACTCCAAGTAATGATAGTAATTCACTATTCTCTTTTCTTATTACCAGGTGGCTAGTTAATTCAATAGTCGCATCCACATTTCGCATTACTGGTGGCTAGTGAATTCACTAGTCATAAGAAATGCAGGCGCTGGCAGACTGATGTCACGTCTGGAGAACGGTAATGCAGGCGGTGGCAATTGACTCCTTCCAAAGACATCGCCATCAACGAGTCATGTACACCAGAGTTAAATACATGTAAAAGGACATAGTTGGAACTAGTACTGGTTTCAATGAGACTAGTAATGAGACAGTGATTAATACGGCAACGTATCGAATGGTATCTAATCCCTAGCCATATGCCTACCTATGTCACCTTTTATTGAGAAACAAGCAGGTACCATATAAGTCCATACTCAAACAGGTGGGTACTCATGGAATACATACAGATCTGGGGCACTGTCTCCAACTTAAACATTGCTATTGTTCAAGGATTTCAGTCAAAACTACTGCGTACACTTTTTAAAACACCTTGGAACGTGAGAAACTCAATTCTCAGTTTCATAAGGAGATCACAAGAATCAGTAACAAAAACATCTCCAGTCTGGAAAGCCATGAAACTCCCCTTGCAGTAAACTTGATTGACAACAGCCTTTTATTTCACCAATCACAAGACTATATGTAGTTGATAGCCATCTACATATAACTTAAGCCATCAAAACCATCTTATGTGAAGGGCAATAGTGCTTGCTTTGCTAATTCAAATATTAATTTTCATTTTATAAGATCTACTACTACATTTCAGAAAATTTAAACCCATTTTTCTTTAATTATTCTTGTTCTTTTCATTATATAGGAAACTTTCATGTAGTCTAATAGGTGTGTCTTGAAAGCCATTGACATTTCTGCTAAGATGTGTAACCAGATTTCAATAATTTTTTTCATTTGAAGCACTCCTATTCTTTTGTTAGTAACTTATTAAGTTTTTTAGATATCATGTTGACTATACGTTTATTGGATTGCTCAAGATAAGATGCCATCAGTGGAGGAGCTAGACCAAATGTAGATGTCGCCAAAATCAGCTACCACTTTCATTTTCCCCCTCAGAAAGAAAACGATAAATCAATAAATGGAGACTGATGTATTTTGCGAGGCCATATGATCAGTTTTTCCATAACAAATTTAAAAATTTTTGGCTGAGGAACTACATCATTGTGAATAATACTGTCAAATGATTATAAATACCCCATAATTTTATAAACATTGATGAAAGTTTCTACCATAAATTTCTATGAAAATTATTTTTATTGAAAATCATATTAGAAAGCAAACTTATTTTCATCTTAACACTTTAAAATTTAAAAATGTTTTAACAATTAGATAATACATAATAAATAAAAATAAAAAAATATTTAAATGAAAACAAATTTAACATATCATTAAATGTTTTAGATGTTTTTTTGTTTTTTCATTTGTTTTTCAACAAATTCAGAGTTTATTATCGAAACTACATACCGCTACCTAAAAACATCATCATGCGACTTATAATACATAAAGCAAATTTAAACAGAAAATGAGAAATTAATTCACTTTATGATATTGTATAAAATATTTTGGTAAACTATTGTACAACATCAAACATCATAACAATAATAGCAACAATGATACATACTCTTACTTAAAAACATTTATAAGTTTATTCTGAAACAACAAAACTACAATACATTAAATTTAATTTAATTTAATTATATTTGAGTGAGTCTAAGAAATACACCAATCGACGACTGAGTGATATTTAGAGAAAGAGACAGTTAATAGATATTTAGATAGAGAAAGAGAGAGACACATTGATTAATAGATAGAAACAGATAAGTAGTATAGAGAAAAATAGACAGATAGTTTTAGATAGTTAGTTAGTTAGTTGGTTAAATTTTGAATAGAGTACAAGCGCAACCACAATTGACAGTTTTGCAGATGTATGTAGTATTGTACTTTGATCTATTGTAATTGTCATTCAATTCAAATTACAAATCACAAGTCAAATTTTAATTTTTAAATTCATCAACAACGACAACACAATTGACATCGAATTAACAACATGATCAAGTGTCAGGTTCAAATTAAATCATATATGAGTGAAATCAAATCAAAGCCAAACAATTTGGACTTACCTTCTTGACACTGCGAGTTGTTGAGAAGCCATCGCCGCGTCGATAGTTATCACCCTAAGTCAAACAGTTTTAGTATCTTTAAGTTCCATATACTCGTATAATAGTAAAGCTAACTTACCATCACTTGATGTGATCGTAGGGTACCAAAATTATCACGACCACGATATGTTTGCTGGGCAGTGTTATAGCCATCGGGTTGGAATTGGAAGAGCGTTTCAGAATTGGGACCACCATGGTGGGCTGCCTGCATGATGGGCTTACGTAGAGTATTCTTTGGTGAGTGCATTTTATTAGGTGGTGGTGGCTGTGGCAAAAGCACTGGCTCAGCATATGTCACTTCCTCAACCTGTGGCAATAGTTTAGGTTCCGCTTGTATCCTGCAAGTGGAAGGAAAGCTAAAATCCAGTCTGATATAGAGAAACTTGCAATCAATTGTGTAATATAATTCTCCTCTTACCTGTTCACATTTTGTCGTTGTTCAAAATATTCGTATTCCGTATCCGGATAGGGTAGATTGTCATCTTCGTCCTTGTGACAACGACGGCCACAGAAGTAGCCTGTGAAGAAGCCCACTAGAAGCGAGAATATTGATCCTGCCAGTACGGCCATGACCAGAGTCTCAACGGTATATTGGGCATTGATAATATCTGGAGAAATTTGCGGACCTTTTATTAGTTTAATGTTCATTGGGTGAAAAAATTAATTAATTAATTAAAATATTTATTTTTGTTGTCCAATTTTGTGAGTAACATTACGGGTTTGTTGGACATTACGGGCGTTACGGTAAGTGGTCGTGTTGGGAGCGTGGTGCAGCATTTTAATCAATTATCAAAATTCACATCAAATATGGAACACAAACACACACAAACGAGTCCAAAATGATGTATATATTATTACATATGTGAGTGTGTGTAGATTTTGGTAATTTGTAATTATATATTTATATATATTGGGAGAGTTATATAGTATAGTTTAGTTTATGTGATTTATTGTATATAGTATGACAACACCAAGAAACATCCAAAACATCGAGGTTGCCATCGAAAATATTCAAACATTGAAAATACGCCGAAATCGAACGAACATTGAATTGTTGGAAAAATCATAAAAAAATGGAAAGAAAAGAAATAAAAGAGACACATAAATGGATTTCCTTTAACAACAACAATCATAATAATAATTATAATAATAATATAATAATTAGAATTTTTGTTTATTTTTTATATTTTCAGGTGTAATTTTTTTGCAGATTTATCTAATCAAATTTGAAGATATACTTGAGACATGCAAAACAAAATAGAAATGAAACATGCAAGGCAAATCTTATTACGAGTATTAGTATCATGTGTTAATGAAAAAATTAGTATTTATTTAAGAGAATACAAAGTACAGATTAGATTAGTATTTTTGGACACTTGATTGAGAAGAGTATAACCAGTTTTATTAGATTATATAAGAATAGTAAGTTCAGTAAGTCATGATGCTAAATCATCATTACATTGCCATTTGTAAAAAATCTTTTTGATCGATTGGACATCAGTTAATAAGAAATATAGACAACAGAGCTGATGGACAGATTCGACAAAGATTCGAAGCCTCAAAGATCGCATTTGGTGAAGAAAAAGGGTATTTTCGACCATGACAATGCATGGGTGCACACGCATGTAGTCGCCATAGGAAAAATCTATAAATTGGGCTACGAACTGCTACCCCAATCATCATATTCTATCCTGTGACTCTTTGCTGATTTCAAACCTGAAAAAATAGCTTGCCGGCAAGAGATTTGGATCGAATGAAGAGAACATCTCTCATACCAACGCCCGGATAAAAAGAAAAATCCGGCTATTTTTTGATTGAAAACGTTTCTCTGAGTTTTTGATGCAACTTTAAAAATCTTGCCAATCACACATCCGATTCGTTACTGCGCCCCACATTGCTTAATTTTAATCGAAATAAGCGATGACGATGACACGAATGTAATATTTCACTCTGCCGAAATCAAAAATGTTGCACATCGAAAAATCTATAAAAATGCTAAATAAAAACCCGAATTTTCAACTTTTTTGGTGGCTTATCCTAAAGTTCATAATCTTCTGTTTGGCTTATTATGAACACAACAAAAATAATCTTCAAAATTGGTCAAGATATACAAGCATTTTCATAATTTTATTACATATTTCAACGCCCCTCCCCCCTTGATGAGGAAAGCGCGCAATGACAAAATTTCTCATACAGGCACCGTTTATTCCTCTATTTTCAGAATATTTAAAATACTTGGCACTATGGCTTTTGAGTCATGAGATATATTAAAAGTATTGGCGACACCAACAGCGTTTCATATGTAATGCAGAATCAGATTTTGAAATGAATATGGAACGTTTTCATATTAAAATTGGAAAACAAGTGGACTAAATGTACTGAGCTAAAAGAAGACCACGTTTTTTTTTACTTATTAACATTCCCTCATACGAGCATATGAAAATCCAATCATTCCAATCTTTAAACATTTAAATGACACTTTAAATGGAGTTCATGATTCAAGAAGTATCAACATACTCATAAATAATTTTTTTTTCTTTTCTTGTAAACACTCAAAAGTTAATCCAATAATTTGAGTAAATTCCATGCCAGTCAATACTAAATTTCTTTTCTTTTCAAAATAATAAAACACATCTTCAAACAAACAACATTATTCTTGATTGAAATGACAGATGGCAATATCAGTCATATACTCGTAACAAAATGAAATTTTATTTGTCACAATTTTTATTGTCTTGGTGGCTTTTAAATTGACCGATTGAAATAATATTTAATAATAAAAATAAAATTTAAGGTAATAAACGCATTAGAATCACCAGAAGAGTAAGTAAACGTGCAAAAAAGATATAAAAGTATCTATGTATGTATGTAAGAGTACGATGAGAGAAATGAAACAATAAAAAAAAAAAATATTTCTGATTGAAAACTGAAATTGAAAAGCATAAAGTGGCAATATACAAGAAGAATAATGAACGCAACAATGCGGAATATCATGATGATTATCATCATTGTAATGATAATAAAAATGATATAAATATGATGAATATGCTGGTAGAAAAATCATATTACATAAAATAAGCTATAGGATTTAAGGGAAGTGAAGTGAAGGGAAAACGAAAAAGAAGATGAAAAATGCGTATGAAAAATGATGAAACAATATTGAAACAAAATGTATTCAGATTTTCTCTAGATTATAACATTGAGTTAGCCAGATAGAAAAATATAAAAATAGGTAGGTAGATGGATGGATGGATGATTGGATAGATAGATATGTAGAAAGAAAGGTGTGAAAGCAAGTAGCATGCAGCATAAGGACAAGCAAGTATTTTAGTATTTACAAAAAAAAAAAAAACTAAAAATTGTAGCAGTTGTTACCAGGTGCATGCAAGTGAAGTTTAGTGAGAGATATTGTGGCTGCTAGTCGTTAGGACATTGAAAGTAATAGTAGCAGTAGTAGTAGATAGTAGATAGTAGATTTATGGTGCTTTACCTTCAAAGTTCTTATCCTGCATAATATTGATGATTTCTTGATCTGCTCTGTTGTTGCTTTGGCGTCGTGAATCCAATAAGTCCATATCATTGCGGAAACCTTTTTGTTCGCCAACATTCGCGTCCTTTGAATTGATTTTGCCTAAAGGAAAAGTTAAAGTAAAATGCGGACAAAGAAAGAGAGACAGAGACAGAGAGAGAGAGAGATAAGTAAAGCGTTGCCAGGTGTAAGAAATTTAATTTTATTTAAAAAAAAACAGAATCAGAAAACTTTTTATTTTTATCTTTAAATTTTACTCGTTGTTGGCATTGTGCCAAGCAACAACACAGCCAGCAATCGTAGCAGCTGCTGTTGCATATATCAAATATGAGTATATCTGATCTGTATGTATACAGCTATATAGTATAGTATACGGTATATGGTATATGTAGAGTGAGTTAGTATACCTGAAGGACATGCGGCATGCTGTCCGGTTGCCACATTCTGATAGAAGTAATTCTCCTCTAGCCAGCGCGGGGCACCATGGGAACGACATTTGCCAGCAATTTTATCCCAGGCACAATAAGGATCCTGCAGTGCGACACATTCACTAGAAAGAGAAACATATATACATACATAAGTATATCGTATAAAATGTGAGAATAATACTCCATGTGAATAAATTGTGCAAGTAGCAGCAGTGCTTTCACTTGGTCTGTTGGGCTCAGCAGCTACACACTTGGTTGCATTCATTCATTCAAATAAATTGTATACATTTTTTATTTTTATTTTCCCTTTTTATTTTTCTTTCAATATAAAATTAAAACGCTACTATTTCGCGAGAAATGCACTTCACACATTTACACACTTTACTTCACTTCAGTTAACTTCAGTTCGGTTCAGGTTAAGTTCATTTCATTCGTTTAACAGTACATGTGTACATATGTATATCTCGTCAGTCAGTCATTTACTCCATATAGTATCTGTATGTGTTTGATCAGTCAGTCAGTGGAAGATTCACTCACCTGCAGCTGGTGATTTTATCATTGTGACAACGATGCAATTGTATTGCAATCACTTGACTATCTGTGACAATGACTAATTTGCCATCGTCGTAGCTTCCATCTTTCGGTTGATCTGTTTCAGAATAGCAAAGAAAAATCATTTACATTAAATTATTTCGCACATCTCTCGTAATTGGATTGGATTCATTTACAGTACTACATTGATAGGGAAATTCCTTCGTTTATTTTCTGAATTTCATTTTGTTTTTTTTTTCTTCTTACCATATTGCATCGTTCGCACAATTTCCAAATTACGTATGGGTTCACTCTTGCTCAATACATCGATTTCTTCAATAACAACTGATGACACTTTCTCCGGTGAATCAGCAGATTCAGCATTAACAGTTTTAATGATTTTTCCATGATCTGAAAATAAAATATTGAATTAAGTATATTTGTTGGCGCCGAACTGTTTAACTAATAGAGCTTTGTTTTAGTCAGTAGTGTTTTTAGTTATATATATTTACTAATCTTTGAAGTCTCCTAATCTTTACTTATCTTTATCTCTTATTATTTTTAATTGTTATTGAATTCTCTTAAACTTTAGTTGTATCATAGTTTGAATTGACTACTCTCTGAAGTGGAATTACATATTTTATTATTTATCTTTTACTCTCTTTAAGTCATCTTTAGCTTTTTTAGATTATCTACTGTTTAACTACAGGTTGGTTGAAAAGTAGAGTACCCGATCATCTGAGATGCATATGGTATCAGCAATTTTCCGCTTTGTCGAGCTTGGATCATTAGACACAATCTCATAAACTTGCTCAACGATTTCTGATGTTGTTGCGCTTTTTGGACGTCCACTAAGTGGTTCACTAAGCAGATTCATTTAAGATTTCCATCAATTTTTTGTGGATTTCCGTTGCTGCTTCCAAAACAAAGAATTTTATCACCGTAAGATATACGGTTTTTTCCATTGCAAACAAATATGCTGACCCGTCAACTTCAAATGGCTTATAAACAAAGAATACAGTGACCATTCAAAATAATTTTTTTTAATGTGTTCAAATGAAAGATGAAATATTAATATACGATATAAATTTGTATTCTCCTACTGATTAATTGGTGTCACTTTCAAAACTTTTCAAGCAACCTGTATAATTTTGAGCATTCCAACGAGGGAAGCGACCAAGCAAATCGCCCAGTTTGGATTCACCAATATTTTTACTGAACATATTTTACAATAAATCTAGACAAACATCAGTGTTTGCGCTGTTTAATTTATAGATCATTATTTTCTTAAATTATCTGTCTGAATTGTTGTTGTTATCTTTATTTTCTTAGATTAAGTTTCTCTTGTAAGTTATATGTAAGTTTAAGAGCTTTTGTACAAAATGAATTGTTCAATAGTTTAGTTAGAGCTTTGAATACAGTCCGACTGATCTATAATGAAGCAATTGGTAATAGACAAGTTCCACTTTTAAGAGGTAAGTATAAGTTACACCTTGCACTACCACATAACTTCTATTACGTAGAGCACTACAAAAGTTTTGCAATAGGAAGTAAAAACGCATTGTTTGGATTCAAAAATAGCTTTATTTTTTTTAAAAGTATTATTCAAGAAGATATTAATACTTTTGCATATGCTTCGAAGCACTTTTTCCACTCCTATTGAGGAAACTACAAAATATGCTTTTTGAAGGTATCACCCGTCACTTCTGGTGTCGAAAATTGTTGCCCACGTAATTTGTTCTTCACTGTTGGGAACCTAAAGAAATAATTCGGAGCTTAATTTGGGCCTGTACGCCTGACTCATCAATTCAACGTTTTGTGCATTCAAATACTCGGTTGTTTGAGTCGAAGTGTGAGAACTCGCATTGTCTGGCAAACAAATGGTGGTACCACTTAAAATTGACCATTTTACGGTCCACTAGTGGCATGGTTGACATTTCGTGCGCAAACAACTTTCGTTGGATTGTCATCCTCTTGTAACACCCATACGGTTGATTGCTGTATACTTTCCGGCTCATAAGCATAGATCCATGATTCATCATCTCTTACAATCTTAAATACGCCTTTTGAAGCACCACGATCGCATTTTTTAAGCATTTCTTTTCTTTTCTTGTGCCCTACGTAGATTTACACACTTGTGATTTTTCATGTATACTATATACAAATAATGTAACCCGACCTTTCCATATAAATTGTTTATAGTATAAACTAGTTCATCATGTTGAATTTATTAACTAATAAAACTTGATAAACTAATCTTCATTCAATTTTAAAGAATGTTATAAATTTTCATTATATTTCAATTGAAGAATGATTACATCCCTATTTTAGATATGATTTAATTTTAACATTTCTACTTTTGATGGCATTAAATTTTGGTAAATTCATTAGGCAAGCAATCAAGGGAAACATTTTTTATTGAAAAGAGAAGCTTTCAGGTTAATTGCCTTCCATAGAATTTTGTTTGTTTCAATCCTAAAAAATATTATAAAAATCTAATCAAAATAACACCAATGACCTATTCTCTAAAAATACTATAGATATAAAGGAAGAGGAAATGGAAACTTTATTTTAAACTTTTCGTTTTGTTGACTAATTCAATAATATTTTATGTAGAAAAATGAATGAATTGAATTGATTGAACTTACCTGTTCCGACGAATATGACATCATATGTTTTACCGCCGGGAGTTTTGATTTGTGCATCTACAGCAATTTGTGTAAAGCGATAACTATAAAAACAAAAAAAAAGAGAAAATATTAAATATATAAATGGAAAAATGTTACCAAAACTAAATTTACCATCAGGAGAAACAATCCCAATAAAAATACCACATTCTGTGAAATGTCAAACAAGATTAACCTATTTAAGGGAGGGATGTTCAAAAACATTTGCAATTTATACAAATAAAAACCTATTAATAAGATAGGACACCATCAAGTGGTCACAGACAACCACAAATAACAAAATTACAATGTTTGAAACAAATTAAAAAATTAAATTTAATTTAAAACTTATTTCACTATTAAAATGTTTACTGTTGCAGTTGTAGATTTTACAGTTACTGTTGCTACTGTTGTTTTAGTTACTGTGGTCACTGACTGTTATTATTGTCCTTTATCCTGGATCATATTGCTTGTGTTCTATTTCCTTATGCATTTTGTTATTTTGTTTTCTATTTTGTTTCATTTTCTTTTATTATCATTTTCATTTCCGTTTATTGTTTTGTATTTGGCCACTCATATGTTTACTTTCCCCACCTTATTCTCCTTCGATAGCAATGCCAATCAAAAGTTGTTCGTTCGTTCACTGTCATCGTCCTTTTTGCCATTCGCTCGATTAAAATGTAAATGTTTTTGCGTCAAAAAGAAGAATGAATGAATTCGAATCAGTGAACAACTGGCTGAGTGAGTGAGTGAAGTGAGTGGTGTTGCGAATGATGAGTAGATGGATAAAATGAATGTTCATTAAACAAATCTTGTCTTGTACACGGTGGCAGTTTAATTTCGAAATTAAAACTATTGTTTTTATTAAATGGTTACACCATTGTCTACAATCTTTCTTGCTTGTGTCCCCCCGTCCCTTTAATGGCATTCAAAGCCATTGTTAATCTTCTTTGTTATTACTTAAATTTTATAAAGGATTCTAAAACCTTTTTATGCTTAAATGGAAATTTAAGGTTATGTGCTCAATTTGTGGTCCCAAAATGTGGGAAATTTGCTATTCAAATTTATGATTGGATAAAGGGTCAATATCTTTTTAATGTTTGTTTAAGTTTGTGGTAGATTATATAACATTGAGATCGTCTAAGGATTTCTTATAGTACTAAGTTTCCAATGTTTTTGATCGAACAGATTTCTTTTATATGCTTCCATCCTTATGATGGCTTAATAACTTTTAATTCTTTCTAAAGTTTTTCCTTTTCATTATATGGTTGTGGCAAGAAAACAATGTGATAATTGTTTAATGACCGACCATTGGATAAAAACTAATTTTCCTAAAACTAAAAAACAATGAAAAACAACTAAGATAAAAATAAAATGAAAGAATTATTCTATTTGGCCACAAAATGTGACAAATTATAGATTTAATTTAATACGGGAAAAAGCAATTGAAGTTTTCCCTCAAAACAACAAACAAAATATTTGATAATAACGGGCAAGGACACAGGACTTAGTGACACGAATCGAAAAAGAGAGAGAGAGAGAGAGAGAGGGAAATGCAGGGGACCAAGGAATAGTTAAGCTTATGAAATTTAATACTTCAGTAAACTTTTACACGAACAATAATATAAATTTTGAAGTTACCAGAAACAACACAACAAAAAGAAAACAACAACAAAACAAGAAGCAATAGAAAATCCTGCCAAAAAAGTTTTGAAAGAACTTACAAAATAGCCAAAGAGGGGAAGAAACAAAGAGATGGGGAAACGAGTAAAAACAACAACAAATAAAATTAAAGGTCTCAAAACAAAAAATGGAAAAACAGAATAGAATAGAAGAAGAGACATCGAATGTAAAGTTCTTGGCCTTTTACATATTCTCCATATAGTCACATCCTTGCCAAGTTCACATGCATGTGACTCAGGGGAAAAGAGACACAGAAAGGAAAATGAGAAAAGAAAAGCAAGAGGTGTAGGAGAAGAGCATCATGTAAGATGCTTCAGTTGGACAACAATACAAAGACTTACAGACTTCAAGGAAAAAGGAAGTAGCAATTTTTTGTTTTGCTTTTCATTTACATTTTAAGTTTCTACAAGAATTTCCAGGCAACAGCAACAACAGAAGTATGAAGATGAAAACAATGTAAGAGATAAAATGCAATGGAAATAAAATGACAAAAAATAAAGAAAATATCAAGAAAAGAATCAAGAGAATAGAGAGGTGGGCGAGACATTGTCAAAATGCTAAAAGTTAACAAGCAATGTCACTCATTGTCCTTGCTGAACTCAGCGTCTTGATACTCTTAACAATTCCGCAGGATAAGCGAAATTGTCTTTACCAGTACCATTGTGTGTGTATGGATGAGGTGTGTGTGCCACCTTGGTCTGTGGCAACAGGCGTAATGGCTAGCCATGCATACGAGTCAGGATATGCATGGTTAGTTAGTTAGATGCCATCGTTCGTTCGTTCGTTCCTGAAGTCTATGTCATATTGAAATATCTATTGTACTTTGTGGTCGGTTGGCTTTTTTTTTCTCCTCATTGTTTGTTATGCTAGTGAGTATTCTCTTGTCTGATCTGCGCTGCTGATATTTCCGGTGAATGGAACGGAAGTAATTTGTTTACTGGGCATATGTCGAGTTGAAGTAAGAACAGAAAAACCACAGACGTCCAAGACTTGGGAGTACAAAATGCAAATTAGTGGTCTTCTGACAACATCAAATTCAGTGAGTTCAGTATGAAAAAAAAAAAAATTCAAAGATAAAATAAAGATGGCTACCGGAAGTGACATTGCCATTGAAATTTTCGAATTTCATACCACTTTAAATAAAAATGATAATAAATTTTACTTTCTTTCATTCGTCCTCCTTACTCTTCCTCACTCATTCATCATAATAAATTTTATGCACATTTTGATTTGATTTTGGCATTAAAATTGACAACTAAACTAAATTTCCATTCACAGAAAATTCGACATTTCTTTCTTTTATTTTTTTATATAACAAATTATTCGTAAGTCCAGCATAAAATCCTTGACATTTGGCAAAAGCATGAAATAAAATCGAACAAGGTCCTTCTTCTACTACTTCCTACACATTGTTGCGGTTCCGGTTTTCTTATTTTCTTTTATCTTTCATTATTCTGTGGCATTGAATAATTTATTTGATTTGAATTGTTAAGTTGCAAATTGTGAAGTTTGATACATGAGTTCACCTTCCGCTCTTCTATGCCCTAAGATGGTTGGGATTGGCAATAAAGTTATGTACAGATTACAACTATACAGATAACTGAATAGTTTTTTATTTAAAATAATATTTTTAATTTAATTTGAAAAGAATTTAACATTTAACTTCTTCAAATCCATACAACATTTCATAAATCAATCCGACAAAATAGCAGATAGCAGCAGCAAATAGAATTCAGAGAGAACGTTTCATGAATTTTTTAAAAAATCATTTTAACATGGATTCACAAGGGAAGGACCTATCGGCAACTGACTGTGACTTGAGCGAGGAACGTTGAAATTTAAAAATTTCAATTTTTAAACATAACTTTCTACCAGATAATTGAGTCACAATTACCGACTGTTGTTGCCTCCATTCAACATTCAACCACTTCGAAGTTCTTCAAGTCAAGTAAAGTATATGGAGGAATGTTAAAAAAAGAGTAAATCAAAATTTCACCAAAAAGTTGGCATGCATGGTTAAGGATATTGGTAAAGAGAGAGACAGAGAGAGCAAACAAACATGACACAAAAGGAAGTGCATAGAGATGAGTACCCGGATTCTCATATATGGTTCCGGATGTACAATACACATATGTATGCACGAATGTGTACACCACTGAGATGCAGTGCAATCCAACGTGATGCAATGCGAAACGAAGTGAATAAATTAGAATGATATATGGAACACGTTCACTCCATTTGAAATGGCAGCCGGCAAGCAGGCAGAAGCCAGTTATATTATCTGAAAACCCCGAAATTTGTTCGCTATAATCATACCATACACACACATTGTGAGAGATTGAGTGTGTGTGTGTGTGCGTGTGTGGGGATATTGCACATTGGACTAACCAACTGCAATTTGTGGATACACACAAACACAGAGTGTTGCTACTAAAAGATGCTCAAAATATATTTCAAAATTTAATCATGCCCAACTCAATTGAAAAACGAATAAAAACCAGCGAGCAAAAAGTTGTTCTCTCAAACACATTTGAAATTTATATTTCGACCCAATTTTCCGCTCTTACGCCATACGAAAACATCAAAAGTCATCCTCATCCTCATCCTGATGATGATGATGATACTATGGTAAATGAAGGAAAAAAGAGTATATGAGTTCAAGAGGCACAAGTTTATTGCAGCATGTGGCAAGCAAGCATAAGATGAGAATGAACACAATAAAGATGATGAAGAAGAAGAAGGTATAGAAGAGAAGATAGGAATAGTTTGGAAAGGAGGAACAGAAATGAAAAGAAGTTTGTGTATAGAAACATATTTATACAGAAGGAAACGCTTGAAGCACTCACATAAATCTTGTCCAGTTCAAGGCATTTAAAGCCAACGGCCGCCGCATGTTGCAAAATGCTTTTACTCGCTTTCATACACAAGAGGTGTGTCCCAAAAGTACACGACTATATAGCTCATGGCATTCAATTGGCTGAACAATATGCTTCTACATGAGTTTCTACACTATGAAGCAGTTCTAGAAATAAGTTTGCGAAATAACCTTAACTACACTCACGGCATTCTTTTCAATTATCTTTATGGCGAAGAACTGCTGCATTTTGATAACAACTTAAAGTTACAGCGGGTTACTTCAGGACTCTATGGAACTACCTTGAAGTGCTTTACCATAAGCTATTATGAAATGAATTTCAAGTTTTCAGAATTTCAATTTACAATAGCACAAATGTACTTAATATTTTCTGGTTTTATAGTGCACGAGTCACTAGTTACACTCTCGTATCTTATAGAGGTCACCCCATCATTCTGGCTAAAAGCACTGCACGAAGGTCGTAAACTTTTTAGACATACTTCGTATGTGTACGCGTTTATAAATATATTTTGAGAAAGTGCAGGGCAATTGTAAATTAGACGTCATCGTCTTTGTTGTTGGTGTTGAATTGTAAAAAATGGCCAGCAAGCAACAAATTGAGGCATGTTGCAAGCGAATGCTTTCTGTAGTTTTGAATCTTCATGAATAAAACCCGCTCCGAACGCAGAGCTTAGTTGAACATGATTTCGTTTAGCATTTTTGCTGTTCTGCTTGAAGTTTTTTGGGGGGTTTTGGTTCTAAGGTCATTTGGCAGTTGTTGATTACCCAAGAATTAAATTATATGCAGGAAGGCATTTTCATATTTTCTTTGGCAGCATGGAAAAATTTCCACAATTCTAACTGAAGTCAAAATTGAAATTTCATAGAGATTTTATTATATTTCCATGGACAAAGTCCTTCCACATCTGGTAAACTCAATTAGTTCTTCGTGTTAAACTATTGACGGTGACTACGGTGGTGGTAGTGAGCTTCCTTATTATTATCATTAGTATTATTTTTAAAGTTATTACAATACAAAAGAGATAATGACATTTGCTAAAGACAATTGACAATGCCCAAGTAAGGAGAGGAAAGGAAAGGAAAGCATGAACAATGTTGACGAGTCATGAGCGACGGCTGTGGCTCTTTACAATGAGTAAAGTGGTTGGTTGAGGTTCCTTTGGTGGCGCGACCACATCCGGCGTTTACCCGCTTCACCGCACAACATTATGTAACAACAGTTGCTCAGGTTGTTCCTGTTCCTGTTGTTCTTGTTGTTGTAGTTATTGCTGCTATTGTGCAATAATATTTACATTGCCGCAACATCATTTTGCAGTCCTGACAACATAACGTAACGCATACAACAAGGATAACGAGCAAGTAAAAAATAAAAAAAAAAAAACAAAACAGAAAAAAAATAAATTGTAGCAAAGAGAATAACCATCGTTGTCGCCGTCCTTATTGCAACTTTTTCGCATTCCATTTTGTTGATGTTCTTTGGTTTTCATGTCCGAGGACGAACAAAACAACAACAACAACAACCAGAACTATCCAGGAAGTTGTTGCTACAACATGCCGCAAAATATGCAATGCGCAATACGGTTTCATATGTCGAAAGTGGTGTAGAATCTCAAATAAAGGCAGCAACTTGAATTGACTTGATGATTCGGTAGAGTGGACTTTATACTACTACAAACTACTTTCATATGGTGGTACTTTGTTACTGCTCTAGTAGTATATGTATAATATTTATGATATTGTTGTTATTGTTGTTGTTGTTGTTGATAGTACTTACATTGTGCTCGTTCGGACCAAAATTGGTTGACCGAAAAATGCCGGAACGTTCTCGTCCATTAGCGTATGTGTTTTGATGAAATTTAATGTCGGATCCTTTAATGAACGTGAATCATTGTGACAGGCACCAGGACGCTGATCGGGTACCTAGATGGTGAGACAAGACAACAGCAAAAAACAAATATATTATTAAGTGACACACAGAGAAAGAGATCAGGTAATAAGGAATTGAATATTGTTTGCATGGTTCAGTTATGTGCGGTTTAAATTAACTGCTATTTTATTTATTTTGTGTGTTATCTTTTGCAACACTTAATGGATGCAACCGAAAAGTACTAAAGCAAGTCACTTAAAGCACCTGTATTGTGGTCACTGAGTTTCATGTAAAATGCCAACTGTGACAGAAGAAATCTGAAAGTGCTTCATTCATTTTGAGTCACCATCATATCCATGAGACAATTTGAACTTTTTACCAAAATACAAGTAAGATAAAGGATTCTCATACCTTCGCTTTATTCACTGGTAGCCAATTGGAGTTGATGCCGCTTTGCTCCTTGAAATTGCCCTCGAAAGTGTCGGCGATGTCCTGCAAAGCAATTAAAGTAAAATAGATGTGATAAAATTTAAGGAAATGAAGAAAAATTGAAATTGGTTTCGGTATGCAGCACCGAACATCTAAGTATAAATAGTAAGAAATCTGAGAGTTAACAAAATTGTGCACTCACCTGCAAGGAAAAGGCACAAACCGCTGAACCGGGAATTGAATTTGTTGGCGTATTAAATACACCATAAATCAATTTGGCGCTTGTAGGTCCATACTGGCCCTCGACTAGATGACTAGCAGATTCTGTGAAGCGTAAGACAATAAAGAAGAACGATAGTTACGAATATGGGTGTGTGGATGGGGATGATGAGAATGATGCATCCGTCGGTAACGGAAATGAGCATTAGCCAACCCAAAAGTGTCCCAAAAAAATTAAAAAAAACAAGAAACCAATAAACAAAAATAAGGTAAAAATGAATATAATATGTACATAGTATATATAAATCGATAAATGGATAGAATGGATGGATTGGTTGAACGGTTGAATGAATGAATGAATGATTATAGATAGAAAGATGTGTATTTATTAAATACACGCGATAAATAAAATGAGACAAGCCAAGGACACACAGAAATTGCGGCACAACCGGCGTCGAGGACAAACAGTATTTCCGTTCCAAGATGGCGTCCAAAAAATGTGTTTGAATATAAAGAAGAAAAGAAAGAAAAGAAGCAGAAAAAAATGAAATCAATTTATTTTCTTTGGTTTACCAATAAATTGTTAGTTGATTGGTTAAGGACGAAGGATGATGATGCTTACGTATTTCATTGAAATAAAATGGATAATCGTTTGGTATGGAACAATTGAGGCGCGACTTTAGGAATGATGTCCAACGATTGCGGAAACGATGCGGGCCTCCTTTGTCCCATTTACAGACGCGTGCAACACGCGAATAAATCGCCTGAAAATATAAATAGAAAATAAAGTAAATATATATTGTTAAGTAGAGAAAAAAAAGTTGATGAATAGAATACACAATACTACATATACATATATATTAATACAAAAGTCAGCAGATTTGTACGCAAATATTATACAATAAACCGGATATCCGCATAGTAAATAAGATAATAAAATGCAATTTTCGCAAAGCATTGAAAATATGTTCAGATTATTTGACTTCCTAATTTAGATATAATCTTTTTTATAAAGGTGATGATATTTTAACAATTTATAACCAATAAATCTGTAGATCTTTTCATGGAATTTCTTTTTATGTTAAGTTTTGTTACAAGATAAACAAGCACACGGGAGCCATTATCAAAGAAGAATTGTTTTGTGGTTTGTTTTGTTTGAACTGAAACTCTTTTCGAACAGTTCCGAGGATCAGGGAATATTTAACATAATGACTAAATAGCTGATCCCTTTAATGAATGCAAGACAAGAAAATGATTGATTAGGGAGTTCTTTAGGGAGTTCTTTAGATCGAAAGAAATCAAAGAAATATCTTTCATCAAGAAACTTGGTTAATTGGAGATCATCCTACAGATACTCCTGCTAATTTGGTGGCTTAAAACTATCATATATTTTTTAGTTGATAGTTTTTTTAGGCCCAAAATGTATGTATTCCTTCGAAGATGTTTATATCTTATTTTAAATAAAATAAAAAACTGCTTTTAAAAATATCACTCTTATATAAATAAGAATTTCTAATCTGACCACATCTGTTTAATAATTGATAAATTTATATGATGTATGGTTATGTATTGGATTGGAAGCGAATGAAAAAAACTTACCTTGCCACAGTTAATAAACTCCACCGCAGTTTCGCGAAAGAAGAAATACACAAAATCTCCCTGGGTAAAGGAGCTGACAAAATTTGGCGCTGTAAAGAAATAGAAATACAAAATTAATCATATAATAAATATAATATCATGACAACGGTAACCATATACCATTGGTATGTTGAAAGAATCTTCACACAAGTAGATACATTTAAACAATTTACCAAAAAAAGGTTTTTTGTTATTTCTTCATATAAAAATTATGATGCTAGCCCCAAAAATATTATAGCTTAAAACAAAATACCCATTTCTTTTTGCGCAAGCCAATACACTCAAATGGAGTGATTCTGTAGACCTTTTTTCAAGATTAAGTTGTGCTACACAAGAATGTTAACACTGTCAATTGTTGTCTTGTATCATTTCATCACAGTTTGGTGGTTGCCATTTAAAATTGAACTGTGAAGTTTGTTTCTAATATCTATAGAAATGGTTAAGTTCTCCATACAACATTCACTTCAAAATTATTCAAATTTTTGAGGTACCCAGCTGAAATCATATATTTTTCAAACAATGCCACATAAAGTGAATGTAAGCTTTATTCTGTACTCTGAGGAATATTGGAATTAACCAAATTTCTGCCGAGGATAGGCCCGAACTGATGTTCAGATTAAGTTTATTTTTAACGCTGCTTGGTTGCCACCACTAGTTGACGCTAATTGTGAATTTGTAAACATGGAAAAAATTGATCATCATTACGTCATACAATACTTTTATTAGAAAAGTCTCAATCAAATTAATATCAAAGTGGAACTAGATTCCACTCTATAATATGAGCTTTCAAAATGAACATCGCCTTAACGAGGTGACCATGTCAGAAATTGTGAAGAAACTTCTCGACTGAAAATTCACGAGCTAGCAGACATGTTAGACATTTCAAAAAGTGCTAGGCAACACATTTTGTCTGAAATTTGAAAATGAAATGGTTGTGCGCAAAATGAAAGCCGAGATTACTCGCAATAGCGAAGTTTCAATAAAGCAGATTTTTGCGTCCATCCCTTTACACCTATGAGTTTTGGTTTATCAGAACAATGTACCAGTTCACATAAGCTTTAGTATGAGCTAAAGTTCACACCTCGGATTTTGTTCTATTTTCAAACTTGAAGAAATGCCTCGGTGGTAAAAAAATTGTCAGCAATGAAGAGCTAGAGTTTGCGGTTGATGGCTATTTTAAGGAGCTGGAAAAGTGTATAATATTTAGTATTATAGTAGTAGTAAGCAGATAAAAAAAGATATTTTTTAACAAAATTGTCTGTGTTTTAAGGCTGGAACAGAATGGTGAAGCTGAAGTTGAGGCTGAAGCCGGTCAAAAACACAAATATAGCTGTTTGTATGTGAACGAACCAGAGATGTGCAGTGAACATAATGATGTTTATGAAGTCTTGGGAAAAAACAAGCCTAAGCAAGCCAATCATGAACTCAGAGAACAACACCAAGCCTGCTTGAGCTTGTGCATTGTTTTGCTTGGCGTGATGTCGTTAGGCTTGGTGTATGTTTCTAGTAAATCAAATTTTTGTTTCTACTGTTTGTTTTTTTTTTTTTTAATAGCAACAATAACACATACCAATGGTACTATAGCATCAAAAAAAGACAAATACCTCACTTTTGTTATTTTGATTTTGTTTTAATGTAAAACTTTTAAGTACTATAAACATACGCCTATCAAGCCTACCAAGCCAATCTTAAGCAAGTCAAGCAAAACAATACACAAACTCAAGCAGGCTTGGTTCCCCAATTTGCTTGTTTGCTTGTAAGCACTTCATAAGCACAAGCCTTCGCTGCACAACTCTAGAACGAACACAATGTAAAGCTAAGTCTGAAGCTCTGGCTCTCTTTGTCTCTCTCTGCCTGTCTCTCAAATGACAAGCACAGCTGACTGCGATTCAAAAGAAAAAATAGATGAAAGCGCAGAGAAGTTGATATTTTAAGACGCTTTCAATTACATAGCTTAACATTTTTAGTGCATTAAAAAAGGTTTTTTTATTTTCCAAGGTTTGACAAATCTACTGAGGCTGAATCTCGCATTCTGTTACCTTTTTTTTCGGGTTACAGTTTCAGACTCAGCTTCAGCTTCACCATTCAGTTCCAGCCCAATGGAACTAGCCCAATAGAATCTATTAATCACAGTAAATTCAGTACATACAGTATGGGGTATCCGACATACGAATCTATGTGTTGCAAATATCTCGACAAAGTGATGAAATCTATTCACATTGGTATGAAAGATGTTTGAGCGAGAAAGGAAAAATGACTACAAAAATCGAACAATAACATCACGACGGAGCCGCAGCAACGCGCGCCGGGCTATGCTAGTATATAATAAAATCTTTCCAATTACAATAAATATCATCTCTATTACAGTCGAAAATCATATGTTAATTGTAGGATTTATAGATTGAATTCAAATAGATTACAGTATAATTGAGATTGCTTAAGTTAATTTACTTGATTTAGTAAAACAACTTTATTATAATCTTACAATGAAATGAATGAAAGAAATACCTCTATCACCCACAATAATATTATTACTATCTTAAAATATTTATAAACTTTAAATTTAAAGTTTTACAAATTCTTTTTCTATACAATATACTCGTACAATATTTAAGTAAAATAGTTTCTTGTAGTTTTTTGCTTTTGTTCTATGATAAACTTCCATTGGGTTATGTTAAAAATTGATAAAGAGTGAAAATTGTTGTTGCCTAAAAATTTTGTCTTGAATTATTGAATGAAAAAGAGAACTGACACACACATGAATATCATGAAACACACACATAGATTTTACCAAAATGATATTGAACTTAAATATGCAAAAAGTGTCAGTTCGCATGAATGTTCTGACAATATAAATAATGAAAACATGTTCGAAGAATTGTTGGAGAGTGTGTACAATTTATGGACATATATACCAGTATACTCGTATCTACCCATGTTAAGTGACAACAGAAATAAAGAAGCTTTATATGCTCACTCGAATATTATTATTTGTGCTTTATGTTGTTGGACATATCAAAAAGTTGGTTGGAAGTATAAAGCAAGGACCAAACTAAATAGTGTGGTCACATAAAACGAATAGCATAATAACAGCAAGAACTATTTCAACAAAATTTTATACAACAAATATAACCTTAAAACACTCAAGAAATGAATATAAAACTAAAATCGACTGAAATTTAATTTAATTAATTTCTATGGCTCATTTTTATTTCCTTAAGACCTTTGGCCTCTACTACTACTCATATGTCACCATCACCATAATCAAACTCTAGTACATATATCGACTTTGCTGAGATACAAATACTTACATAAGTACTATGGAATATGTGCATAAATAAAACTTACCATTGAGACTTAAGCTATCATATTGTTCTGTCTGCAACGGCTCACGATAGATAATCGGATCACTGCCACTGAAATCGGCAACTGTTCCAGAATATAATTCGCTATCTGTAAATATATAAATGAGCATAAAAGAAGATTATATTATAGTACAATAGTATACACTAAGTAAGAAGTTTGTATGTATGTCTGTATTGATTCGGATTAATAATTCAGATACATATATGTATTTTTGTTTATGAAATTTTATTTTCATCTGATATTTTGCAAATCCATGATTTGCATCAAAGAAAAATCATAAAAATGAGGAATAAGATTATTTATTCTAATAAAAAGAAAAATAAAGCTACACAGAGAGAAAAATGCAATCAAGAACGCAGAAAATTAAGTTGTAATTGGTTTAAATGTTCTTGAAATAAGTAAGATTTGCACTTAATTAGAAACGGTGTCATTACAAACACAATTTATGTTTGAATCAACATTGAAAAAAACACAAGGACACACAGTATAAAGGTCGAGAACAAACAAACATGTATTGACAACAATATTGGCTTATCCAGAGGCAAGAGGGGAGAGCGCAATATTAAGAGAATAAGGAAGTGCTTTCTCAAATTTATTTGCATCTTTTTTCTTTTGTTCTAATAATGCATACACAGAGAGAGAAAACCGAGAACATTGTCCTTAAATCGACACCATTCGGTGTTGAAAGACCGCAAAAGCACGAATTTTGTTTGATTTAAGACCAAAATTACTTAAAGCTGGAATTGAATGGTGAAGCTGAGTTTGAAGTCGGTCAAAAAATCAAATGTAGCTGTTTGTTTGTGAACGAACACAATGAATAGCTGAGTCTTAAGATGAATCATCTGTCTCTATCTGTCTGTCCCTCAAATGACGAGCACAGCTGATTGATATTCAAAACAAAAGCGATAATGGATGAACCTCGCATTCTGTTCACTATTTTTCGGGCTTCAGATTCAGCAACACCATTCTGTTACAGCCTTTAAACTGAGACCCAAACGATTCATGCCTTGGTTATAAATTTATTATTTTCGGCGGTTAGTGCGCCGAGCTGACATCCTAGAGTCACGGGTTTCATTCCCGTTTAAGTCTGGTGCTGCACTTTTTAATGTACTTTTCACTTATTTTAGGACCAAAATGGTTGAAGTAAGTTGCTAAGGTTTCAGAAAACGCAACAAAACATACTCGATTCAAGATTTTTTGTATTTAAAAATACGTGATTGAAGTGAGAACATTCGAGTTGAATTGACAACATTCGTGCTTGATGGACTTCAACACCGAATGTGCTCGGTTTTTTTCTCTCTGTGTACAAATGCTTGTATATAAAAGAAGTAGCATGTATGAAGAATAAATAGTTTTATAGTATTTTAGACAAAAAAATATTCAAAAATCAAAATTGAGCAAGAAACTTGTGAAGATGATAGGCAATGTATGGATGGAATGGACTCAATATTGCAATACATAAGGTTAGCAAATAATGCTTTACCTTGAGGTGTATTTTTATATGAAATAATATGTAATAAAGTCAAGAATGATACCTTTGTTTCATTAAATACAAAATGTAAAAATGTTTCATAAATAAATATTTATAAAAGGATGAAAAATAATATTCAAACGTTGAGCTCATAGGAGGATAGCAAGCATGATTTTACTGTTATACACTCTCAGAGTATTCAAAACATTTTTTCATAATATTTTCCTACTTTGGGATGAACTAATATAAACAGCTGCTTCAAAACATGAAATTTGGCACCGTTGAGCTACAGATCCAAATATGTACATTTTTAACAGAATATCAAAGGGTATCTTATGATGAAAATTTTTAAAAATGAATGTTAATTTATTAAAATGAATTGGTTCAAATTATGCAATATAATAAATGTGTAAGCTTAATGAAAAATATTTTTACAAACTTTTTAAGGAAAAACTTATAAGTGTTATTAATATGGATTCTCTAAAAAAAGGGATAAAAGGATAATATCTACATGTTGAGTTTGTTTGCAGCATCATAAATAAATTGGAAATACAAATGACAAAAATAAAACAGAAACCCACAAAATTCAAAACCATAAACAAGTGAAAATGAAATTTGCACATTCAAAAGAACATAATAAACACCAAACAAAAAAACAGGAAAGAAAACAAATGTTGATAAATTAAAAAGATAAAAATGTGATCAAAAAGCGCTTTTGTCTGCATTTAAAATTTTATGATTTTATTTTTAATTTTTGCTGTTTTTTTTTATTTCATTATTTTAATAAATGCAAAATTTCTAAATGAACAAAAAGCTCAAACAAACCATGTTTACAACATATCTCCAGAAATAAGAAAATGGAAAATATATTCTGGGAAAAAGACAACTGAAATGAACTTTTGTAATTCTTGGTGTGGTGCTTAAGTCTACAATTTTGTTCAGTTCACTTGAAGAGGCAACTTGAAATGATTTCATGCAGTGATAAGTTTGTAGTTCAGTTGAAGCAAAACAGATATTTATTCTTCTTCTTCTGAGAGAAGAGAAGAACACCAAGAGAAGCGACAGTCAGTCGCAGACGTTGGCAGACAGCAGCCGAAAGCAAAACCATTTCCGGCCAGACACATTGACATCGACAACAACAAATACATACATACTCGTTTAAGAATAGTGGTAGACAACAAATAGCATCAGTAAAAATGGCGCGCATAGCATTTCCTGCTTTCCGATTTAAAGTTTATCTTTCTTTCAATGCTTCCCATCATCATCATTATCATCATCATCATCATGGTCATCATCGTTATCTTCATAGCTATTTTCATGAAATCGATGTTTGACAATGCGACAGCAACCGAAATAACGAAACAACAAGACTATGAAAATATCCCCCAAAAAAATAAAGAGGAGAAAATCATTCATTATTCATTTTGCCGGCAGGCGCAACGAGGTACGAAACACGTGCCTTCGAAAAAATCCGACTTAATTTCGAAAAATGAACAAATGAATAAAAGTCGCCTCTTTAAAAAAAAAAAAAAACGGTAAAAACAAAAAAACAAAGAACGGAAAAGCAAAAGAAAACTTTGTCATTTCGACTTAATTAAATTTACGCGAAGTAAACGAAGTCGAGTCGATGGCAACGATGAGAAACTTATTTGCCCATAAAATTGAGATGCTAAGAGTGTGTTAAATACTCATATATCATATATATGTATGTGCAGTGTATAGCAACACACTCAAACTTGTAGATACTTAAATTAAATGGAAAACAATTCTATAACCTTATTCCAAACCTGGCCCCATTTAGTGTAGCCTACAATGCGTATGCGTAATTTATTAGAGTCAAAACAACAACTGATTAACATTACAGTCAGTTAAGTTTATTATAGTACTACATACTCGTACATACATACATAACCAACTTTGGACTTTGAAGTATATATGGTATACACACATATTTGTAAGCCACATCCAACATTAAAATAGGCCACTTTCATGAAAACAAAGTTAGTGGTTCGGGTCTTTAAGCTCCTCTCATAAGGGAAGACTTATGTGTTTGCCAAGCCTTAATATTGTTCACCCAATTCAACCATTGCTTCAATATGCATTAACACATCATTTGTATTGCATACTTTTAGGCATTGAGTTTATACAATAAATTTAGCTTAATACTTTTTCCAACAGAACAAAACCCAATTATTACAAATTACTTTAACTCTTTTATTTAGCAAACATTTCCTGGCTTTTTGTTTAAATAGATGTGTGTGTCCTATATTTAGAGTACATGATGATGATGATGATGATATCATGTAGCACAGGATACATTTAGGTTTTGCTATGTAAAAAGTTTCATTTGTTTATATGACATTGTTAATAGTTTGTTTTGAGCAAAAGTTTATTCATTGAAGTTTCTCTGTTTCAGTTTCATTTCTAAGGAAAACTAATTTGCAATTAAAATAATATGGGAGTAAAATTGGAAAAATCAATTTCAAAACTAAAGTCCCCACATTATATTTATACATAAAAAATCCCACTGAGTGATAATTAAAATTTTTTTTTTTTATTTTAATTACTTGTTAAGCGCCAAACAGGTCCCTATAATGCGCTTTGCTTCAGCGTAAAGATATCGCCAGGTTTTTTACATTTGCATTGGCCTGGGGAGGCTGGGAAGTCACCTGGTGCGCCCAAGACGTTGCCTGTTCTATTGTACCAAAGACCCACAATGCAGCCTTTTGAGCGTCCGGATTGGGTTCAGTGTTTTGACTAAGCAGTTCTTGTGAGCTAACAGATGGTCGATATATCGGGTTGTGTGAAAAAAGATCTGGTCTTCTACTACCGCTAAATTTATTCAGTAACGCAATGTATTATTCTGCAAGAGTTGCACTCTCTTCTGTTGGTATTGAGCAGCAGTTCCCCATATCTGATTGCCGTATCCCTACACAAGGGCAATAATTTGGGTATAAACTGTACGCTTATTCCCAAGAGAGAAAGAGCTACTGCCGTTAGACAGCCAGTGAAGTCTGTTTAGTTTGTCTCGGCAACTAAGTAACGTTCTTTGATTGGGCATTGGAATCCTCGAAGAGATGTGCAGCCGGTGAGACATTCCTTCTCAAAGTTAAGCGCATTTGGCACTACTAATTCTTACGTTTCACCGGTTCGCCCAAGAATCCCATCTACAGCTTCGTACTCGCAATGAGAGCAGTAAAAGAAACCAACGTCGTCGGCGTAAGTATCCAACATAGTTTTGTTTGGGAAGATGCACATCTCATCCGTGTGGATATCATTAAATATTTTTAAAATATCTATTTTTCTATTTATTCGTTGTTAAAAATTGGATCTTTTATTTGACTCTAAGAGAGGCGCTAGCAAGCAGTTAGGCACTTCATCCTTATCATCATCAGTTCAGAAGGCAAAACCATGTAAGATCCCTTGTAGACCATTTTAGATGAGAATGAATATTGCTATATACATTTTGTTTTCCCTACCAGAGTCTTTAGAATTCAAGAATTGTACCACATTTAATATTTTGTTATTATTTCTATAATAATTCATTGCGCGAACATGATAATTTGCCTCAAAAAAAAAAAATAGGGAAATAAAAAAAATCGTATTTCATAAAAGTGACTTCCGTTTTGGTATGAAATCTCGGCATGATTTGAATCGATAATAATATTCACTGCCATATAAAATTTACAAAATGAAAACAAAAAACAATAGATGGATGGTAACTGTAAAACAAAAACGAAACCAAAGTTGAATGAAAATGTGAATTACGTGACAAAAAGAAAGTATCTATGCGAAAACAAAAAGATATTAAAGTAAGTAAAGTAAAAGCAAACCACATTAAAAAATAAAGAGTCGTCTGCGACAAATTAATTTTGCCACACGCCGTACACCCGACCAGTGAGTGAACCATTATCCACAGACTTATAAACGAACAAGTGAATAAAAGTGCGTCGTCAGTCCCCAAGGCGGTCATAACAAACCCTCCTACGGGAAAAGCTCATTCCTCTCATTCAACACCGCTGACGCCAATTGCAAGAAATTCCCTTGAATAAAATAAGAATCAGAGAAATAGTGAGTGTGAGTGTGAGAGCGGTAAGCATAAATTAAGAGGCTGTGCGTACGACTATTGGTACAATTCGATCGACTAGGGTAAACAGGACGAGGGAAAATGTTATGTAGTATTTGTGGCACTGAGCATTATGAGAGGGAAGAAGAGAGAACAGAATTGAAACATGAAATGTTTTTGCTTGGGTCATAAATAATGAATGCTAATTTTCTATCAGACTTAAATGTATGGGGGTCGCCCTTTGAAGAGGGGATGCAGGCACTAGACAGGTGGAACAAACGGCCAATAAAGCGATTTATTGTAAAATCGTGGTGGTGGTGGTGTTGATGGTGGGGATGATTTCAACTTATACGGAGGCTTAAAGTTTTATCAAGATTTTTAATGTCAAAATTTTAAAGTGATACATAAGATTTGCGTCTTGTAACCAAGTAAATCTCCTACGCATAATATAATGCCAGACCACAATGACTACTATCACCACCCAACCCAACCCAATTAAAATGAAATATGTAAATTTCAGATTCTGATTGAGATTGTTTAAACAAAAGGCTAACAACAACAATGGAAAGAGAGTCGACTGACGACATGAATAAACAAAATGTTGAAAATTCATAAATTTACTCATTGTGTCTGTGTTTGTTGGAAAATGTGGCAAGGTCTTGAACCCCCCCCACCAGTTGATGGGGGTGTGGAAGAGTAGAGCAATGTAGAGAAGTATTCAGCTCAAAGGCTTTTATAAAATTTATATGAATCGCAGCTAATTAACAATGGAAATGCAATTTATGCTCGAGCGGTTGCTTTTATTCACCTACAAAAAACCACCCATGTCCCTCTACATACTCGACGACCCTCGACGTATACCATACAGACTTTCTAGGTTTAATATGTTGGAACTTGGAGAGAGAGAAATGTATATCACCTTTGTCGTAGTAATCATCATCATAATTTGCCCACCAATGTTGTGTGTGTGTGTGTGTGTTGTTTGACTTTTATTTCTATTTTTTTTTGTTTGGCTTTCTCTCCAATTTTGCTAGTTACCAGGTTGTAAGTAGTAAGTAGTACCCAACTGCATTGCATGGCAACACTGGCTTATTATAAAACACAAAGCAAATTGCTTTCATTTTTTTTTTTCTTCTCTCTTATTGTTGTACAATATTTTCCCCATTCGTAGTTTGTTGCCACCATTTTGCGCTTAACTTATTCTAAATGACAATCTAGCGTGCAAAAATTATGCACAAAACATTTATTTTTCTACTCAACCCTAAGGGCAGCACAATGCTTAAAGCCTTCAACGACACTCGTCGCCGTTTGTATGCCCCATTCTGTCATTCCTAATCTCATTCTTCTTATCCTTTGGATTGTTATATTATTGTATGTCCCGCATAACAGTAACTGAGGGAAGCGCACTTCTGTTGCATGACTACTACAATATATGCATGTTGTCTAAGTTTATGAAACCTCTTCTGTGACCTCACATTGTCTTTGTCTCTCTTACTCTCTCTCTCTCTCTCTCTCTCTCTCTCTCTCTCTCTCTCTCTCTCTAACTATCTTAATGTCCTTCTCTTAGTGTAGTGTATATAGATATATGTATGTGCTTTGAAAAACATTGCGTATAATTGCCACATATGATTTCTTTCTGTTTCTTCTTCTAATGCATAGTATTTGTTATCATGTATAACAATTCATGTAAAAGTCATTGTGCTTTGTTATCCTTGATATTTTTTATTTGTCTATATGATTGTCTGTCTCCATGACTCTCTCAGTCACTTTGTTTGTGTATGTTGACTTGTTTATTATATTGCGCCATATCTACGAGTATACGAGTATTTCTTTCAGACTTCACTTTATTTGAATTGTCTTTATTTTCATATATGCAATGCAAAATGAGTTGTTGAGTTCGATAAACTTTTTCAAGTGTTTTAATCGATTTTCACTTGCTTCTACAATATATACTCGCACTAGATATATTTTAAATGTATGTATATTGATGTGTGTGTACGCGGAAAATGCTCTTTAGTTTCGGTTTAGATCGCGTTGACTGCTATAATTTGCATTTTTGCATAAATTAAAATGCTTAACAACTTGTTTTGAATGCGCCATCATTAGTCGTCGGTCGAACTGACTCGGAGAATATATGAGGAGTAGTACGTCTGGTATGTTTGCTAACAGTTAGACACGTGTTCATTCGTTAGCAAACAAACAGCACATGAAAGATTTACTAGTAGTATTCTGGAATTATGCATGTGTAATGTCAATTATCTTCTCTTCCATTTGTTGTTGTTGTGTTTGTGTTAGAAGGCGGAAATAGTTTTCAAGTTCCATTCTCCTTCTTAAGCATTTTCCTTATTTGATTGTGATTTGTGAGTGTCAAAAGATATTAAATTTACATACATATACCAGAGATACATACATATACATACATAAATGGTAAAAATACCTTTACTTCCCAATTTTCTTATATCTTCTCTGTTCTACGGAAAGGAATAAATAAAAAAAGGTTTAGAAAAATGTCCAAGACGGAAGACGGAACTGGTGCTGGCATCTTCTAAGCTATCGTACCGCCTACCAGACTGGTACAGTGTGTTCCAGTCAGAGATCTATGCAGTCTAGCAGGCAGAAAAGCTATAAGAAGGTGCATATCGATTTATGTTGATAGCCAGGCCGCAATCAAGGCGCTGTCGGCCGTGTCGGTTGTGTATCGCATTGAGCGATTAGCGATGTCGTTTAGCAATTCAATTGGTCCGACTGAGCGATGCATAAAAATTAAATTAAAAGCGTGGCAAGTGACTGGGGCATACACAACTGGTAATGAAATGGAGGATGAGCTGTGCTAGAAAAGGCTCACCACTGCCTAGGTCTATAGAAGTTGCCGATATTCATAGACCATTACAAGATAATCTTTCAGTACTGGAAGCAAGAACCAAGAATCTAGTAAGCATGAATTGGGCGAATGAGCACTGACGCTAAGAAACTCTTTAACAAAAAGAAAGGATTCGATGATGATGGGAGTAATAATGGGGTACTGCACAAACGGGCTGATGGCTCAAAGGATGCATGACTTCTATCGTAGCTGTGAAGATGAGGAGGAATTGGAGATTATCCTATGTGTCTACCCTACTCTTCTCGGGAAACCATTCTTCGATGACTTGGGTAGCTTGGAAAAATATCCATTGGTGGACCAGACCCTATTCGTGGTTGGTTTTAGATGCTGAAGCAGACCTCTGGACCGACCTTGGATAGCAGTGGATTACCCAAATCCCTCACAATTTCCATAACTATTTCCATTTTTAAATTTATCAAGCATCACAATGGATCGTAACAAAGCAACGGAATAACAAACAATGAAGAGCAGATATTTTTCTACCAAAAAATCCAAATTATGATAATTGCGACTTAACTAAATCAAATGAAACAAAAGAAAACTGTTTTGAAGGAAAAAACTGCAATTAAAATGGAAAATTTTGCCAAAAATTGAGGACTCAACAGTTGTTTATCCTAGCTTCCATTTAAACTTCAGAGATCGTATGAGATACCCCAAGTTAAGGGCAACAGCCACATTTATGACTTTTAAATGAAAGAGTAGAGAAAGGGCACTGTAATGGAAGGGAATAAATAAATTTGAAAACATGAATGGCCAAATGAAAAACTGTGCCAAGTGAAATGTAATTAGGAAGAAGAAGATAGAAGTATCATAGGACATAGGAGGAAGATATTGGCACAAAAACAACAGAGGTGAAGAAATGTTCAAAAATGTGGAGAAAAAGCCCATTGAACTACTTAAAAATGGCGTCATTGAGATTGTTGCCAAAAATATTAAAGAAAAAAAAAAAAAAATTTAAAAGAAATTTTCCAAAATGGAAAACCAAGAATATGGAAAAAATCGAAAGAAAATGTTCAACAGTCATCACATATAAAAGCGTTCATAAAACAAAAGCCTCAAAAATGAGCCAAGAAAATCACAAAAATGTAGGCCAAAAATAATCCCAACAAAGCCAAATGTTTCTTGCTTTCATGCTCATTTATTATTATACTTTAATTTTAAGCCACAAAATTGGATATTAAAAGAAATGGCAAATGGCAATGAAGGCGGCGACGTGTTACGATTTTGTTATATACAATAGTTTGTTATGTTAAGACGGTTTCTCCCTAGACTGACTGACTGAAATCACACTTGGTTGCTTTTGAGTGCTTTTTGCTTTACGAGTAGTATATGCCAAACAAATTATCGTAATTAATAGAAACCCATATTTCAGATTAATTAAGGATGCTATAAAAGACAAATACGCAAAGTATAAAGACATGAAAAAGAAGTGAAAGAAGAAGCATGTGAAACGTGTGAACGATAAAGACTCTTTGAGGCTTTTGAACGGCAACATCATAAGAGGCTTCCCACTGAGAGAGAAGCCAAAACAAACAATAAACTATTCAAGTATACAAAATTATAATGAAACACACACGCATACGCTCAAACCACACTTATGACAATGACAAAAGGATAAAACATAATTGAGCAAGGATATTCGTATATGTTTGGAAAGTGGCAAAGAGATACAACTAATGGTTAGACCCCTGATGATGAAGAGGTTGGCAGGGAAGCAACTTGTTCTGATATTTTATTATATTGTACTATATACTATTATGTTAGGTCGCTGACTGAAAAAGGACATACCCTACACAAAGACAGGATGATATAAATTATGAGAACCAAACACATACTCATAGATATTGTGCAAACAATTTTGTTATATGAAACCGAAACTGACTTTAAGCCTTTAAGCAAATTCAGAAGTCTATTGGAGCAACGAAGGCGAAGCGGACTTTGTAGGACTCACTTCTAAGTAATATACATAGCTAAAGGATGCTTGGCAATGATGTTCATGTGACGCAATTACATGTGCTACAACCTATTGTTAAAATCTCATTATAGTATCTCAGAAAGAGAGAGAGAGCAGAATTAAAGCGCAAAAGCAAACAAAACAAACACGAAGAATCTGTGAATAAGTAAACATAGTAATGCATAAGCATAGGCGCTCAAAGGCTTTTGTTTTTTGAATTTCTTCAACTGACAAGCATAACTGTTTATTTCATTGTGTGCTCGTCGCTTCCTTACCTTAATCTAACGGTCTCCTTATCGCCTTTTCTACTCTCTGTATGCCTCTATGGAATGTTGTGTCTTATGTATGTATATGCAATAAATACGAGTATATAGCTCTTGATGATAGTATCTTTGTTTATTTTTTCAGGCTACGCGTAAATTGTATTCATTCTCAAGACAGGAGAACAAGTCTTCCTACTCTATTTCTCTTCTTCTTGCCGTACCTTTTACGCGCGTTTTTCAACACGAACTCATGTGGAAAAGCTACTTCGCAGTGAATGGAAATTACACACTAGAAACAGGTCGACTAACACTTTGGTGACTAACTTTAAGTAGAACAACAACGACAGCAACAACAAAAATTATTCATGAACAATTTTTGAGATTCTCTTCCACTTTCTCTCTGTCTTCTTTTTAAGGACCTTCTTCATCATCATCCCTTTTTGTTATGTGCATATGATTTACAATGCGCAAAACGGAATTGCTACGCAGTCAACCACTGAAGATGAGTATGAAGGAGTTTGGTGCAGATGATAGCGACGACGAACTTATAGGCAATAGCGGCGGCAAATGATAAAGGATTTCAAGTGTCGCATATTTAATGGAGTTTCTTTTTCCATGTTGCTAGAACTGTTCTTCCTGTTACTGTATTACAGTGTTACAGTTATGCTTGTTTTCGTTGTCATAAGAGTTACTCACTCTACTTTCTAATTCTGTACGGATTTTTGTGTGGAATGTGTGAGCCATCATTTAAAAGTTTCTCTATTTTGGAACACATAGAAGGTGTGTATACATGTGTGTGTCTGTGTGTCCTTAAGTAACATTGTAATTGTCATATGCAAGAGTATACGTAATTATAATGTAGACATATCATTAAAAAGTACGTGAAGATACAGCGTTAAAAGATATACGAGTTTATACTTATGCAAGGAAAATGTTGATGATGTTTTCAGAAGAAGAATGAAATTTGGAGTTTATTACGAAACAAAACAAGGTAAAATATACACATGTACTGTATGATAGAACTTGAGATATACCTACACATGTATATGGTATATAAACTTGTTACCTACTGTATTCAAGTTGACTGATGTTTAATGATTCTCTTGAAGTCTTAAAATAACTTGAAAAAAATCTATTATTTACAATAATTAAGGTAAATAAATGAAGCACTTTTTGGTCTTAATTAGAGATTTTAATGAAATTCCAAACATTTGATTTTGCTTTATAACTTTACAAATTTTTAAAGGAAATACTTCGAATTTATGCAGTGTTTTCATTAGAAATTAATTAAGAAAAAGCAATTTTATTTGAATTTTATGTTGAACCAGCAGTTTTACGTGGCGATGCCTGGCATACTGAAATTTGTGTGTAAATTGTTGTTGTTGTTAGAGGATTTTTTAAGAGCGATTTGTTCAGTCTATTCATTTCATAGACTTTGACGAAACACACTATCTCTCGCTTCATCCGTACTCATGCGGCCGAAACATTATGTGATTGGTTGTACTATTTCATTTTGGTTGTTGTGCCTGTCAACAAAGTGTCCGGTTAGGGTCATGGCTTAATTGTATGTATGTATGTGCGCCGCATCAGTGAACATCATATTCAAAAAGAAGCAAACTGAGAGCGCTATACTATCAGTACCCAGTTCTTAATGAATGAGACGAACAAATACAACAATAACAACAACAACACAAAATTCAAGAAGCAGCAAAGCATAAACAACGAAAAAATATATATGAAAATTTTTGTGCGTGCATATATGAGAGCCTACTAAATAGGAGACCAACTTTTTGTCGTGTGAAGAAGCACTCTCCGGTAACGAACACCTGGAATTTTCACTTTTTCTTCCCAGATTCTTAAATTACAGGTATAATGGCGGATTTATTAGCGTTAGAATACTTTACATGCCAAGAAGTTGCTCTCCTAGTTAGTATATATTGTCCCCAAACAAGTTATGGCCAGAAACACATTTATTAAACGACATTGGGGAGCTATTCCGACTCCCAAGCTTGAAGAGATTATTCAGCCAGATGACGACCCAAAGTATACTGGGCATGAAACCCAGATTTAACCACCGGAGTCACCACATCAGGTGTAGGAATGGCCGGCTCAAAGCCCAGACCTCAATCCCGGGCGAAAATCTGGGTCATTGATGAAGGGGAGGCTTCCATAATCCAATGGAGCGCCCATTATGGAAGATTAACTTTGGGAGAGAATGCAGCATAAATGAAATAATATTCCCAGTGCCCTTGTTTTTTGATTTTGGACCAAAATTAAAAAAAAATTGAGTTTAGTTCACGTTGAACAAAACGTACATAATTGAGTAAATGCAGGAGGCCGGATTTTTATTTTATATTATCTCTTCTATCTCAGTCTACTCTAAAGTAACTTTAGGAATACTTTACTTATGATCTAAGGAATACCTGGTATTTTTTTCATAAATTTCAATTGAGCCGTTTGCCTCCCACATACCATAATATGTAAAAGCCACTGTATAAATGGTATATGGTACTCGTATAGGTAAACATTAGCAGCGGAAGCCGCCTTTGAATATTGGTGTGATTTAGTGAACATTGATGAGCACGCCATAAACGTTTATGACAATACTAGACTTTTAGTGATGGTTTGTTTTCAAGCACTACTTGTGGGGAGATCATTAGAGTGTAGTCTTTTGAGACTATCAGTGGGTTTGGTTGACGATGCAGTCTTATGTTATATCTGCTGCTGTGAAAGTTTATTTCTTCAAGTACTGCTGAAATCTCCAGGTCTGAGTGAAGTGTCGTGTTTCTCACATAACACGGAGCTCCAAATATGCGACTACATAGTATTTATTTTCCGTTGGCAACAACGCCAAAGACGCAAAACTTTGGCTTGACTACCATAAAATATTAGATATGATATTCTAATAATCGTATAAAAATTCTTCTTTATTTATTTAAGGAGCTCCATTTGAAATACCTTATACAATAATAATCTTAGTAGAGTAATTGATATTTGTGTTGAAAATAGAGTGAACATTTTTGATTCGTGTTGTCTAGGATGAACAGTTCTATTCAATACAAATATCAACACAAATCATCAATGTATGTAGCTATGCAAACTATGTGTATGTGTGCTTGTGTGTGAAAGATACATATAAAAAAAGAACTAATTAAATTAATTTGATGAACGAACAAGCAACCTCCTAATGAAATTTTATTGATTTTCTTGAAATAGAATTTTATTTCTATTTCCTCCTATGACTGAGGCAAATCTCTTTTCAATTATTCACTTAAAAACTGTCAACTTGAATGTACAAAAAATACAAATAAAAATCTATTCATTTCATCTGTTAAAGAACTATTTTGGTCATGAAGATACACGAATTTTTTTTTAATTTCATTTTTTTTTCTGATTTGTGTCAATATTCATTAAAAGTGAATGCAAAATGAAATTAGAAAATTGTTGGCTTAAATTAAATTATGAAAATTGCATTAAATATTGAAGAGCAACAGAAACATCATCAATGGAATAAACCTAAATTAAAGTGACTTTGCATTGAATACTTTATGGTTCAGTGAATGTATGTCAATGGGATTTAATGATTTTTCACCGATATGTCAAGATTAAAATTGATAGATTTTTTTTCTTCTATTTGTTTATCCTTTATAATTTCATTTTATGGGTAATTTCTGTTTTTTTTCCTATCCATGAGAGAGAAGGAGAGAGATTATCTTTATGTTAAAAAAGCAGGGAAGATACTTAAAAATAAAGATGAAAAAAAAGCAAAAACTGCGATCGTTGAATGCCATTAAAAACACTTCATAAGCCCATTTAATTTATTTCAAACACTTAAATTGGCTTGAAATGACCAAAACCAGGTTAGGTTATCTGTGGATTCTGAGAAGAGGCGAGTAGAAGCACATTAAAGATAACAATAAAATTTAGAAGAAAAAAAAATGAACAAAAGAAAAGCAAATGAAATAAGGAAAGAAAAGCGGAAGATGATATTAAAATGGATGGCAAAATGTGGGTGACAAAACAGGAAAACGTATAAATAAAAACAAAAAAAAAAAGGAAATTCCATGAAACAAAACATGAGAAAGTTTTTTTTAAAAAAAAAACCAAAAGAAAGATTGTTTAGAAATTAAAAGAAATGAAAATGAACAAAATAAGACACTCGAACAAAAAACAGAAAGAAGAAGAAAAACAAAATGGTGGCAATTGTCATAAAAACAAATGGAAGCACCCAGCTGGCAGTTTTTACCATAGTCCCAGTCCCACTGCAACCGAAATAACACTAACTACTCAGTCGCGGCTGCCATGACCCTTTTTATTTCCTTCTACTTCGTACTATATAAAATACTTACAATGAATGACGTTGATTTTGTTTTGGTTTTTTCCTCTTTTTAGAATGTTTTTTGTTTCTTATTTTTTTGCTTTTAAGTAAGGATCCTTAATTTGAAAACAACAAGAATAACAACCATGAATGAATGCTGGCCACTAACAATGGCAATGTAATCAACAAGAACAACTACAATACAAACCAAAAAAAAATAAAAATAAAAAAATAATAAAAAGCAACACAACTGCACAAAAAACATTAACAAGAACAATTAGTTTTAAAAACCATCAACAACAGAATCTCAGTTTCATTGTTGTTGTTGATGTTGATGTTGTTCTTACTTATGCACAGTGGGCCTAATTTGTGTTTCAAAGAAAATAAAATTATATTATTAATTTCGGGTGCAAATAAAATTAATACTTTTATATTAAGAAGATACTATAGATATTCCAATCTAAGCAACTGCTTAGGTTTGTTGATCACTACAATTCACCGAGATGTTTAGCAAGATTTATCCAAAAATAAACAAGTATTGCCATAGATTTGATTGATTCTAATGAATGTACTTGTGGACTCACTAGCTAACCCTATTTTTGGCAATCTCTGAATTGCTGTCACCATTAAATTAAATTATGACTTCAGATTTTGTTATTTCATTAACAAATATTTGAAAATATTTGGAGTCTTTGGGATGTTGGTCTTACTGTACTCATATGTGCAAAAAGCAAAGGCCAATCATTTAGTATTGCATCCGAACTGTGTATACTTAACCACTTAACTGAAATGAAGGGTGGAATGATGTTAAAATGAACTACCAAAAACATATAAATCTGTGGATTAAGAGAACAAAGTGCCGGAATTGAGCTAATAACAAACTGGGCCAAATGATGTTTCTATTACTTTCATTTCTTTTCTTTTCTAAATTTCTTAATGTAAGAGCGACCATAAAACACACACGTTATAACATATATCGTACATATTGTGATTTATATTCTCTTACTGAACCCATATGATGTTTTCAATGCATTGACCTTTGGCTGATTTAAGCTACTTGAATACTACTTATATGAAGAATATGTGTTCACATGAAAACATCATTATCATCATTCGCAACACAAAGAAAACAAGTTTTATGTATAATACATTGTAATTTATTTTTTTCATTTATTTTTGTTTTCCATTCAACCAGCTTACGCTCATTAATGTTAAGTCAGAGTGGCCACACACACAAAGTAAACCTACCACCTCATACTTAAGAAATAAGTTAAGCATCTACGATAGGATCCACCCAAAATTTGCAATTCGTTTTTATTATTTTGTAAGCTTTTTGCTTAAATATTTCAACAAGAGAATATAGTATAAACATAGTAAGGAAAACAACCACAAAAGCAACAAGAATTAAAACTTGTTTTCCAAAAAAACGTTGTATGGATAGATATACTTATACAGCTGTGTTCATAAAAATAGTAGGGCAGTTGGGCCGTAAGTTCTAGCTGTTAAATCAAGTGATAAGTACAATGTTCTCACATAAAGTAATTTTTAACTATTTTCAGAATATTAACAAAAATTAGGCTGTTCAAAATAGTAACTAAAAGTTACATATTTTAAATGTTTCTATGCGCCTAATACTTGGTAGTAAATCCATTATAGTCTATTATGGATTTATATCGAAGTGGTCCTTACAACGCTTCCCAAAAATTTAAGCTCTTGCCTATTCAACCACCATCCAAAGTTATCTGCTACTTGAAGGATTTGCTGTTCCCACCATTCGTCCCCATATATATTTGACCATAGCATCAGGTTGATGTTTTCAGATGTAAATGATTCCTAAGCTAGTTTACCTGAGTGATTCGCATCATTGTCCGGTTGAAATGTCCATTTTATTATACATAAGATAGTATAACATCCTTTAATATATTGAAATACACTGCTGTGTCCATAATGCCAATGATCATACCCTGCAGTCCTGCAGTATGCCTGATGGCAATAGTCCCCGTTTCGATAGTAATTCACTAGCCCTTTTTCTTGTTACCTGGTGTCTAGTACATTCAATAGTCGTAAGTTATGCAGAGGAGAACCAGTAATTACGCATTTCCATATCAAGTCAGAAGCCCCTTTTCGCATTACTGGTGAGTAGTGAATTCACAAGTCGTAGGATATGCAAGCGGTGACAATGACTGATGACACGACTGGAGAACGCTAATGCAGGCGGTGGCAGTAAACGGTGACATGACTGGTGAACGGTAATGAAGTTGGAGGCAATTAACCCCTTCCAATGGCATTGCTATGTTAAATTCACCAGTTGAATACATGTAAAAGGAGATTGTTGGAACTAGTGTAGTGATCCATACTGCAGGGTATAGATAAGACCTACGCCAGTATATAAAAAAAGGCCCATACTATAATGTTCAGTCCTTCATGCTTAAACATCTTGGAAGTGTATTTGGCATGGTTTTTTGGGCTTGGTAGATGCCTTACATACTGACTGAAGTTTGTTCCACCACACAAAACAATTTTTCTCTCATCTGTTCACAAAACGTTGAGTCACTTTACGGCTAGGCTATTCATATGATGTCTTGCAAACTTCAATCTTACATGTACGAGCTTCTTTGTCAAACGGAGGTACCTTTCTGGGACTTATCGCTTTTAAAAAGACGACGACGATATGTCACACCATAAAACAACAAAATTGGGTAAATTTTAATCATTTTTGATAACGCCAAGTGATTGGTCTTGCTATATCGCACAATCCGTCTGTCGTTTATTAATGTATTATTTTTTTTTACTATAATAAATGACACTAAATACCATTGGGACAGGGCATTCAACAAAAAGATCAATCTCCTTAAAGGTTTTGCCCCGATTTCTAACAAATAAATTTCGGGTGTTAGTTGAGCTATGCTTTCCTCTACCCACTAAAAAAGAAACAGTACCGCTATTACAGAAAATTTTTATCAGAATATAATAGGACTTTTGAAATGAAATGCTGAAGGATCCACTACGTGCTCTGGCTTCATTTTCTAATTTCCTTTCATTAATTTGCAATATCCCAGTAACCAAATGCACATAGTGCAGCCATCTGGATGCAAATTGCTGGAATATTTTGATTCCACCGGTCTGAAGGCAATTAAATGAACATAGCGCAGCTCCCTATATTGCTAAATTCAGATTACATTAGTTAAATTCCAAAATAAAGCTATGCACATAATGCAGTGCCCGGAATTAACAAATTAATTGATGATATTTTAGATTTTTTTTATCAAATTTAATTCTTTTGTTTCTTACTCGCACTTCTATTTTCTTTACTTTTTTTCCAATTCTTAACATTCTGTTCTACGAATGCATAACAAAAGTTTCCAATTGGCGCTACTATTTTTATGAACACAACTGTACTTATATACAGTATAAAGTGGATTGTTAAATGGTTTATTGAATAGATAGATAGAAAATTCATGAAATTGTGTGGTTTTGGAAAAAATTTAGCACATATTTTACATGTATGTATGCATTTCCTGTTTAAAGAATGACTCTAAATGGACTCAGTATTACAGATACGTCTATGTTTTCTCTTTAGCCACATCTTCCTAAAAATGTGTTCACTTTAATAATAATGTCCCTTACTTCAAGAGTTTCTTTTTCCAGTTAAGTCAAGTGATTGAGTTGCAAAGTTGCAGTTTAAAATAACAAATTGAAGTTCTTTTTCTCTTTTCATTAAGAGTTTCTTGTTTTCTCCAACATATTCTTTTAATCATTCCAATCCTCATTGTCATTATCATTATTATCATCATTATTATCATCATCTTTATCTTTGTTCTTATATGCCGCCTGATTTTGATAGTTTTAACGATGCGGGTTGTTTTAGAAACTTTTAACATAGCGCACAAAAAGGTCTTTCTCCCGTATCTCTATGTTGGTCTTTTTTGGTTTAATTTTTGGATTTTGAAAAGTTTTTCAACGAAAACTTTTTTTAGGTGTTCTTAACAACATTGTGCTCCCTTGTTGCTCTCTAATCCCTGGCGAATATTTAAACTTATTAATAAGTTAATTTAGACCTTTTGCAATAAAAGCAGTAACATTATTACTATCTGTGTATCTTTTTATCTTTGTTTTTCTGATGCTTTTGCATAATTAACACTCTATAACAGAGAGACATACACATATACAACACACAAACACACAATTGTAAGTTATATGAAACCACAGAATTTATATAATATTTTAGTTCATTTTATTTGAATTTTAGTAAAATTTCTCATATAAAAAAAATCAACATTAAAATCTGAAAATGTGAAAGGATCAAAGGTTTTAACATGTCTAAATTTATGATTTTAAATTTTAAATATTATGTGGCATACTTTTGAGGGTTTCTTGATATCCTCTCATTTAGTTATCTATGCAGAATAGTTGGGTGATAGGAAGAAGAGATAAAAGGACTTACAATGAAAAGAAATTGTCATAATAAAAAATTTGATAAAGGCTGACATTTATTGTCAAGTACATGCTACGAGTATTGTATCAATGTAAGGTAAGATAAGGTAGAAAAAGCCTTAAGTTATGCTACTTTTTGTTTAAGTAGTAATGGCAAATGTCAAAATACTTTTAGCTCAACTGTTTTATTGTAAAATAATGAAAAAGGACAGAGTGTTCTTTTGTTTTGTTCCCATTGAAAATCTTAAAATCATAGGATTTTGACTATTTTAATTAGTTAAGTAGATCTCATTATTATATACAATACTTCGTTTAAATTCTCTTAAACTGAGTGACTTAGTTATTGTTACTCAGTTCTTAGAGAATCCCTTAATTTGACAATGGCAGCAGCATCCTTGGCATACTGTTAAGTTGAGTTATTTATGTTTTCGTTTAATAAAATTTAAATAAAAATTGGACGAGCAAAGATACGCGAAAGAAATATTGTATTTGCAAGCGTTGTCTTGCTGCTGTGAATTATTGCACAAAAGGATACCATGGCAGGATCTTATTTGTTTATTTTTAATGTTGGTTTTTATTCGCTTCGCTTCTTTTTCTTTTTTTTTTTGTTTAAATTTTCAATGAAAATAATAAAAAAAAAAGATGGGAGAAAAATCACATTCGTTTTTCCAATTAATTGCATCGCAATCAATATTCGATAAACAACAACTCTTAGTGTGAATCCCCAAATGAGTATAAGGACAACAAGAGCAATAACAGAAGAATGAGCTGCAGGGAACTTGGCTTTGAAGTATCTACTGAAGGTATGGGGTAGAGAAGCGGATGCTGTTGGCTACGACTTAAAAAATAGCTGCCAAGTAAAGTGTTTTGGGGTTTAAAACGTTCCGCAATACAACTTAAGGACCACTGATGATGATAGTGATGGTGATGGTATGATGATGTGAAGATGTCGTTGGTTTGCATGGTTCTGGTAAGATGGTATGGTGGTGGAATGTGTTGGGCAAATAGTTGGCAACACTCTCCAGTAGATCAAAAGGAATACAATAGCAACTTACTATAAACAAATAAATGAAAGGAATTGAGTGAATATCAATGAACTGTAAAACAATAACAACATCTACAAGGATATTGTAGTATGGCTAGAAGGATGTGGCAAAGGAAGTGAAACGAAAAATGGGCGCAACATAAAATAACAAAATAAAAACAAAAAGAACATTAATGAATTTGGATGTTGCAATTCAGAAAGGGGAAGTAGTAGACAGGATGCGCAAAACTGTGCCAAGCAAAGCTGATAGAAGCAGAAATACTGAAGAAATGCCAAAGTAGAAGAGAAAAAACATAAAATAACGAAAAATGAACGAATAAAAAAAGAAGAAAAAAAACGCAAGAAAAACTCATTAATAAAAAGGGAACGGAAATAACAACAAGCAACGAACAACAATAAGGGTAGTACTACACATGTTTGCATAAGTGAAGGATACACAAATACACATACAAACAGAGTCATAAATACACACTTAAACACATGTGTATCTATGGCATGTGTGTGTATTACTTGTATTTTATTTCCTTAATATCCTTTTTGAGTAACATACATACATATATTTATTCCTTGTGCTCCAATGAATATGAAAAATATAATAAAAAATTAATAGTTAAGAGAATTCTGAAAAAAATACTATGATAAACAAATTATATATTTTCTTTTGAAAATCTCATTTGTGTATAATAATTTTGGACAACAAATTCAATGGATCTCTACTCGGTTATGTACAAAAGTGTATTTTAATTGAATTTACCGCCGGGGTGCGAAGGGTGCAAGTGATAGTAATACAATATATACAGTAGATGCGCGACAATGTGAAAACTATTCAATTAAAATTACAGGAGACAGGAAGATGTTAGCTCAACCATTCAAGAAAGACCCAAGAGAGTAATACTACATATAATTTAGATGGGATTGGTGAACGATCAAATTTGCAAAGTAAATAAGTGGGGATGACTCTACTGGAAAATGCTTTCACTAAAACAGACGTACATATGTGTTAACAACTGATAAAACTGTTTCAGGAATAAAATCGTTGTTGCTCCTACATCAGAGCTGTCCAACCGCGGCCGAAAAGACAACAGGCAATAAACGGAAGCAAACTGGCGACCCAACTCACTGCGGATTCTGCCAAAGGTTAGAAAGCCCTTCCCTACATGGTCATACGGCTTGCAATTCTTGGGTGCTGCTGCGGCTTCTCATATAAGAAAAATACAGCACTTGTATATCCGTAACAAGGCCTTAAATATCTATTTTGTCGGTGATCACAGAAGCAGATACAATGATGGATTGGATTTCCATCCAAACACAATTCCTTAGCAACTCATAGAAAGGCTACGAAAGAGACTCAAAAGCCTACACCGCTGTGAGCTCAGAACACATTCCTTCTAAACACGTCATATTTCTTTTTTTTGTATCTTTATGTTGTCATATTGTAGATTGTTATCTAGATTTATGTGAATATTGTTGTTAATCTATTCTATATCTATTCTAATATTTACGCTCGTTGATTTCCGTGACAATTGGTAGCTATTTATTGTTGTTTATATCAAAACAAAACTAAGTGTGCTTATTTGTTATATAATATTTTATAGTAATACTTTTTGCATATAGTCCACAATATCGTAACTCTACTGTATTGAAAAGAAATGAAGGAATAAAGAAACTTGTAGTATAACGCAAGGCGCCATCATCATATGAGCAGCAAACCGAAGGTCTCAAGTGAATTGTATGGCATTCTTTCTCCATTCTTTTACTTCTAACTGTTTGAAACCTACATACAATACGTGTAGTTGGGATCTTAAAATCACTCCTCATTCTTTTCTACATATTGTGTTGCATTCATCACAAGCGATTGCCCCGTACTGATTGTGCGGGTAATGAGCATAAGCACATGTAAGTCAGAGAGTGTGTAAGTTAGTGACTCAGTGAATGAGTATCTGAGTGTACAAGGGAATGAGAATGTATCTGTGAGTATGCAGTATATAAATGGAGGTTGCAGTTCTTGTTGCTATTCACATGAATGACTGAAGCCGCCTTTTTTCTGTAGTGTAGTGTAGTTTAGTGTGCATGTGCCACTAACCGTTTTGTGCAAAACATTTTAATTATGTTGTTGTTGTTGTTGCTTCTTCTTCTCTTTACTCCTCTTACTATTCTGCTATTCTCTTTGCTTGCCTCTACTTTTATAATTTTTCTCTTTTTGTATAGGTTAAAGTGTGCGACACAGTTTCAAATGCGATTAAGTGTTCCTTGCTTCAGATTTATTTCTTTTTTTTTTTGCTCTTTTCTTTTTGTTTTAATATAAAATTTTTCTTTATGATTCATGTTTATTTGTTTGTTTCTCTATGTTTGTGGGTTTCACGTTTTACAAAATGAAACTGAAAAAAAAGCAAAATGTTTATTATTGTTTTGTTTTGCAATAAAAATGTTGGTTCGCTTTGCTCCAAAGAAAAATTTGAAATAAAATAAAGTTTTCCTTTTAATTGTGCAACTAACTTTGCAGACATCTTTGCTTTGTACAAACGAATCCTTATTATGTGAAATGGTATTGTATATACGAGTATATGTGTAAGAGTTTAAGACTTACAAATGTATTGGTGCAATATCAAATAAGTTTTAAGCAAAGCAATATTTATTAGTATTTGTTGAAAAGTTTGATTGAAATGCGCCCTAACTCTTTTAAATGCATGCAAAGAATTTTAATTCGTTTCTTTCACTTATCTAATTTTATATTTAAACATTTAATAAATTTATTCAATTAAAATCAATGAATGCAAATTCATGAAATATTACTGAAATTTACAATTAAGTGTTCTGCAGCCATTGCTTCCATATGTAATTAAAGAAGCAATGTCCTAATAAGAAATACGAAGCAAGGGAAAGCAAATTCTTTCGGTTGTCGAATATGGTTTTCTCTAACCAGACCCCATTCTCAATTGGTCAACATATAAAAAACCAATATGGGATAGTCGCTGATTCAAAACCGGCTTGATAGACCATGAATATATGAGACTATGTACTATAAATATCCGTCTCAAAGGGCCATGAATATCTATGGGATGGAATAAGATTTAGTTTGGAGTGAGATTTTATTTGTTTGGAATTAACTTGGGATGGAATGTTGAAACGTTTAAAATAATTTGTCATTTATTCAACATATAAAGGTTTAGAACACAGGACAGAACAATTCGAGAACTTGTCGCTGTGACTTGCCATCAATAATTAAATGTCTTGCCGGTATCGCCTTCCATCACCGATTGAATTGTGTTCATATATATATGTCACACGTAAGCCATCGCCTCCAGGCAGAACTTTCGTCTGCTACATAGCAAACATCAGCTGCCGAATGCTAGCGGCGAATGTCCGCTAAGTAACGGGACACCCAACAGGACGAAGGCTAAAGTGCAAGGGGCGTCTCTTTAATACGCGTCTCAACAACCAAAATGAAAAAGATGATTTGCCAGAGCGGTCATCTAACCCTGAAAGGTCATCAAGAAGCAGTCATCGCCGTAGATTATGATTTAAGCCGCAGTAACTGCGCTCATATTTACCTGCATGAACACACTCGGGTAATATTGTAATGACAAATCGATCGTTCCTTTCAAATTTTGGCATACTGAATAAAAATTTGTGTCTAATATCTTTATATCTAATATCTAACAACAAAATTATACAGATTTTTTGTACGAAATCTTGGGATACCCAACAAACAGAGAGCTCTTTCTTCGTAAGCGATTTGTCCTGTCTATTCATTTCAGAGTCTTTGCCTGAGTCGTTGCAAGCAGCGAAGTTAAAGAAGCGGCTGTCAGGCAGAGAGCGTCAAGAGGTTTTTCACTCTCGATTTTTGTTGTTGTTGTTGTAAACGTTGAATTTTCTCACCTGTTTTCTGCTGATGTAATATCAATAGATTGGCATGCAAATTACATTCGGCACATCTAGGCACCTCTAGAAGGCGGGAGCGGCATTGCTTTGGCAGCGGAGATGGCAGAACGCTGAGAACGTTAGATGGACTTTCAGGCTCATCCCGGACATTGAAAAATGGCTGAGCAGGAAGAGCGGGGAAACCAACTACAATTTAACCAAGTTCTTGTCTGGACATGGTGGCTACAGGTTGTACGACAACACACTAATGTGCCCACTGTGTGACGAACCGGAGGACGCTGAGCACGTTATTTTCCAATGTGCTCGGTTTCCTGTTCCAGAAGGCTATCCGCAGGAGCCAGGAAACACATTACAGTTCATGTTAGCATCTCCGGCCAACTGGGACCGGATCTGTGAACGTGTGACAGCTATCCAGCTACAGCTACGTCGTCTAGAGAAGGCTAGGCGAAATATGCAGATGTTGCAGAGAGTGCCTGAGAATACTGACGAGTAGCAACGACCCACGTACGACAACAACACAACACAATAGGTGACCTACTAAACTAGGACCGATTGGCTTTTGAGCAGCAATGCTCCACCTTCCTCCCGACGTAATATCTAATGACGATTCCGGGAGGACGATAGGACAAGGGACGGGAGTGTTTAGCGAGGTTGGTTTTCGATGCTTCACTTCCGATACAAAAAAAACAAAAAACCATCTAGGCATGAATACTTTTCTAACCACATAAATTTCATGAAAATACAGTGACCATTTGATGCTAGTATTGATCTAAAAGAGATACCACATTTTTTAGTATCTAGTTGACGATTCCGGTTGAATTTTTTAAAAAATCCTTCCATATCCTTTTCAGGACATATTTGAAATAAAATTCCTAAGAAAATCTAACGAACTAATGTAATTTATTGAAACTTGCAAATTTTTTTTAACACATTCGGCGAATGTTTCGTGTGCACATCATGACTTTTAAATGCTTCTATGATACAACAATTGTTGTTCGATGTACATGAAATTCAGCATAGATAAAGCAAATATCCCCTAGTTAAATATTCCAAAGTTAAATCGCTTACTTCAATGGAAATATATTGAAATTTTTTGAGTTAATTACAAAATTTTGAATTTGACGAATTTGGCAATATTCACATGTACTTAAGAATAAGAAAGAAATGATCTGATTTTTATATCATATATAATGTATGATAATAATATGATAATTTGAATTTTTATCTTTCATTTAAATGTAAAATGAAGTTTTTATCTAGCATAGAAATAATACAGGACTAGTTTGAAATTATGTTTCATTTTCGAAGCAATCGCAAGAAATGATTTAATTAAGGTAAAATTGTACTGAAAAAATCTTATCTCCCTAAATATACATACAATAGAAGATGTGTTTACTACCATTTTGACTACTTTTTAAGAAAATGAAAAATTTAATTAAAGAAACAACTATCACATTGGTTTGTTGCAGTATTTACAAAATTTACAAATTGAAAATACAAAATTTACTTGCTTTTCATATCTTTAACTATTCAAGTGTCATTACATTTCTATATCAAATTTCAATTGCATTGAATTTGTATTAAGTTTCGCTAAGTTTCACAATTTCAACCAGAATTTCCAATCAAAACTGGTTTATTACAAAAACAAAAACCAATTAAAATCATCAATTCTTGAAGGTTTAACATCCCTTTTAATATAAAAAAAAATATTAAATTCAAGTGAATTGCGAATCACATTTCAAGCAAAAGTCAATTGAACTCATTCAGCTGAGAGTATGTAACTTAATTGCATATGAAATTTGATTTGCATAAGTTTGGAAACACATCTACTATACAAACTCATAATATTGTAGTTCTCTTTTGTCCACCCTCTGAAAAATTCACATTTTTCACACAAACTTAAAAGGGGTTCAAACCCCTGAATGTGGATGAGTGTCTCTCTGTAATATCAACGCAATTAAGCGGGCTTCCCCTTTTTATGTAAATGAAGTAAAAGGTCAAGTTGTCTTTGTTGGTGTTTGCGCTTTTATCATTATCGTATCCAGATATGCAAATACGCATTAAGTCCTGTTAAAATGCTCACAAAATTGACAAAATAAAATGAAGCCTGCTGCTGTTGTAGCCCTCCTAAAGAACAATTATCAATAGACACACAGACACTCATACACATTCATTCATTCATAGGATAATTGGGACTTTTTCACATGCAAAAATGGCGTCATCTGCAAGTGATGAGACCCCGTCAACGACGTGTTGACTTTGGATTTGTCATGTCATCATTCTTAGTGCTCCTTTCCTTCGCTTAGTACAAACAGTCTGATCTCATTGAAGAAGGTCCTTGACATTTTTTGTACAACATTCAAAATTCCCATTACCAGTCACTCCTTTCTTTTGGCATCAGCGTTTTTAATCGCGTTTCACGTGCATCTGCTTGGAAAAAGTCCAAAATTGAAGATGGCACAATTTACTCGTCCTTCATTCTACTTAACTTAAACTCTGTTGTTTGTGACTAACGTAGCAAGTGGGAATTATTATGCAATGTCTATAAGGCGATTTGCCTTTATTACTTTAATAAATACTTTCTCTTCTTCTCTCTACTCTTTAATGTTCCCATGTTCATGTTGAGCATTTTATAATACTTTGGTTTGAGCTTTTACCCAATTTCTTGGTAGCGATTAGTCCTTTTTTTTAAGTGAGTGGGGGTCCAGCTTAGATTGATGGTACTTAACTATGAAATGACTAGAAAAAATATTGCGACTCGACTTAAAGTATAAAATTGTGTAAGGTCATTGGATTGATGTTCTGAGGCAAGATAAATAAGTAATTTAAATGTTTGGCTCAAACTTGAAAAAAAAAATCATATACGAAAACCATGAATTTGTGCAAAAACTATATCAAATTTGTTTGATTTTTTTTTAGAGATTTTTCTTGTTTTCCGAAAAAAGAAACCGAAACAAATCCATTAAATGAATTAAATGACAAAGCAAATAAATTGTTACTACGATTTATCGCAACAAATTTTTTCTTCTCTTTCTTTTTTTATAAATTTTGGTTGGATATTTTTTTTTTTTTTGTTTTTATTGCAAAAGTTTTTTGTTTACGCTTGATTATTTCGATTGTTTTTGTTATATTTTTCTATTTTTTTCATGCAGTTTAAATCAAAAATAGATTTGTGCCAAATAAACGCCCATCTAGGGATGGCGCTTCCTACTGATTCCATTGTACTGTGCCATGCAATGCCAGGCCAGGCCAGGACAGCGAACGAAAAACCAATTGAAAACTTCATCATGAGTAGAAAAATATTTTCACAATGAAATTGGCTAGCAAAATTTCAACTACACTGAGAGAAAAAAAAAGGAATTTTTAAATAATAATAAAATGAAGAAAAAACTGTTATTTGCTAAAACAAAAGAAAATAGAAATAAGTTAGTTCAAAGTGCATGTTGTTGTTGCATGATGTGTTAACATTTGAAATTTTTGTTGCTGATATACAATAGTAGTTTGATGATTTGCAACAGTGCAGTAGGATAGACTAATACAAACGCCTCTTTCTCTAATAGCATCACCGACTGTCACGAAAAACATTAGCAGCGCATAAGGACAACTGGTGAATTGATAACTTTTTAGACACACAAAAAACCGTATTATATCGTGCCATGACCAATTTGTAATCTAAATTTCATTCCTTTTACATTTTGCTAATAACAAAAACATTAAATCGATCGATCAAAGGAAAGGGTCCTGCATTGAAAAGCAGATAAAATGACATCGAGAACATGATAGAAAACAAAACAGAGAAAAGAGTATAATAAAAAATATAACAGAAGAAAATCACCAAATGGCACATGAAACGTGCACAAAATGGCGGTGTTCATTGTTCTTCTGCTGCTTTTGTCATCACCATAATGTCATATGTAAAAAACAAAAATCAAAAAAGAGAAATGGAAAGGAAGAAAAAGGTAACGATAAACTCTTAAAGTTCAACGCCATAAAATACAATAAAATCAAGCAAAGCTAAGCTAAGCTATGCCAACAACACAGAACAGGCCAAGAGGGTCGGAGGAGTCGAGTGAAAGCAGAAATCATCTCAACTGCAATAAAGTACAAAATGGCATAGTCAATGATGATGATGGTGGTGGTCGTGACGATGACGATGACACGAACGACAACGATAAGTTAAGTAAACCGGAAGTGACAGCATCTTTCTCACATTGTAATCATGCTCTTATGACCCAAAAAGTGTTTATGGAAAACAACACTAACAGCAACAACAACAAAAATGATAAGAATAAAAAACAAATACTCGCCATATTGTAAATTGCCTGATCACAAACTCACGCACACACACACACGCCTATAAGGGGCATCACACACAAGCCAAGGAAAAAACAAAGGTGAAATATTCCTTGGTCTTTGCTTTTAGAAACTTTTCCATAACAACAAAATGTGACCCAAAATCTGTTGTCAGAAGGATAAACTTGTGTTGGCCACACACCGTTATTTAAACGATTCAGAATGACGTTTATCGATATTATGGCAACCAATAATTTACACTGTAAATGTGAATGAGTAAAACTTTTTTCAGGGGCATTAGCGCTTCTTGGCTTAATGTATATACCATACTATCATATTTTGGACTAGATTCGCGCTTGTGGAAAAATGTGGAGCTAAATTGGCAAAACTTGAATGATTGCAAAACATCGTGTATAGTGTGCAATGCGTACAATGGTCAATGACGTTACACCGAAGCAAATTTTAATTGGATATTTGATCTGTTCCAACTCTCACCGACCGGCTGAACAAAGCGTTCTATTTCATTGTTTCGTGTGGTGTGTGTTGACTTAAAACAAAATTTAATGAAGTATAACAATTTTCCGAGTCAACGTCTATAACTGCCAAATACCAGATTGTTGAGCAAACATATATTATTCACTAGATAACTTACTCAAAAAATTGTGTACGCGCTCAAAATTGTTGATTCTGTGTCCAGACTTACTGTCTCGGCATACAAAAAAAAATAATCGGTCTAGTGGTCGTCGGACTCCCACACGAAGGGTTCCGTACTACCGCACAAAGTTTTAACACTATGTATGCTAATTCGTTGGACGTAAAGCTTGTACCTCTGTCTGAAGTTATATACTATATATTCTTGTTTGTTTTTGTTTTAACCTACGCGGTATAGGTTGCGCAATAAGAAACTATGCAGTTATCGGCAACGAAACTTGTTTGATTCAAACATGTTCGATTCGGTGTGTGTTGGCCGCACGCAACGACGTGTATTTGTCGACAACCAGGCATAACGCAACCCAGGCAAAAACCATATGTTCTGTTTTGATTTCGTTGGTGTGTGCGCTCTCATAAGAAACAATGTACAATTGTTGTTTCCACCAGACAAAAAGACATGTTTGATCGCTTCGGTGTAGCGCCAGCCTAATGGCATTGCACTTTTGGTAGACTTTGAGTATATGAAGTGTATGGAATGATATTTCCTATGGTTCTGCTCGGCACTCAAAAAGGGGCTCCTAGTTTTCGAAGTCGTAGAAATTCGGAGTAAATTTAATCCTAACACACTCTAACAGTGCTCGTATCCTAAACGACATTTACTCCCTTTTTGGTCTTAGCGGACTCGTGTCAGAGTTCAATGATGGTTTGCATGGTAGGGTGCCGGTCTCGCGGACCCGATAGCGCAGGTTCGAACCTTGCTCAAGTTGCATGTAGTTTTTTTTCGCAAGTATAGAATTTTATGGATTCTTCACTTTTAATAGTTCGAGAAAAAATTCGTGGACTCAACACTCCCTTTAAACGAAACAGGAAAGGGACTCCAACTAAGATTGTGACGGCCAACTCATTGTTACTCAATCTAATCTAACCTAACAAGATAAAAAACAATAAAAGTGTGTATCTGAAATCATAACAACAAAGAGAATAAAATAAAAGTTTTATATGTTACTTTGGTGCAAACGGAAATCGTTGCATATTTATTTTGCAAAATATTTATATATTTTATATCGAATTTTAAAATTGTTTGTGGAGAAACACAAAACCCAAAAAATATAGAAAAAATTTATTTTTGAATGCGAAACGAGTAAATCTAATTTATGTAAAGCCAATGCGGCATTAAAGCCTCATCATCAATCATTTTATTATGCCACATGCCACACAGTGCGCCATAGAAATTTACACACCCAACCAACCATCCAAGTCAGTCAACAACAACGCAATTCTTTACCATAAATTTCAATCAAATGTTAGACAAACACACTAAAATCCGGAAATGTTGAGCCAAATGCCAAATAGAAAATCATTTCGCCGCAAAATATGCAACTTTATCAGAACAAATCACAAAAAAATAAAGCCATTTTCTCTAAACATACAAATATTCAAACTCGCAATACTCGTACTACCGCATATACATAAGTAATATGACAGACTGTATTGTATGTATATACGTCTCGTATTTAGACTAACTATTGACTCAATATAGAGAAATCCATATACAAATACAATAAAATACATAAATAAAGTGGAGAAAATAAAGAAAATGATAAAGGAAAATATAAAAATCCCAACCAACTTTAGAAAAATATTGCTTTCGAATGAAATAAAAATTGGATTTGTTATAATGAAATAGTAAAAAACAAAAATAAAACACGTTTTGCATCAACACATTATACGATAGATAGATAGATACACACAGACAGACAGATTGAAAGACATACAGAGAGACAGATAGACAGACTATATGACAGTATCCCGTCGTTGTGTTCTGGAGCGATGTATGCATTTCCATTGGGATTTGTGACAACAATAAGAAAAATAATAATAAATTTTTCGTATATGTCGAACTAAAAATGGAAAAACTATCTATGAAAATAAAACTAAGCAAAGTGCAAATGACTATAGGATGCGAAAGCGAAGAGAGTAAATGAAAAACAATTGAAGAAAAATATTTCCACAAATAAATAAATGACAGAAAATAGCATCAGATTTATTTTCGAGGTTCGTCAGAGAATAATAGTAAAAATCAAATAGAACAAGCAATTGGAGAATGCAATTCTTTAGTTGGATATATAGTATAATAATAAAATGGTGTGAAATCCAGCACGTACAATGGAAATTTCTATAGGATATAGCACAATGAATCGAAATTATGCAAGATACAAATAAAATGAAAATATTGTATAAGATTTATGGCAAATAATCATATTGTATTTAGTTTTGATATTATGAAATACCATAAACAACAATATTTTTATTGGCCTGTGATGATTATATAACTATTTGTACTTACCCGCTAGCACTGAGGTTGAATTGTGTCTAGGATCATATGGACAAACAGCCTGGCCATTTTTCGTGTCCTCCAGTGTATAGTTATTCTCGTTAATAATATAAGTATTGCACATCGGCCGGAATGAGTTTGTGCCACAGACAAATAAACGTCCCGGCGATGGCACTACCATTATTCGTATATAATTCTGGCATGTTTCCTAAAATTGTAAATAACAAATATATAAATATTGTGTAAAGAAATAAGAATATATGCTTACATATATTATGGAGTAGTAATACAATTGTATAATCAAATTATATAATTAATTCATTAACCATTGAGCAAAGAAAGTTATCTAGATTCCATGTACCTCAAGTAAAGTACATTTTTCAGAGTATAGTTTTACATTAACTTCACAACTATGATATTAATATTAACAAATGAAGAGATATAGAATGTATAGTAATATATTATGACAGAGTCTGGCATCCCGGCCTGCTGTTTAAGTTGAAAAAAATACTGCCAGCTCCCTTCTTCCTGGTTCTCAGATCATTTCTTCATAAAAGGAACTTTAATGTCAGATGCGAAGATCAGTAATCTGACATAAAGAGTAAGCGAGCTGGTGTTCCTCAGGGAAGTGTATTGGGTACACGGTTTATACGTCTGAACTCCCGAACTTGAGTGACGAGAAACTGTCCATAGCGACATATGCAAATGACACTGCTCTGTTGGTGAGGGACAGCGACCCGGCTGTAGCCTCAGCTCTTCTGCAAGACCAGTTGGACCTCATGGAGCCGTGGCTAAAGAGTTGGGAACATCTGCGTCAATGCAGAGAAATGTTACTTTCAATCTGAACCCCTCGACATGCCCTACCGTTTTCATCAATGGTGGTTTCATTCAAAACAGTACCACTGTGAAGTACCTGGGACTTACACTTGACAGGCGCCTCACCAGGAAACCTCACATTACGACAAAAGAAAACAGTTAGACCTAAAATTTTGCAGAATGAGTTGGCTGCTCACCACTAATTCGAAGCTTAACCTGCGAAATAAGCTGTTACTGTACAAGGCCATACTGAAACCGGTATGGACTTACGGTATACAGCTTTGGGGAACTGCATTTAACTCAAACCTGGAAATACTGCTGAGGTTTCAGTCCAAGCTACTACCAAGCTAGCAGTGGTTTGTCCGGAACTCGGTTATCCACCGAGACCTGCAGTCACCAAAGACAAAGGAGGAAATCGTTAAGTACAGCAACATACACCTCATAAGGTTGCAGGCCCATGAAAATCACCTGGCAATGATATTGTTGGACAGCAGCACCCAAACGCCACGCCTGAATAGGCACCACCCACTAGATCTCCCATCCCGCATCCTGGATGAGTAATTAACTCATCCAAACCTACGCAAAGCAAATAAAATTTCGATAAACTTTGCTAGTTGTCGTCTTGACGACAGTTGTGCAATTAAAAAAAGAAAAAATGTTATGACTAAGGAAAGTGGGAAAACAAAAACCAATTAAGACTTACAACTAGAAGCCATTACCAAAACCCAGAACCTATAACAAACTCAGAACTGGGGGTGGAACTTGTTGAGACTAGCGTAAGGGTTAGTCTGTCAATCAATCAATTATATCACATTGAATATTATATGTATAAGTTCATTGCGATTATTGTATTTTGTGATTGAAAGGTTGATTTTTGCCTATATGGGCTGTTTTATGAAGTAGATCAGTTGAAAAAGAAAAGAGTAAATTAAGAATTAATTGATGAAGTTTATTTTGTAGAATTTCCAGACGCTTTGTGTGAATGTGAGCACAGTCCTCCCAAACTTGAGATTCACATACATAATAAGATAGGGGCATATATTAATTTGAAGAAGGGGTGCATACCAGAATTGAATAATTCAAATTAAAGTTTCTATCGTGGAAATCAATCAATGCTTCCTAAAATAAGATAATAAATAAAATAGTTTACCAGGGGTGCCAAAGAAAACGCTAGTGTTTTCGTCGTATGGAGTTTTGCATTCCACTCGGCCACTCGATGATTTTATCGAATAACCCAACTGCTTCAACTGAATGTTAATAGGGCTTTCAGCATATAAAAACACAAAAGGAGTAATCAAACACTCCCAAAAGAGTTTTCTTTGGAACCTAAAATCGGAAATCTGGTGGAATAGAGGAGGAAGAGTTTTCTGTGTCACCCCTGCATATGTTGTTTCTTAAAACTAAAAGTAATCCCTTAAGTTGACTTAATATATCTGTCCAAACTATTAAATGAAGGATTTCATCACTAATGAACTAAAAATCTTAAAACATCATTTGAATATTGTTCGATGTCAGAGGTAGGAATTTATCATTTAACTCATTTTAAGTAAAACGAAAACAGAAAGAGGCAATGGAAAACAAAAGCAAGAAAGTAAAGGCCATAGGAAAATTAATGAAATGGCAAAAATTCCAAAACAGTAATGTCCGAAATACATAAAATGAGCGATAGATGGTAGATGGAGATAGTTAAGAGGAAGAGGCAAAGTAGAAGTCTGAGTTGGAAAGTGTTTATGAATGATGCACAAGTGTGATAAATGAATGACGATGGAACAGTACACACAGATACACAGATACAGCATATAAAATATAGTATAGAAAAGAACACAGACTGGCAAAGCAAGAAAAAACTTGTGGTTTGTCTGGAATACTACAGTATAGAGAAACAGCCAAAAACCAAAACCAACTGTTTCCTATTATTCAGTTCATTCATTTTTAAACTAGGGAATTGAGCGTGTTAACCACCTGAGAGAGAGTGGGTGTGTGTGTGTTTGTGCATAAATTACGCAAAATAGCAGCAATAAGTGACCATAAAAAGAACAAGTTCTAGAGAACGAAATAAACTATGTATTTCAGAATGAATGAATGCATTGTTTTTATGAGTATCTGGTTCTTTGATGAAGGCTAACTGAGGCCCAAGTGGGCAATAATATATGGTACTGTGCTCATTCAGTAATACAATGGAAAATTCAGTAGTCAAAATGACAACTTCAACAATAAGTGACATAGCACATAACAACATTTAAGCAAAAGAGACATTAATTTTCTGCCAGATTGTCCGTCAGTCAGTCAGTCAAGCTCACACACACTCACTTACTTAGTTATGCAACCATTGACTTTTTTACGAACCAAAACAAATAAGCAAACCAGAAACCGAATTCGAATCCATTCATCCATTCAACCATCCTTTCCATTCATTCATTTATGTATAAATTTAACGTACAACAATAACAACCCATTATGTGTTCGAGATATTACATAAGTGTATGTATATTGTATAATGAAAAAGATATTTTGGTATTCAGCAGCTTTTCGAGTGACTTAACAAATGTTTTAATATAATATAAATGAATGTTCCAGTCGAATCGTGTTAAGTTGAGTTGAGTAGAGTCCGAGGTATATGGTAAAATCGATGACAAGAACATATTCATTGTCCCAAAAGAGAAAAAGCCATGTATGGCACCGCATATCTTTGATAGATAGTAGTTGCATCCATGGATGGATGGATGATGAAGAAATGACTTTCAAATGTTCTTATTTTGTTAATTCTACCCATTAATTCTATAAAACATTGAAAAATAATCTTGTACAATGATGGACAGCATGAATATTGAATGATAAAGAAGTATTTTTCGTTATTTCAATGTGATTTTTCTATTTTAATATTTTATAAGACTCATGAATGAAAATGGTGAGAGAGATTACACAGTAACTAAGTATGTCCTTGTTGAGAGTGTGTGTAGGCCTTAATGGAATAACGAAAGTGACAATAGTGAGAGAGCTTTATACTACTTCTATGATAAATGAAGGTAAAAAAAAAAATAAAAAAAATAGTAAACAGAGACCATCATTCAAAACAAAAAGAAATACTAAAACAACAGAACTCAATTTAACAAAGTAAAATGCCGTGAATGAGGCAGTCACAAATGAACCAACAACAAATAAAGAACCAAACGAACGAGAGAACGATGAGTAAGCGAATGACCGTCTGACAAATATATGGCATGGCAAGGACGAAAAGGACAAAGTGGACAAAATGGACGAAAAACAACAAATAAATGAACAGAACAGAACAAACGAATGAATGAGAATGAAAAATAAAAATGCATGAAATATGCAAAAGTTTTATATTTTTCAACTTGGTTTTTTGTTTTTTTTTTTTTTTGTGCTCCCGGTTAGACTTTCATTCAATTTATTTACTTGGGACCACTTTAAACAAATACACACAGGGAGTGAGCGAACGTTAAGGTGAGGTCTATACACCAAAAAACAGATAATAAAAACATAAAAAAAAAAATGTATTCTGTGCTACACAAACTCATCATCAAACAAAAGAAAAATGCTTTGCAACAAAATTTTACAATTTTACATGGACTCCAATTTTCTCTCTGTCACTGCCACCAACACTGTGTATGTGTGTGTGTGTGTTTGCTTATCATTAATGAAATTGTTGCCTATCTTGCGGCACTCAGTTGTCATTTTGCTGTTAAAGTTAACAGAAAAGTCAAGGTAACATACAGACACACACACACAAAATATGGTAGTATTGACTCACAGAGAGAGAGAGAAGAGGAGATTATAAAAAAAAAACATCCCGTAAATGAAAGAAAATAGAATCCTATTTCTACTACTCAAAAACAACTGAAAGAGTAGAATAGAATAGAAAAGTGAAGTGTTGGCAAATTGAATTCTGACGCATGTCAAAAATTTGTGTTTTTATTTGTACCAAAATTGTTGTTATTTTTCAGTATTTCAGACTATTACTAGTCTAAAAGCATTTTCAACTTTGACAGGATACTTGGATTTGTTATGCCCAAATGTTGGTATTTTTGTGTGTAACCAAAAGATGAAGGAAAATGTCATAATCCCATTATTTATTTTATTATGAAAGAAAGGGGAATTTCCATGATGGACATGCCAACTTCTTTAGATAAAAGTGTTGGAAAATTTATATACTTGCAATACAATAGAATTTATACTTATTCAGATAAAAATTTCACATTTTAATTGCTTCTATTTAGTTATACTAGAAGGTACTAAGTATTTTAGATTCTATCTTATTCAAATGCAGTTGAAAAAACTTATGAACTTGTTACTTTTGTGCTGTCGGATGTTATTAAAACTTATGCAGTTTTTCACAAACACTTTTAAAGGTTAAAGTTGTTAAGTGCTAAAAATATTGTATATCAAACTAAAGACATGCAATTAACTCTATAAAGTTCATATTTTGAAATTCTAATTAGATGCGTCCCAAAAATAGTATTAACCTTTTAAGAAAGCAAACACACACAGCACTAACAACATCATCATTATCAACATCATTTGGAAGAATGAAGTTTTTCAACACTTTGTGACACGCCAGTCGAGTGAGTCAAACAAGTGAAAATATCATGTACACGAGAGGTGAGTAAGTGCTGTGCCTGAAAAAGCGTCTTTATTATTAGAAATTTTTAGAAAAGTTTTTACTTAAGTTTGAGTTGAGTTGAGTTTCGCTGAATTTGCAATTAGTTTCAGGAAAGGAATAAAAACACGATCCATAGTCACGCAACTCATTTGCAGAGCACAGCGAAAACATAACTTTTAAATAACTTCTAATAATATATACATATATACGTAAAGTGACTAATTCACACAATGCAGATGTTTGGCCTTTACACTAGAGTTAAATTAATTGAAGGATTATTTAAAAATATCCATTTTAATGATTTTAATAATCTGCATGTCAACAAAGAAACAAATAAGATTAGCCTTTAGCCTTAGGTTGAAACTATGGATTTCTAATCACTGTCTAATATTTGTAATTTCAAGACAATTGGGGAAATACATGACAAACAAACCGGTGTACAGTGGTCGGTCCTGTATACTTCCAGTAAGAATATCAAGCTGAAACTTTGGTAACGTCTTTGTATAAATGCGAGAACTATTGAATGAAAAAATGGTAAGATTCGACTCTTCCACACCCACCCACTTTCAATAAGAAAAATATCAATATATATATAAATTCGTGAACCTTTTAGTGTCTACGTACGCTAATCTCAGAATCGGATTAACCTATTTAAATGCGGTTTTTTGTAACATTTAACGTTTATTTTATCGAAATCGACCGACAAAATCAAAAGATATTCATATTTTTAATTCTGTTGCCTACTATTTGGCTGATTTTCGAATGTTTTCCTCTTTTACAGCACAGCAACATTAAACAGCTGATGATTATGAAAAAGTTAACAAAATACACGCAATTACAAATATATTTCGTATACCCCACGTGGGCACAGCTAGTTGGGAATAAAATTGAAACGCACTTTGCTCTTCAATTGAACGGCCGACACAATCGACCGCATTCTAGAAAAAACAATGATATGTTTAAATGATAGTATAATAACTTCTCTGTAAACAATTTTCTTTGCTAAAACTCTACTATCACGTGATGTCTCAGAAATAGAAAATCGCAATCCACTAATGCCTTTCCTGTATTAATAATACAATAACGAAAAAAGTCAACGAAAAAAGAACAACAACGATCACATGACTTCACATAACCGATGAGCGTACAGCAATACAACATAAGAGAGTGGCAAACATATTTCTCTATTCTCCCATTCTGCTGCGCTCACCGGTTATCTTTAACACCTTTTTATACCTAAACCTATTTTGATATTTATTGAACACATCTAGCGAAGAATACCTTTCAATTGGTATACATCTTTAAAAAATAGATTAAGTGGTTTAAACAGAAAAAGGTGAACAAACCAAATGTATGCCGTTTAATTATATAGAGATTGAAAGAAAAAAAATTTAAAAATTGGTGGTGCTGCACACGCCCACCTCCTTGTAAGGAAATTGTACAACATTTTTTGTTTTATTGCCATGAGACATGCAGAAAATATTCATAAAATCGTATGCATGAGTATAGGAATAACAACCTTTATTTATATTGACTTTCGAGGACATCTTTTTGCAAACATTTGCACAAGTCTGGACTCAACAATTGATGCTATTTTTAGAAAGTACCATTCGAATCAAAACAAAACAAATTTACGTTTCAGAACTTTCACTCCAAAATTTTTAATTTAATTATTTATTTTTGGCCTTGGCAACGACCAGTGTGCGTTACCTTAATTTGCTATGAGTATTAAGTAGCGCAACAAAAGTATGATACCAATTCGACCATTCAGTGAGTTTTCAATAAAAATTACATGGGACTGGTCATTGTGGATTTATTGAGGAATAAATGCCATACATCCAACTGAGCTTTGTTCACGGACGGGGCGGTGCCGCCCTACCTTGGTACCAATATTTCAAAATTTATATTTACTATTCATTTATTCATTTATTTATATAAGTTATGCCTGATGTTGTTAGACAATTTCCAGGAGCACTAATAAGTGATGTATTGTCCATTTTGTTTAATGACCTTCTGACATCTCTCGTGCAACTTCATAGAACTTTAAACACCTTCTTTTTGCGGATATTGTATGCTTTCTGATATTATTTATTTGCCGAATAAATCAATGAATTTATACAATTATTAAAGGTTTAATAAAACTACTACAACTTTAGAATTGTATGAAAATCATTCAACGTTTTTCTGCTCAAAAGTAGACTAGTATGTTTTTTGAACATATGATAATAATCAATGAATAGCGACCGAAACAAAGTGACAAACACAGCAGGTGCACATGGAAACCAGGAACACAAAGGATTGTTTCAGCCATGTTACCAATGCAAAGACCTATAAACAAACACGCACGCATACAAAGGATTACTAAGAATTGAGTTATTAAAATGGCATGTGTGATATACATTACACACTCAGCACATTGACGGCGACGCGCACTATGGTTTCTGATATATTGCGAATCATTGGGACGATCAAAAGGATGTTTTCGTTAGCATAATCACCTGCTGTGGCATTGTGTGTTGGTATTGTTTGTTTTAAATTTTTAATTGATTTATTATTTTAGTCATATTGTTTTATTACAGACACACACACTAGCGAATATAAAAAAAAATTGATTTTAAAAGAGCATGAAAGGCTGCCAACAACAAACTCTGTGAGCATGACGACGCCTCAAACAGCAAAAAAAGCGCAGCATTCTCTTTTGCGCTTTTATTTTTTTTATGTTTTTCTTGCCACACTCATAATTGCCTGGTCATGAATAAAATATGCAACTACAACATGAAAAAAAAAACAACACAAATAATGTTATATAACAATACAGAATTTTTGTTTCCGATGTTGTTTCTGTTGTTGTTGCTGCAGTTGATATTGCCGCCATAGCATACAAAAAGAAGGACACAAGTGAAAAATATTGTAAATATAAAAATAAATTCATCCACAATTTTACAATTTAATTAATAAAACAAAGTTAAAATATTTGATTAAATTGTGTAAAGCCAAATATTTTGCATGGCCTCTTCTCCTCTGTTGCGTCTTTTTGCATATTCTGGATTAATAAAAAAACCAAATGGAATGTGAAAATTGTTAAAAATGCGTTGGCCTATTTAATTTTCTGTTTTTTTTTTATGTAATTTATTTTATTGAAAAAAAAAAAAAGAAAAGGAAACCAGATAGACAGAGTATCCACTGATGTTGACATGCATACATTTCTACGTATGTTTGTAAAATCGGTTTAAGTTTTGGTTAGGTTATGTTAATCTGGTGGACTTTAATAACACTGCATAGGTTAAATAAATTTTTTTCGAGAATTGAAGGTGAATTTTCGGAGTTAAGACGCATCAAGGTGTAAATATCAAAGGATATGCTGTAAGGTTTGTATTCTCTATGGCTTTTAGCACCCTCTGTTTTCTATGATCTTCTCACGCTCTTGTTTAAGTCATTCAGCGGTGCAATGGAAATCTCTTTCGCCTCAATTTCAACATAAGTACAAATCACCGCCTTCAGCAGATTTGAAATCTTCCGTTTTTTTAAATTCTCCCTTATCTAAGGTTATTAAATATAAAAGAGTACCAATAATTATTGGATTATAATTGTAGCTTATAGTTTTCCACGGTAGCTTACATTTAAAGAATTCAAGATTTCAGTTGTTTTTAGTATAAATTTGGTTTTTACAAAACTGTTTTTAAAATTTCCACAAAAAAAAAACCAAGCAGCGAAACAACAAGTAATGCTGGGTATGCCATATTGCTCGCATTTAATTTTTGTCATTTACGAAGATTCGAATCTGTCTTCAACTTCTTGTAGAATGTGATAAGCAAAAAGTTTTCATAATCGCATTGATGAAAGGTGGCATGTCTGAATTTTGTTTTGTTCATTCGAACATCTAAGTTCGGAAAATGAAATCTCCTGTTGTACTATGGTATTTTTTGAGATTTCGAAAGAAAATCAGTTTGCGAAACCGTCGGTGAATTCCATAGCATGGTTGACTGTATAAATGTCGGAGAGATTTGTATATTTTATTGGCTTATTGAGCAACTCACATTAAAATTTAAGCAACTATACTCACTTCTTAACAGTAGATCTAAGCTGACAACCAATGGGAAATTAGTGCTATACAACAGTGTAATAATCGTACGGCATTCAATTATGGGGTACAGCCATGAAAACTAACTTAAATATTATTCAGCGTCAACAATCTAAAATGCTTCGAACAATAGTTAATTCGGACTGGTATATAACTAACTACGAAATTCACAAAGACCTCGGCGTAACTATGATTCAGGAAGAAATCAATAATGCTAGCAGGAGGTACCACAAAACATTAGAGCGACATACCATTGTCGAAATAACCGACCTTCCATCTCACGAATTGTTTAGACGTAGTAGACACTTAAAACGAAGCACACCAGTCGATCTAACCTAACTCAGGTTACGGGTGGCGCTGAGAGGCATATTGCGGTTGTTGGCCTGCTGCAAATAATTCTTAGAAATAAGGCCTAAGTCATCCAGTCATCCAGACCATTATTACCATTATTTTAACTGACCGAAAATGTTCGATATACTGTACTGTCTTCTCCCCTCTTATCGTTTAAAAATGTACTTAGAGTTTACTTTTATATTTAAGATATAAGATATAGGAAAACAAATGTACATAACCAATCAGGAAGTAGAAAAAAAAAAAGTTGAGGTAATAGGTGCACGACTCTTTAACCAATCTTATGTACCATGTCGTTTTTTTAATGACTTTGAAGCTTTGTATCCTAAATTATAATATGTTGTGTTAAATATTATTTGAAGGCTCATGCATTGTGAGACTTGTTAGCTTAGAAACGGAAGGACGAAATGTCATTCAAAGAAATTTAATTCTTTTCCTTTATATACACAAATAGTAAAGTCTTTAATGACATGGGGCTGTTAAAATGTATATTATGTTTTGTTATTAAAAATTTTAATTTATTTCAATATCTGAATTATATAAAAAATCAAATTTGATTGAAAATCTGATTCGTAAAGGGGAAAACATTCATTAAACTTTGCTGTAAAAGTGTTGGATTTGAAGGCAAATATTGCATGCTTTCAAAAGAATCGATTAATCTGTGCTGTCCAAAAAGGAAATGACCCTGATCTAAGTAATTTCAAATAATCAATTTCAGGTGAAAAAATAATTCTTAGAATTCATTCATTTTCATCATCATCATCATCAACATGAACAATTCTATTTGATTATATAACGTATTACAATGTTTTAATTTTGCAATTCATAAGTACATATGTTTTTATAACTTGTATTTCACTTGAAACTCAACTGAAATTATATTTTTAGTTTATAGAATTCATTAAATAATTATGTATTTATATTTATGGTGCATCGATTCTGCATTTGTGTTATTTTGTATTTGTTTATAATTTTATTTAATTTATATTTATATTTTTTGACATTCCATTTTATTGCATTGTATTGCATTGCATTGCATAGTATTTTCAATTTGAATTCATATTGATTTTGGTAGATCTCCACTTAATGAACCAGAAATTATATGTAATAATTTAAAATTCTAAATAAAATCTAAATTTTGAAAATTCAATTAGTTTTAGGTGTTGTCTTTTTTATACTCTTCACAGGGCTTGTGTTTACAGTGTGTCATCACTTTAGCATGATGTTTGCAATGCACTTAAAAGTGTCTTGGACTTATTATAATCAGGGTTGCAGGGTTCTGAACCGAACCGTCGCGGTTCTTGCACCGGTATATGGTTCGAACCAGTGAACCAAGCCACACCGAATATTGAAGCCTGATTATAATGCTAGAAAATAAGCTCTCAGTTTCTGAAGTAAGTAACTATACTATTATTATCCTATGGTGTGCACTATTGTCCAACCATTGGTAGGCATAGCCACTCAATCAAACTCTGTTTTTCCACATTTTTATATACAGAATCTTTAAAGCAAAAGTTGATGAATTTATCTAAGTTCATTGCCTTCAAAAAATTATATCGATCGAATAAGAATAGAGTGTATATTAATAACAATATGAATAACAGTATCAAACATCATATAAGTAATAACAACCATTTGTAATGTACAAATAAAGTATATTGTAATGTAGTATAAGCTTTAGGGAAACCAAAGTATTCTCATTTTGTTTGTTTAATTATAATATTTTGTGGTTATTATTTTTGAAAATTATTTTAATTTTACAAAAAACATAAAAATCAATTTAAATATTTGATCATCTTTATTCTAATATGATAAACATTAGAACAAAAAACTAAACAATAATAAATTGTGAATAATTTAAGTGTTGCTAAAAGCATTTAAATTCATTCACTTTGTTATGTTAACATATTTGATGATTATATGGTAAGTATTTGAATAAATCACTTGTTAAAATGTTTTAACTTGTTAAAACTATTACATATGATAGAAGAAACAATGAAAAACAAATATAAATTTTAATAACAAAATAAATGTCGAAACATTTTTACCTATACTCGAATTCTATTTATTTTGTTTATTTCATTTTGTTTTACATTTTAAAATAAGTAAAAGTTAATATTCACAACTACAATTACAGTTAGTACAACTTCTGTAAGTAAGAATATATCGAAATCTGTGTCTGAAGGATAATAAAAGGAACTGATTTGAATGTGGTTGAAAAAGAAAGTTGGTGTTTAATCAAAAAAGGAATGACAAGAATATGGGCAATTCATTTCTTATATTTGAAGAGCTTCAAATTGTGGCACAAGAACTAGAAGCGATTCTAAACTCACGACCTCTGATTCCATTATCAGAGGACCACAATGATGGTCAAGCTTTGACACCAGCACATTTGATAATTGGTTCATCACTGATGGCAATACCCGAGCCATTAGTGACAGATTTGAAGATATCGCAATTGACGCGATGGCAGCACATCACTTACATAAAACAAAGGTTTTGGGAACTATGGAATGAACACAATTTGCAAGTTCGCCCCAAGTGGCTTAAACCAGAAGCAAATATTCAGATTGGTCAAATGGTTATCATTCATGAAGACAACACACCTCCCAGCATTGGTATCTAACATAAGTCCGAACATACTACACCTGTTGAAAAGAATCAGCTTTCAAAATCATTGAGTTGGAAGTGGAGTAATCTTCTGAAGCGGCCTTCGCATTTGACCCTTCTTTGTATCATTCTTGAATAAAAATATGTTACAGATATGTAGAAACGTAAATACCTAGCCACTGCAGTTAATGCCATGTCTGTTTTGATTTCTATGCTGAGCTAAATTAGCCCCTTTACTTATCACCTGGTGGCTAGTAAATTCAATAGTACACAGAGCCGAGCCAGTTGTGCGTGTTTCCATAGATGACACGACGGTAATGCAGGCGGTGGCAATTGACCCTTTCCAATGACATCGCAATGTTAAATTTACCAGTTGAATACATAAAAAAGGAGGTTGTTGAAACTAGTACTGGTTCCAAAGGGATTAGCCACGAACAACTTTTAGACCAGTGATTCATACTGCAGGGTTACTGTTGCCTCTCAACTAGAAACTAATAGAATATGACAATATCTATCTTCATATGTATATAAAAATCATTTTCTTTGTGTTACTCTGCTAAAAACTTGAGAATGGCTCGACCGATTTGTATATTTATTTTTATTTTTTGCCTTAATACTGGGAAGTTTTTGGATAAATTCGGAAAAATCTAAAGTGAACAATCGAAATTAGCAAAGTGTGTTGGCACATGGTTGTTAAGAGGAGAAAGTTTTTGTCAAGTATGCTTCTGCTTTGTGTATTGCGGAAGTGAGTTTATAAATGAAGAAATTTTAAAAGATCTTTGTGACAATCAAAACATGTTTGGTGGAGCCATGATTCTGTTGTCAAGTGATTTTCGCCAGACTCATCTAGTTATTCCACAACCAACTGTAACTGACGAATTAAACGCGTGCTTAAAATCATCAAATTTGTAGCAACATATGAAGACACTCTCATTGACGACTAAGATCTAAATGATATTAGGGATCATTTCTTTATTATTATAATTTCAACCGGTTTATTTTTAATTGCACAAATTTATTTATTTTTTGTTTTACAATCTTTCTTATTAATTTAAAATTTATTTAAAATAATTTATAGCCAAAAAGTTGTATTTAGGATAATATAAAGCAAATTTGCTATTATATTCTAAATTTAAACTTTGATTATGGCTTAACAGACACAGCGGCTTAAAGAGTAAAATTTTGTTACTAAACTCCAAAAATAGTATTAGTTTCAATAATTTAATGACATTTTTAGTTTTACCGACTTTTTTGTAGTTAAAATTTTGTATTTATTTATGATTGTTCACAGAAAAAAAGTTCATAAGAAAGCACTTAATAGAAAGAGTATGTCTTGAGACCCAAATTACTCAACAACCTTTCTCAAATACAAACAAATGACGATACCATGAAGATGAAAGTGTTGAAAACGACCTAAATTTAAATGCCACAAAAGAGAATAAAGGAAATACATACAACTTTGAGCACTTTGCATAAATGTTGCCAATTAAAATATTTAATGATAAAATGCACTTAAACACATAAGCAAATTTCTATATATGTATGTATATATTTCAATGAATCTCATGAGTGAAAACGAGAAAGATAAAGACAAACAGAGAAAGATATATTATGTAGAATGAATTTTAGAAAGTTGCAACTCAATAAATATTAAACAACATGAGGCAGAAACAACTAATTGCAACAACAATGACAACGACTTATTTTATTTATAAATACAATACAACAATATATTTTCAAAAACATGTTTGTTTGCCTATACTCGTACACGTACATATTGTAGATACAGTTGTAGTTTACCTTTAGTGCCTGCCTAGTGTTAGTACTCGTAAAATAACAAATTCTATTCCATGGTTAAAACGGAAATGAAAATGCTACCACAAACAACAAAGGAAGTAAATGAGAATCAGAGGGAAAATGCCATTTTATGCAACTAAATATTGCATATTGTTTCAATTATGAATATTTGTGTTTTGTTATTGTCATTTTTATTGCTTTTGCTTAGAATGGATTTGATAGTGTTGCCTAACGTTTTTAGTCGGCTATGATACTAAATTTAATTTACAATCAAACACAGAGTCCCATAAATAGTGCACAGATACACCAAACTCATTTGATAAGGTTCAGAAGCAAGTATTAGTTTATTTTTTTTTATAAATAATAAGTAGAATAAGAGAAAGTTCATGATTAAAGAGTGTGTCTAATGTAAATTTGTAGCTAAAATGAGTATTTGAAATTGGATTGATTGTTTAGATAAATGAATATGTGAAATTAATGAAATAAAGATAAATTAAGTCATTTTAATTAGAGGAAGGTATGACAAATCAATATGACATGGTACGACATATAATTCTGACAAGAATAAGGATTTTTAATTAAATTTTTGTTTTGTATATAAGTTCAATTCTAATGGTCAGATGACGACTGCTGCGGTTAATAGGTTAATAGAACGATTTCAATTTCTGTAATATTGTAGATTGTAGCAATTGCGATGGTCCATACTATGCTGTTCACCAATAAACCTATTCTTTGTGGGGGCTCCGATGCATTACAAAGTGAAATGATAATAATAAAAGCTTTCTGAAAGGATATCCTTTATTAACGTTATATCGACTAGTCGTAAGAGATAAAAACGCATGCGGCATGCATATATTGTTCTATTTGTCAATTATTTTTTCGTATATAGTTAGTACGTATTTAATTTAATTGTTTAACAAGGAATATTTTCTTATTGTTCTTCGTTAGTTGTGTGCTCATGTTCTTGTTATCTTTATTTGGTTATATTGGTGTCATTGTTCTTGCTGTTGATGCTGTTGTTATCATGCTAAAATATTTAAACATTTTGTTTGCCAACTAATTTTCCATAATTTGCACTTGTGTATCTGTATATCTAACTACAAAATTTATAATTGTGTATATATATGTGTGTGTGAGTGTATCTGAGTGTATTTATATGCCTAAATACGCTTGTGGTAGACCAGGCCAAGTGTACGTTTGTTTCGTTGAGTGTTTGTGGTTAGATACTAAAACTAAAACCAACAAAACCAGAGTCAAACTGTAGTGCTATGCATATGTTTCCTCTGTTTCTGTCTCTGCTTCTGTATTGTAAGTACTTATATCTATGAGTTTGTGTTGTCCTGTTTATTTGTTATTTTGCATTATCATTGCAGTAGTTTTTATTATGTGTGTGTGTATTTGTGTGTATCTGACATACACAAACAATTACAACACAAGCAAACAACAATCATAAATTGATATAGTTTTATCTCATTTTCCATGGAATTGTATCTCACTCTATTTAACTCATTGTGGTAACTGAGTTCTATTCCCAATTGGTAAGGATTATTTTACTTTGGTCAACATTGCATTCTCATCTCATTTCTTCTATTTCATATCATTTATGTATAATGTTAAATATTTAATATTTTTACATTGTTTTACTAGGAAATGAATGACAGTTATACACGTTTTGTTGTATCATAGTTATTCCATGATCCATGATATTGTTTATTCCAATTTTATCTTTGTTTAACTTCAATTTTATTGAAGATCAAATACTCTTTACTCATGACAACAATTGGGAATTGTTTGTCTTTTTAAACATTCAACAATAATTTATAATTTCCATAAGGAAAACAATATTTAGTTAATAGCTTTAAACTGTACGTCTTAGCTGAATAATTTTTCTCATTACATAAGTTATTATAATTATATGATCTACTTCATTAAAATCTGAAACTTCATTTGTTTCTAAGTACTGATTACATAGACATCGAAGTTTGGCCCAAATTAAACCCGTACAGTAGCATAGTTAATGATTTGCTGTCTCCTCTTCTTCATAACAAAATCTACATTGGTCGTTTCGACTTATACTCGCATTATGTAAACGTTTCACAAATCTGTAAGGTCCTGTTAAGAAGCCTGAGACTACACGAATAACTTTCCTTTCTTGTGTTCTTTTAAGCATGAATGTTTTCTTTACTGTAATATTTTTTGTGTCCAATCAATATTGATTGGATATACTATCAAGCCATTGTTTGAATTTTGTTTTAGTGGAACTCCAAGCAAGGCTGCCCGGAGAATGGTTCCGGTCCAATGAGGACGGAAGAGAGTTCATCTGCCTCTTCGTTCTCAAGATACCCACTGTGTCCAGGTATTCAAATAAGATTAACATAGCATTAGCATTAACATTAAGTAGTCCCAAATCCAAACATCGTAGGTGTTGAGTGCTTGTGTTTAAATATTTGGATATTGACAGTAACAGAGCTGAAATTATGAACGAAGTTTTCTTTTTACCATACGCTGCACATTTTTCGGAATCAGCCGAATCGGACAACTTGGTGGGGTAGCTCCCATACAAACCCAAATTCAAATTAAAGTTTTTATTAGAAATTTGGAGACTATGAGTGCCTGATCCATATTCACCAACCATGTAAATTTCAAGATCATAGGATAACTAGATCGTATAGTAGTTAACGGTATGTGTGCTCAATACAAAACTGACTCTATCCTTAACGTAATATAATATTTCTGCACGCTCATTCACTGGAGCGTGAAGAGTATTACATATGTGGCATATCCTTTCTTTCTGGCTTATTTCTTCTCTTTGACATACATGGATTTCGTCCTGAAAAATCTGATTTTTCTTGGCCCATACTGCTGAATAAGAGCTTTCCGGTTTTTTCCCTATAGACTCCTGTTCCAACACCAGTGTCCGTTTTAGAGCCCTTTGTGTACCACACAAGAGAGTCACAGAGAGAGAGATCACTTATGATGAAGTTGGTTTTGCTTAGGTTAATCTCATGCCTGAGCAGAGAGTATATAGAGTAAGCTTTGTCATCAAAAAATCGAATCTTATAGAATTTCTTAATAATTTTCCTATGTATTTGAAGAGTTTTAGGTATACATCTAAGCCTTTTCGTGTTTGAGTTCGCTAATCTCAGAATCGGCTTAACCTATTTGAATGCGGTTTTGACTAGTGTATTGTAGCAAGCTGCAAACAACTGCTGCTGCTAAATAACAGTCATCCAGTTAGCGCCGAAATAAAGGAGCGAAAATGGAGTTGGATAGGCCACACATTACGTAGAGCAGATGACAACATAGCAAAGATAGCCTTCAAATGGAATCCGCAGGGCAACCGAAGAAGAGGTCGTCCTCGTCAAACATGGATAAGCACCGTCCACAATGAGAGCAGAGCCATAGCTACTTGGAAAGAACTAAGATACTTAGCAACTGATAGAAACCGTTGGAGAGCTTTTGTTTCCACCCTATGCTCCGATATGTATTCGTACATTATATCAAGAAATTAAAAAAAAAAAAAAAATTGCAGCAAGCTTCGTGTAACATTTAGCGTTTACTATTAAAATCCCACTCAATCAAAATATATTCATATTTTTAGTTCTGTTGCCTACTTTTTGGCTGATTATCGAATGTTTTCCTATTTAACTGCGGGGCAACATTAATAATCTGATAATTAGGGAAAAAGATAACAAAATACACGCTATTACAAACATATATCGAATAACACGCGTACGAAGTCGGGGGCACAGTTAGTAACAAATATAAATGTATGCAAGCAACCTAATCATGTCACTGTGAAGGATATTCAGAACATCATAAAACAAAATGTTTAGAATTTTTCCTTAAGCGATTTTATTTCATTTTATTGATTAAAAAAAAAAAATAAAAATTAATTGGAATTAGAAAGAACCTAAGATAAAGAATCGGAATTGAATAAATGTTTTTTGAAATGACAATTAGCAAAAGACATAATACATAAGTATGTGCATCATATCTTGTCGTATTACTTATGCCTTAGGTTTTGGTTGGTAGCCGGAACATAAAACCATCATTAAGATAGTATTACTATTTTACATACTTGTATTACCTTAAAAAAAAGATCGGAGATTACTATAACTTCAATAGATTTACCTTTTTGTATGAATAGCATATTTTATTCTATGATTTATTTAGTATTTGGTTTTTCAAATTTTCCGACAAATCCAAGTAAATTTTCTCTCTTTCTCTCTACCTCTCTTTCAATTTCAAATGTTTTATTTTTCTTTTGCTGCAGTTTTATCTTACTAACTCGATTGAGGTCTGAAATGGCAGCAAAAAGAACAAAAAGTGGAAAAAGAAGACGAAGTATGGCAGGAGAACGAAATTCCAATAATTTTAACTCATTGCTACCGCAAAATTGACCAACTTTGGTTGTGGCCTAGCGTAGAAATTGATTTATGCGAGTTTTTGCCGCACACTTTTTTATCTTTAAACAATCTAAGAGAACTCGAACAGTTCTTGTTTTCCCTTCCTTTTTTTGTTTTGTTGCTCTTTGGCTTTTGTAGAAATAATTTCCTTTCTTGGGATGCCTGCCACTGATAAAAAGAAAATAATAAACTAGAAAATGTTTGGTCTCAACCTGTAGGCGGCAGGGCAGAGAAGTTTGGTCTGCAATTTGTTGCTTTAACTTTTTAGTTAAATAAGATTTTTTTTTGTGAAATGTCGATTGTCCTTACTCTCTCATCATTCGCTCTCTGGTCGTGTCTAGTTTGAACTCATTTTCTTTGTTTATCAAAACTTATTTTCTCATTTCAATGTTTTGTGATTTTAATTTACTTTGGCTTGCGCTGCACTTCCGTTTCCGGTCAATTCAGCAAGGTGCAACTACACAATGGTAATAGAAAGGTGGAGCAAGTAAATGAAAAAAAAGCATGGTACAAAAGTACAAATGAGCATAGCCTTGGTTTGACTTACTGTGGCTTGGTTTAGTTTGCATGCTCAAGTGCACTTTTGTGGACAACTGACGTAATTATGTGGATACTTTTCTTCTCTTCCTATTCTCACATTATAGTATTTTCATCCACTGCTCAATGTCCTAAGTGACTGACCAACCCAGAGTAGTAGTCCTATACAACAGGTGTAATTTGTAAAACTCAATTTGTGAATGTTTTACTTTTTTGTTTGGCTAAATTTGCCTTCCCTTTTTTCTCATTCATTTGTTATTTGTTAGTTGCTATTTTTTTTAATTTTAAGAAAAACTAGAAACACGAAAGGGAATTGTTTAATTTGCATGTACCATATTTCTGTGTTCCCATCCTTTTTTCTCCACTCTCTATAATTGTTTTTATTTCATTTAATTTACTTTTCCTTTACAAAAAGATAAATAAACCCAGGCAATGAAATGAAAAACATGAAAATTTTTGGTGTTTTTCTACTCACCTCATCTTTGCCTTTGACTAGGCACATTTTGGTATCATCCTCTGGCGAATGCCATGTGAGTCGCTGTTGTTCTGCTAGATCGTGTATACTTAAATTATACACAATATTTCTGGAAATAAATAAATAAAGAATATTTTATTAGTGAGAAGATAATTTTTCTTATTTCGTTCTTAGTATTTTCCTATAAAAATACAAAAGTGTTGCATACTTTTGGGACAACCTTAAATAAATACAATTTGTAATTATATTTTGATTTAATTTGTGGGGAAATTTCAATCACAACAAATTGAAATGTAAGCACACAATTAAATTAATTATTTATTCGCATAATTTATTTTTGTATATTAAATGTTTCCGTTTGGAAAAGTACAAGAACAAGTATAACAACACAAACACATTCTGACCCCAGAATAAGAATCACTAAAACAAAAAGTTGTATGTCATTTGTCATAATCGTCATCATAATACTATATGAAAGAAACTAAAAGAACTTCAACAAATAATGAGGCAAGCAGCCAAAAATATAAACAATACGGATGAAGGAAGGATGAGGTAAGAGTACAAAGCATTAAAAAATAAAAGAAATTTTGTTTAAGAAATGAGGTCCGTGGAGAAGGACACATACACACCCACATATGCATGAAGAGTAGAGAAAGGTGGGAAAGAGAAGAGAAAGCAACACACTTTTGCACGCATGAAGGCATTTGTATGCTGGCGTTGTCGTTGCCAGAGTTGCCACTTACGTGATTAATGGATTTTTAACAAGTTCTACATGGTCACAAAGGCTGGCAGGGTGGCAAACAAACTGAACGGAAGCAAAATGAAGAATACATACACTCTAAAAACATACACACACACACAGATATGCCGCCTTTGGGTATACTACATATACCATAAGTATGTATCTTTGTGTGCTTGTGTATTCAGTACTCAGTAAAAGCTAACTAGAGGTATATGTGTCCAACCAACCGACTGACTGACTAACTGACAAAATGCCGATTAACGAAAACGCCAACGTCAGCGTCAAAATGTTCTTTGGCCTTTGTCGTCGTCGTCATCATCATCATCATGAACATCGTCATCCTCATATTTCTCTCACTTAAAGGCACAAAGTCAGCCAGGACACGATTCAACTAAATTTAGTTTGGTTGGAGGGATTGTAGCCATGTGAATTGTTCTGCTCTAAACTAGCATGACAAGCGGAAATGCGAATGTGACACGCGTTTTGCATGTGAAACGTCATGAACACAGTACATACTCGTACTACATTTACTATACCATATACACATAAACCCTCTTTCCGTACGTACACACGTGAATGACTCCTTAAAAGTCTCAACCTCCGTGCTCGGGTAGCCCATATTTGTTTGTTTATTGTTGCTGTTGTTAAAGTTTTATTTTTATTTTCTCATTTATTTGGCGTGTCATGCAAAGCCAAAGTATATGAAAATTTCGGTTATGTTGAAGCCAATAGTAGTGCACTACCATCAACGCACAACCGAAGAAGAATAAAAACTCTGCAAAAATGTTTATTGAAAAAGTATTACAATATGCTTTCATGAACATTCAGTTTTGAATATATGTATCTTCGAAATACGTACAATATACATATTTTGGAATCACATTCATTTCAGTTCCATTAAGAAAAAGTTTTTCATACATTCCAGTTTGAATCCGTTTATTTGGGAATTATAGTAATTCGATGTTTCTGGTTTTAACAAACGTTATGCAATAAGTTTCATGGTTGTTTAAAAGTTCCTCTTTTAAAAATAAAGAAGTTATTGTATTTTGTAATGAATTATGTTCGTTATTTTATTTCAAAATATGTATATAGATGTGCTGCATTTTGGTTTAGCTCCCTCAAAAATGTTGGTTATTTTACCTTTCGGAACAACAGTCAATGAAGCTGCTTCTTCGTACCACCACTGAAGACTGAATGGCATTTTGCATGTTCTATATTATGAATTCAATATAGGCGTATCTTAAATGAAATGTATCAGACAGAGCTTCAAGCATGCAAATTTCATCTTGATAACTTAAACTCCATAAGAACAGACAGAGTGAAGTTTGGACACAGCTAAATGAATTATCTTGTCAATGCTGATTACACAGGCATGCGAGGGTTTCTCCTCAGAAAAACTGAGTAATAATTCCAGTATTAATAGGTATTACGTACTTAGGTATAGGAAAAATATGTAATAATTAATGCAATCAAAAATCCGATTGAAAAAAATACAAGTTAATTGTAATGCACAACGCGCGAAAAACATAACCCTTCTGGGGAAAAAAAGTTTTTCTAATAAGGACTTTAATCTGAATATGGGTTTGTATGGGAGGTACCCTTTCTAATAATCATAGGATCTTGAAATTTACATGGTTAGTAAATATGTACCAGTTACTCATAATGTCCAAATATCAAATTTCTCGATAAGACAAAAAACAAAAACTTTAATTTTACTATTTCGCGCCAAAAATCCGCCTTTTTTTCTAACACCTATCTAAGGACACTTGGGTTTTTAAGACTAATATAACGATACATCCATTGGATAGAAATTTAGAAACATACAAGATACGCGCGAAAAACATAACCCTTCTCGGCAGTCGGGTAAAAAATCCCATCACATAAATTTAATAGCAAAAAGAGATTTTTTAATTTTCTTAGTAAATGGTTTGATTTGGTCATTGAATACACAAAATTTCACTTTATTTGATAGAATGATTCAACCGATTAAGTTTAAAGATGATTTCAATTAAATGTTGGCCGTGGCTGGCTCGGTAGTAGGTCATCCTAAAACTCCAATTTTTAAGTACTTTGTTTTCCTCGGATCATATTGAGTGATACCAAAAATTTAAAGAGCCAATTTTATGTTTTTAGGGTTTCGTACTCAAAGGGACCCTATTACTTATCCTACGCTGTCCGTCCGTCCGTCCGTCAGTGAGATCTATCTCACAGAGTGTGTTATTCAATTGTCGCTATAACGACAAATAACAATAAAAAAAAGTTAAAAAATTAAAGAAAAGAAAGTTGTGCGCCAATATGCCCTGTTTGCAGTTTTCACAGCAGTAATCACAAAAACTGTATTGTTCTCTTAATTGTCTCTTTGACACAGTACGCTGCAGCGTCGTGCAAGCTATCTCATTTACGATTGCACAAGATTTGTATGAAAGAGACAAATATAGACAAGTGCTCACTTTTTCGAAATACTTAAAGTGAGCAGACGTGAGCGCTAGTAGGAAATAATTTTGAAGTTTCGACGGCTAGTGTGAAATATTTGTGAAATGCCGACGGCATGTGAACGATTGAAACTGCTTGCATGATGACCTTCAATCAATTCAATCCACACGTACACAAATGATTGAAACTGCATGCATAACGGTGTCTTAGTCGCTTAAAGCAATTTTCCCAAAAACTGTATTGCCAACATATATTCCTGACAAACTGCTTCCCAGTTGGACATAAAACGTTCCTTACGTGATTTCGCTGCACTTTGTTCACAAGTTCGATAATGTGCGAGCATCACGATGCACTTGAGTATTACGAAGTTGCTGTACCGATTGTTTTAAGTACAAGTTAGCGGATAATTTGGTTTATTTTCTTGTTCCCAGACGCTGTTTATTTATCGGAATAAGCCGAATCGAACCTGCCATACAAACCCAAATTCAAATGTTTAATCACAGGAGGATCATGTATACACGGGCATGCACTGACGGTCATGGGCATGTGTATAGGATCATAGATGAATTGCCAACATATTTAGCATCATCTACATATGACTATTGGTGTATTGAAATACCGTACAAATACAGACTCCACCCTAAACGTTAACAAAATTAATAATACAATATTTCTGTATGCTCATTCACAGGACAATGAAGGCATAGCCAAAGCTAATCTGCTTTCTATTTTTGTTTATTTATTTTCATTAATTTGAGAAAATTCATTGAACTATAAAAAATTGTATTTCAAGAAAGGAAAAACCACTCACTAATTTTGAAACCTAAGTGAATCTTAACCACATATTACAATACTATTATTTTAGGCTTCAGTTGAATCTCAACTTTTGTTATAAAACTTTTTATTTGTTACAAAAAACTTATCAAACAAAAATGATTCAAATTAAATCCTTATAAATTTGTGGAATTTGCCACAAAAATGACTAAGAAGATTTATGAACAAAATCTTTTACATATGTATGTATATATAAAAACATACTATTTTAATACCATATATGTATATACATTCATCTATGTATGTATATGTAATCAGTGGAACAACAACAAAGGACAAAACATTAATTTTATATTCCTCGAATGAAGCAAAAGAAATAAAAATTAATCAGCTTTCATTTTTGTTCATAATTCATAACATAAAACTAAAATAAGGAGTAGCGAGCGTATATTCTTCATTATCATCATAGTATGATAATTGTAATTATGGCGGCAAGCATAATCATTTTTATTATGATGATTTCGATGATGATGCTTGTGGTGATGATGACGATAATAATAGTGTTTTCCTTGTTATTGTGGTTCTCGATAATTTTGTGTATGTGTTTGCGTATGCGTGCGTAATAAATTTATATGATCATTCATGTGTAGGAAAACCAACACATACACAAAGAATCTGGGGAGAGAAAGAGGGTCTTACGCCCGCATGTGTCCAATAATAATTTACGTGATAATGGCGCCAAATTACAAAATGACAAACCACACACACATACACACACCCGCAGATACAAAAACACATGCTGAATGTGAGATGCTCTTAAAATATTTTCCAACAATTTTTGTATTTTATCAAGTAACACAGCAGCACATTTTTAGGTTTATGGGGAAATAGAAGGGTTAATATTAAATGGTAGAAATAAGTAAGTTACTTTTTATCATAACCATAAACCGACAACCACACACACGCCCATACACTCAGACAAAGTCAAATCATCTTTGTAGCCACACACACACACGCACACGCATACAATCTCCCAGACAAGGACATAAGACAACCTTCAGCCTTCATGTACTATTTAGGGTTCATAAAATCTTTGAATGGTTTTGATGATGAAAATCTTCTTAGTCCACAGTGCGTATTAGTAATTTAAATGTGTTTTTCATTTTCATTTTCTTTTTATCATCAATTTCTTTTCTTTTAAGTTTACATACATTTTTGTCTTGTTTGAAATGTCTTCTTTGTGGTACGGGAATGTTGTGTTCTTTATTTAGAAGTGGGTCTCTCTCTCTCTCTCTCTTTGATTATGTACAGTATAGTTGATTTTTGTAAATATTCAGTTAACTTTATCTAAGGCGTGTTCATCAGATTGTCAGTTTGTTTATATGTTTGAAATTTGTAAAGTGGTTTCCTCTTATATGGGATACCGAATATACATAATTGAAAATATAGTAGAATAATTAAATTTAATCAGAAGATGTTTGAATAGTCAATATACTTGAACAGGAACAGAAACATTCGAATGTAATATCATGTTTTTGGTGTGAAAAACTTTAACATTTCTTGAATAAATCTGAATTTTTTGGAGAAGCAGTTGCGCATATGAAAATCGAGTCTTATGCAACTTTTTCAGCGTTTTTTGTAATTTTTTTCTTCCTTTAAATGAAATCATTTAGGTCATCCTACAAATACTACTCTGGTTGTTGTTTTTTCTTTTTTTTTTTTTGCTTTCTATTGTTGACGTGGCATTTTTGTTTTATCCTTTTTTCTTGCGTTTTAAATTCAAAAAGGTTTTGCTTTGACACTTTTCCAAGATTTATGTGCGTTTTTCCCAATTCTTTTCCGTTTTCTCCAATTCTTAAGATTTTCTTAGCGAAAACATTTCACCAAAAACAACTAAATAAAAGAAAAAGTCCGAAATGTTTATTTATGGATTTGTTTGTTTCGAAAAAGAAATTTCAAATCTACCAGAACATTAATTTTGGTTTCTTCGAAGCTAACATACCCTTTCACAATCCAGATATTTCCATAGAGATTTTCTTAACATTTAGAACAGTTTACATAATAGATGTCCCATCGGAGATGTTTTCCAAATAACAAATATTTTATGCATTTGTTACAGTGCCAAGCCATGTATTTTTTTACTCTAGGTTTCTACTTAAATATATGACACTTGTTCTTTCATATTTTCTAATTGAAATTATTTGATATATTTGTCTATATTTATTAAACACTAGCTGTGCTTCCGACTTCGTACGCGTGGTATTCGAAATATGTTTGTAATAGCATGTATTTTGTTATGCTTTTCCTAATTATCAGCTGCCCCACAGCTAAAGAGGAAAACATTCGAAAATCAGCCAAAAAATAGGCAACAGAATAAAAAATATGAATATCTTTTGATGTAGTAAGTCGATTTCGATAAAATAAACGCTAAATGTTACACGAAGCTAACAATACACCAGTCAAAACCGCATTCCAAAAGGTTAAGCCGTTTTTGAGATTAGCGTGCACAGACAGGAAAAGGCTTACGATTTTATATAGATATATAGATTATCATATCCTCTTTGTCAAGCTGTTTGATTATTTTCATCTGTAGGGTGCAAGATCTTTCTTTGCATTACAAACATCACCACAAAGTGTGAAGGACTTAATAAATGAATAAAAAACAAATTAATAAAATGAACTTTAATTTGTGTTTATAATAAAAAAAGAATTCCTTGTTTTGATTAAAAATAAAAGGACAAAATCACCAGAATAATTTATGTATGATAAATAATCTATCCAAGTGACATTCAAGCTAAGAAGCAGACGAGTCCAAAGGTTTTGCTGAATGGAACTGATATTCCTCAAGGTAATACTGTCAAAATACCTTGAATTACATCTGGATCGAAGGTTAACGTGGAAAGCACATCTTAAAGCGAAAAAGACCCATCTTACACTGAAATCGTGTAGGATGTATTGCCTTCTCGATACCAACTCCAAGTTGAGTATGGAAACTAAAATATTATTGTATAAAGCAATGCTGAAAACTGTTTGGTCATAAGTCATGCAATTTTGCGGCACCACAAGTAACTGAAACATTGATATTTTACAACGGTATCATAATAAACTATTGCGAATCATTGGTATGTCACAAACTTTAACTTACATAAAGATCTCAACATTCCTTTTGTTAATGAAGAAATAGTCAGAGTGACTCAGAAATATTTGGAAAGACTGAGAGGCCATGAAAATACATAGGATTGAAGTCGTTAGACGTTTGAATAGTTATCATATCCTGGACCTATCTTCTAAATTTTAAGATACCAATGTAAAACTTTTAAATTAACATAAAGGTATATTCAAGATCCTTAATTAAAAGTTAAGACTACAAACTTCAAATAAGTAAATATATAAGTAGTTAATAGAATCGTTCCCTTATGTTTCCCACATTATGTACTATGGAAATTGTATTTATTATTAGACGTAATAATAATTTAATGGGGCTTAACTCATTGTGCGCATCTGAAATGTGTAAATTTCAAAACCGGACATGCCTCAATAATTGAGGTCAATGAATGTTCGTTTCATCATTATGAAGATCGTCGGTAATGGTGGTTTTGATGATGGTAATGTCAAGTGATGAAGCTTGACTTTCTAGTGCATGAGAATCACGTATACGCATCGTTTAATCACAAATTAATTTTACACCCATACAAGCACAAGAGGAAAATGAACGCACAACACACACAATACGAACACACATACTCCCTTATATTGTACATTATGAAACAATTTCTATTATGACGTGGTCATGTCATCGTTTCGCTGTTGTTGTTGTTGAGCTTCAATGATGATGAAAACATACACGGTAAATGAAAGAAATAAAATGAGTGAATGAAGCAGTGACTTCTCTTTACCAAGTGGAGACGACAAGAGCAAGGATCTGAGCTGTGTCCTTTATAAATTGTTCAAAGCTAATGCCGTAATATCATAAATAGCGTTTTGCATGTACGAGTAATTTTATGCAACGTTACTGAACACAACAAACAGGACAACAGGACACTTTGCAACATTGTATGCATGCAGAACACAACACAAAGTCATGGTATGCAAACAGAGCAAGGGGTGCCAGAGAATGAAGGACCATGAGAGTAAAGTGCTACCGAAAGCCTATAATGTTGCTAGACACAAGGTGTTCGCTTCGTTTATCAATTATGATGAGCGTGAATTTTTGTAATTATAACAAACAGGACATTTTATAAAGGACAGCAACAACAACAACAATAACTAAATCATCATTATGATTATGATTATCATTATTGACATCGTTTGTTTTTCATTTGATGGATGGACAAACAGACCATCAACAACATTTTCGCTTTGACGTATTAGCATGAAATGCATTAAACAAGTGCGCCAAAAAACAAAAAAAAAAACAAAAAAAGGAAGAATATGTAAAAAATTGTGAAATGAAAGAAAATGACTACTGCTACAATAAATAACAACACATACACACACACAGACAGAGACAGACTCACAAAATAATAGCACCATTTTCACGCACAGTTGCACTGACAGATACACAAATACAGGCACAGAATAATAACTTCTTCTATAACTTAGTATAATGTCTCCCGGCTAGGCGGCAAGGCAACACTATTCAAAACGCATTTTGGCATAAAAACCATTTTCGTTAATATTTTCATTCAACACGCTGCATGGGAGCTTCTGCATCACTGCCACCATCAAAGAGAAAGAAATGCCAACTACGTTAGTATATCATTGCCAAGTAAATTGTACGCACTGGTACACGTTTCGCTTACACTGCAGTACATAAATATCAGATCGATTCGATTATGAATTTATGATATTTTATTTTATGTATTACGCATTTAATTTTAACAACAAAAATAAATTTTCAAATAATTTCGGCAGTTTTTAAAGGCAATTTCATATCTTTCTTGGTATCAGTCAATGACGCTACGTACAATAGCAAGTACTCCTTGGTATGTGACCAATTTCCATCTTCATAAAGATCTTAAAATAACATTCATTAAGGATGAAATAAGAAAATAGTTCAATTTACCATACCAACAATTTAGCTATAACTCTTATAGAAAACAACATGGATGTTAAGTGTCTGAAAAGGTTTCATGTGTTAGATCTTCCACATAGATTACAGATTAAAATAAATTTTTAGTTATTTATCTAGTACTATATATTTCCCTTTTATTTCGTATAATGATCATACATACTGATTAATTTATATATTGCATGTACACATTAGTGATGTTGCGAATGTCTAAAAATTGATATTCGTTACATCACTGGTACACATACAAAAATTCGGGGATTCGACCTTTTTATTTTGCTGTAATGAGCTGCGTATTAAATTTCTTTTCCATTCATCGTGTGTGTGAAATTAAATCAAACAAAACCTAGTTTTTGAAAATGCCACTGTTGCAATTAAAGGGATTTTGGTTTAAATTCCTAGGAATCATTGACTCAGGTAATAGAGGCTTGTAATATTGTGTTAAAGTTATCCAAAAACTACAATCTAAGACTATTAAATTAAACTCGTTAAGACTGGACAAAGGGCTCTTTAAAAGGGAACTCTTCTTCTTATGTTAAATTTTTGCTTACCCAACAACAAATTGTGTAATTTTTATATCCCGAGATTACACACAATTTGTTGTTGTTAAAATAGACAGCTCTCTTTTAAAGAGCCATTTGTCCAGTCTATACGAGTATAATTTAATAGTCTATGCTACAATTGTTCAGGTGAAATAGAAAAAGATTTCACATAAAAATAAATAAACATAATAAAATTTTTGAATGTTTATATGTAAGACTGCATTTAGACTAATGTCATTTAATCATCGATTCTTCTTTGATGATTTTGGGAGTGTTTAGACAAACGTCACGCTTGAAAATCAAAGTTTTGCTAATTCCTTTTCATTTATGTCTCTTTATACAACCGTGCGTTCTGTCGCAGAGCAAATTTCTTTACCTTCCGCTCCTATTGGCTACTATATTCTGCATGTCGCATGCATCCTCACGCTACGCCAATAAAACCGAATGAGGCGAAAGAAAACAAAGAGAGACTTCAGCAGAGATTTTCATGACGCCGTTTTCAGAACATCACAGCTTCCCTTCAATGCTTCGCTTCTCTTACCTACAATAAGTTTTCGCTGTCGCTGAGCCTATAGTCTAAATGCAGACTAACCTCCTTTTACCAGGATTTTCGATTATCCGTAATGAGATCTGTCCTGAGCATCACGAATAATCGAGGTTCATGTTTTTGATGATATTTTTTTTCATTTCTTATTTAAATCTTTTTGTTTTATTGATTGTCTCCCATAAAAAATCAATTTAACAATTCGACAATTCATCTGTTTGTCTTATCAATTATGCGTCACTAACCCTAGTACAATAGTAGCTTAGTACTCATTTGCTCAAGCAACTGTATCTCTAAAAAATTGTCTGTTCTTATAATCATGTCTTGCATTGTAAAGTGGAAATGGAAGTGAAAATGCGAATGCGAATGAATGTTTAGCTAGGGGCTTTTTTATGTTTTTTTGATATTGCAAGTATTTGTGCCAATGCAGTATTTGTTTATATGTTTATTTGTATACATACAGATATGCCAGTATTTGTACACATACATTCATATGTACATATGTATATTTGGCATGCATTGTTTGTGTAACCGTATGTATGAAGTAGTGCATCTATGTATGTGTATGTAATATTGTTGCAGTGCAAATTTTTTTCTGCTCGCGTATTTCCGTTGTTTGCTTTTGGCGCTTGCTTTGTTATCCTGACGGCCTAAATACACACACACATCCATACGCATACAAACACATAAACACACTATATATGCATGTGTATGTAGTATACTAAGACCCCATGTATGCATGTGACTCTATTGTTATTTATTTACATTCAGGCACATATAAATCTGTGTGCGTTGCGTTGGCTTTTTCATTTGCTGGAAGCAAAGTTCAATTGCCCGCATTTTTATTGCAATTTTACATTTATTTACTTTCTGCTCAACAAAAACAAAATAAATAAAAAAAATGGAAACAAAAATCTTTATATACCATACACTAAATAAAGGATATTTTGATTAAAAACAAGTAGAGTTGCTTGAAAACTATTGTACAATTGAAAAAAAAAAATACAAAAATAAATACAATAAATAAATACAAAATAACATGAGAGGTTCTTCGGGTAAATATCTGAGGTACGGGATGTGGTCTGAAAATTGATTTGATATATATGTATATTCTAAAATACATCAATTAGTCAATACAAAAGCAAAAACCCTGTTTTATCCTTTTCTTTGTATATCATGTATAATTTTTCTTTTATTTTCTGCTTTAAAGTTTCTTTACCCAATTTTACAATTATCAATGATATATGTCAAGACCCAAAATCACTAGACAATGTGATGTAACCACACACTATACTATACATCAATCAATCAATCAATCAAAGAATTGCAAATGCATTGGTTAAAAATTAATTAAAATTCATCATTTGACCGATTATCGTGAAGAAAAATATATTTCGTTTTCATGTGCACCACTTTCTTCCCACCAAAGGAGGTAACAACACTTACCATATATCAACTGATTTAAATGGAAATTATGTAAAAAGCAAAAATATTTAAATACGAAATGTCTGGAGCCTAAAACATATCGATGAGTGGCCCTATGACAGACAAGGCATGATTCAAGTTGGTTGGTTCGGGTGGGAGAATGTAAAGTATTTAAACTGAAAAATTTTCATATTACCATCTCATTGATTATGTAAACCGTAACTGTTTGCACTTTTCCCGCTATCCTACCCTTTAAGTGTGTGCGTGTGTATGTGTGTGAGTATGTGAATTTGGTTAACCACAAAATTTTACGGTTGCTGTACATGAACAAGCATTGAACGAAGCCAAGCCAAGCCAAGCCACACCAATTCAAACCAAAGACCCTTATCAAAAATTTCCGGTGAAACATGGCTGATGGAGGAAAAATTTGAACGCAGGAAAGAATAAACGTAAATATTGCTAGAATAAAGAGATGGTGGAGGTGTGGAAAAGGGCAACAAATTGTGGTAGAAGTGAAAGATTAATAAATGAAAATTACTTTTTATACACAATGGCAATGATGATGGTGGTAATACTGATGATGATGATGATGAAGTTCAATTGATGTTCGACAATATCAATGATAATGATGAAACTTGTATGGCGCCACTAGTACCAGTAGGTTGTGTGTGTTTCTATGAATTGAGTCACGCATCCGCTATTTACTAAAATGCATTTCATCGATTTTCAATAGAAGTTGAAAATAAGAAAATATTTACTACACAAGTGCTCATGTTTTTAAAGTTTTTCAAAATTTATGAAAATAATCACTTCCTCCTGGTAGCATAAGTTTGCGTATAAAATGGTCTCCTTTTTGTCATATTGTTTTCTCTTTCATTATTATCATTTTACCATTAAAAAAAACTAAGAAAAAGAAAACAAATAAGTCAGGAATGGAATACTCTGTACTGAAGAAGTGTTTTCATAAATTTATAAATCAGCACCAGCCTAGACTCTTGTCCACCCTGACGGATACAATGATATGACTAAATCTGATTATTTCCATCCATCACTGGTTCCAAATAAATATACATTTTTTCCTATTTGAAAATTACTGTGCAGTGTCGACAAAAAAGAAAATATAAAACCACGAATATATTTGTGGTTTTGTTTCTGTTGTTGCCTGCCACAATTCAAAGCTCAAATTGGTAGAACAACCAAAAATCGCACATATTTCACATGAGCAAATACGTTTTTATATTGAATTTGTTTGTTTGTTTGTTTTTATTTTTTACGAGTCTCTGACACCATCAAAACTCTCAAACTGAACCACATCTCAATGTGTAAATACCAAATTATTCATGAAAATTTTGGTTGTGATTTTACGCTTTTCCAATTTTTCGGAAAATATTATATTCATGTGTGTACGTTTGTGGTCATCAATTTGTAGTTGTTGTTGTTGTTGTTGTCTGTATTTTTAGTCTAATTGCCATTGTTTATGCTATAATTATCGATGTTTTTTGTTTTAATAAATAATGAAAATAAATTTTGTGCATTTTTGGGTTTTCATTTAAAATGATTCGCTTTTTTTTCTGGGTTTTCGTTTTTGCTGTTGAATTATTTATGAATTTATGCAATTTACAAATACACAATTGATGTAAATGATGCTTTTGCATTGAAAATATTTTTGGTGAAAATAAAGAATTAAACTCAATTTTACGGTTTCATTAATCATATCAAAAACTGATGTTTTGAATTTTTTTTTTTTGTTTAATAATTCTTAATTTAACATATTTTTAGTTATGTATATAGTATCTATAATAGTATGATGATCATCATCATTACTAGATGTGCCCACGACTTCGTATGCGTGGTATTCGAAATATGTTTGTAATAGCGTGTGTTTTGTTAACTTTTTTCCTAATTACCAGATGTTTAAAGTTGGCGCGCAGCAAAAGAGGAGAACATTCGAATATCAGCCAAAAAGTAGGCAACAGAATTAAATATATGAATATCGTTTGATTTAGTAGGTCAATTTCGATAAAATAAACGCTAAATGTTACACGAAGCTTGCTGCAAAATCGCATTCATATAGGTTAAGCCGTTTCTGAGATATGCACCTTATATTATGTGAAGTAAGACTATTTTTAAAATATATGTAGTTGAACAAAGTTCGCATCTAATACACTTCTAATCAACTGAATAGGTTCAACACTTCTTAGAAAGTAAAATGGCAATACGTTATATCTTCAACTATCTTTCTAAATTTATTGAAACAATTTTTTGTTTTTTTTTTTGTACAGAACAATCAATTTTTAATAAGCCACGAAAGTTTGAAGTCTAATATCCGTATAAATGTATTATTTATTTTCTTTTTTAAAATATACCAAAAAGATGCTCAGTCAACCGAATAGATTCAAAGGAAATGTCTTAAGTTTGTGACGTAGATCGATTATTTTATTTAATTGAAAGTAATTGGAAAGCAATTGAACGACTTTCAAAAATGCCAAGTATGAGGATATGTCGATTCTTGACAAGAGCAGCACGAAATCGTTGAAAAAATTAATCGAAACCAAAATGTAGTTGGCAATTTTATTTTAAAGAAGGTCCACAATACGCAACAGCACCAGCAAATAGAAGAATTATCATCAGAATTGCTAAAAAAATTTCCAACGTTCTGCTGCCAAAATAAGTGAATATTGCAGTGTAAATGCAAGTCTGGAAACTGTAACAAGCATTATTCGGAGTGCCAAATATTTGAAGAGGCTGAATCTAAAAAAAAACCTCTTCTCAATGGTGTGCATAAAGCAGCACACCTTCAGTTTGCTAGCAAGCATATGACGTGGAACAAGCAATTGTCGTGTTCTCTGATGAAAAGAAGTTCAACTTGGATGGACCGGACGGCTACAACTAAAACTTTCATGACTTGCAAACTGTGCAGTTGGCATAATGGTGTAGGGAGCCATATAATATTACGGGACTTGTAAGCTGCAGTTTGTTATATCAAAAATGAACGCTTCTCTATATTTTTCTAATATTTTTAAACGAATCTCATGGACATAGCAGCAGAAAAACACCCCATTCATACTGTCAGGCTGCTAAAACAGTGTTTAAATAACCATAATGTGGAATTACTCAAATGGCCGCCATACTCCCTGGATATAAATATAATGGAGAACGTTAGGGGGCTATTGTCCCGGAAAGTATATGAGGGTGGGAGACAATTTGACGATTCTGCGGCCCTAATTGATGCCATTAAAATAGCCTGGTCAACAATTTCGCTTCAAATAATTGAAAAATATAAATATTCTGCGTCATGTAATACATCACGCAATTTACATAGAAAAAAATCATGTATTTAACATGAATTTGTAAGAAACATTACATTTTTTGACAGAGGTTCGTCAATTCAACAACCGGATTAAGTACTTCAAGCAAATTTCTTACAGATGCGATGAAAACAACATTGAAGGGAAGTGCAAAAACTTTCGGTTTCAGCATCACAGGCGGCAGTAAAAGTTTTCATTATGAATTGACATGTCCAGCGTCTAGTGCAAGATAAAATTGGTTTATTGCCGCCAACATCTCACAAAAGATTTGCCAAGCTAATTCTTCTAAAGTCGCTTTGTATAGATTTGACTTATTGTCAAATTATTTTCTTGTAAACTGGTAACAAAGGGAATTCTATTTCGTGGCATTTCGACTACCAACTACTTGCTAAAAAAGTTTTACTCACAAATAATATGTCATCATTTGTGTATGCTCTGTATGTTTTTGAGCGTTTAGGAGTTTAGTACATGTGCAAGGTTTCCGACATTAAGAAACTTAAGAAACCTGTTTCCGTCGTCTTACAAAACATATAGTTTTAACAACCCAGATTCTTATTCTTATATTCATGCTTATCATTTCTATAAATACCTATATTGTATTATAAATATCATTATGAGTCAGCTTTCTGCTTTGAAAAATTCAAAACAGGCACAGATACAATAAATATAGAGATCTAAGTTTCAACTTTTGGACATTGTTTAACATATCATATACTCAAAACTCTTTCAAAGAATAACTTAGTCCATACCATCATCTTTACCATCTTATAAACGTATATCTTAAATTACGGAAGCTCTTTTCTGTTCTATGAACACATGATTATGAACTTATCTGAGAAATGACAGAAAGTCATCATTGTTGATTGATGTTCAATGACTTTTGGAAAATCCAATAATTAAGTCCCAAACAATTAAATTCCTTTATTTAATCCACTAAAATTCACTACGTGTTAAAAGTAGATTTCCCAAGATATAAATTCAAATTTTCCTACAAAAAAAGGACATGTTCCTTTATGTTCATCAAATATTGTATAAGGGGAGCAGGAGCAAGCAGCAAAGAACCATTCAAAATGAAATGTTTGTCGTGATGACGTATGACAAATTAAAAAATGGCCGCCATTAACATTGCATGAAATGACCGTTATGCTATACCATGCATGTTAAATCGGTCCAGCAATGTATCTTTGTGTGTGTGAGAGCAGAGTAGGTTGGTAATGTTTGAACTTTAATCATGTTTATGACTTTGCAGATGAGCATGAGACATGACGAGGACGAGAACGAGAACATTTCTGATGTTGATCCTGATGCTGATGACGATGATGTCGTTGTAACCGACAAAGACGTGAATGCAATTCGCTTTGTCATGTCGGTATTGATGTAAACAACAACGACAACAAAAACTTGAAACACCAACTTAAATGGTTTACAAAAATATGTGTAGATATATGTGTTTGTTTGTGTATCTGTGTGTACATTTGTATGGGTTCTTTTAGAGCCACATGAAGCCATTTCATTGCCGACAAAAGTCAAATGGCACATGGCACCTGGCATTCAGAGTGCTCCTCTTCTCCTAGTACTCTTGGACATTCTACAGAATTTTCTGGTAGAAGAATGAAAATGTGCGTCGAAAGCAACAGAACTAATGTCTGCTTCTTCCCTGAAAGGACATGGATGTGACTGCCAGTCAAAGGCAAAAGTCAAAACAGAAGAAGGTCGGTCAATAACATGAAATACAAACCGTCAATCCTGTACATAGCAAAGTAGAAAATTTCTCTAAACACAATGCAATAGACAAAAGATAAAAAGACACAGGAAGAGAAGCGAATGAAGGATGGTGAAATGTTTTTTTTTTTTTTTGTAGAAGAAACAAAAAAATGAAATGAAATGAATGTATGACGTTATATGGTGTCTGGCACCATTGCCATCTCATCCAAATGGCAATAAGATAGAGGAACCTGCTTCGCATCAAATGAAAGTTGAATTGGCTTAGTCGACATTTCATATATATGAAAATGTTGATGAAGAATCGGGAATGCTGCAAAAAGAGCATTGCATTTTTTACCATCCTTCTTTGGTTTTTTTGTGTGGAAATATTTCGAAAAGCGAGCAATATACGCTTCGGTAATTTTGCAAAGGCCGCAATTGCATAAACAAACGAAATGAAGAAGGAACAAGGACGAAGGACAAAACGAATATAGAAAAGTGTTGCCAACTCTGCACAGTGGCAATATGGAAAACGAAAATACAAGATAGCGAGAGAAGATATGCAAAGCAGCGCCAGCAACAGAAACATCCGGAAACGGTAACGTCAATTTCAAACTTTGGCAGGATGAAAATCAAGGAATGCCAAGCCGACAGATAGTAGAACGAAAGGACAAAAAAGATGATGCCAAGCACATGACTTGAATGCATGTAAGACGGAAATTGAAGAAGCATTGATTGTGACACAAAAAACAAGATTGAAATGGGAAGGGAATCCCCTTTGAAGCCATGAGCCAGGACTAATCGACATACACTCAACTAGAAAAGAAAAACATTGAAGAAAAAAAAAGAATTTCAAGCCGTTTACCATACGAAGTCATTGCAATCAAATATCCTCCTCCCTATAAATGCAACATGACATTCTTTCTTCTGTTCCCACTCTTTATGATCATTTTCATTCATTCTTTTCCAAACCCCACCACCAAGTTAGCTCATGTGTGACATTGAAAGTCGTCATTCTATTCAGTTCAGCACCACGCTTACTAAAGTGGCAATTTGCCAGCTCAATAAAGTGCATTGTAGTAACTATATACAGTACATACATCCTTCATCCTGCATCCTGCACTTACTCCGCCTATCAACGAAAGTAAGTTTAATTTAGTTGGTGGAACTTGTCAAGAAAATAAAAAAAAAATATACGAAGAATTCAAACTTTTGAAGGCAACACACTTTCTATCAGAAAGGACACAAAAAAAGGATGCATTCAAGTGTGGCAAATGTGCTCGAATCATCAGTTCATGTAGAGATGAACAAAAAAGAAAAAATGATGATGATGATGATGATGATGATGATGAGGCGGCAAAAGTAAAGTTGCAAGTCAAAACTTTTGATTAAAAACTAAGTTAGCAAATATCCTTGGACTGTGCAGTTTACGTAGCATTCAGTTGAAATTGACTTTGTGCCCTTTTTCCTTACAGTTGACTTTCAGCTGAGTATGTGGGTGTAGTCAAAAGTATCTAAGCGCGACTCTTATAGGCTTTTTACAAAGATCTGCTATGCATGCAATAAATGATTGATTAGATGATTGATTGACAGAGTATATAAAGGTGCCTGTGTTTGGCATTTCCCCTGACTGAAGAATGTTCAAAGTGGCTTTGGTTTTGGATGATGAGAATGTTCATGTTTCATTAATTTTCTAGGTCAACCTCTTAAGGTTTTAGTTTTTTATCAATTGACTGACTGATGCTTTGATTGATTGATGGATTGATGTGTTATAAAATTATTCTTTCATATTAAAAACAAAGATTGCATACGGGATACTTGAATAGTCATTGGTTTATATTATCAGTGAAAACACATTAGTACTATCTAGATACAAGGCCAACAATATTGTAAGTGTAAAACAATTAATACTCTACAAAGAAATAATAAAAACAAAAAATAGAAAAAAAACATGAAAAATACATTACATAAATCCTTCAAAACAAAAAGGATGCCAAGGATAACAACACTGCATATTGGATGAATCGAAAACTCTTTGGTTTATTCATTTGTTCTTTGCTTGTATAGGATATAATTACAATCACTCGAATAGTAAAATGAATGCCAGGAGGAGACAACAAGAACAAGAAAATGGAGAATGGAAGTGATGCAGGAAATTGCCGTAAAAATGTATTTTGATGAAATAATGAAAACAAAAGGGACAATTGTAGTGGGGAAATGTGCGTTGAATTCAAATCATTTATTCATTGTCCTTAGAACAACGAGAATTGCACGCAAAAGTATGCAATAGTAAAAATCTGTTGGCTTGGAATTAGTGCGCGTTTGTTTTCATTCTAGAACAAGGAGACAAGTACCGACATTGTATAAAAGAAATTGTAATGGAAGTGAAATAGAAAATGAAATGTGCAGCCTAAACGTTGGCAAGAATCAAGCGATCGATGTCCTTCATTTGCAACAAAAATGTGTATTAAGGACGGTATTCAACAATCTAAGGCATTTTGTTTTGCAAACGGAAATGGAAGAGCAAACAGGAAAAAATGACCACATTTTCTTATCCAATCTTGTATCTAGCATTCGCCGATTGAAAATTCTCTTCGCGTAATTTTTTGCTGAATTGACTTAACTTGGGTTTTTCTGTATTATGCGTTGCTGCACTATTTGTCAAGTCAACAAGAAGGAAAAACCTTTCTACGTACTGTGTTTGCTTCTGAATTCATCAAAACAAACGCACAACGCTGATGATGTTGACTTTATACGCGACAAGCAACGAGAAATGTCCTTACTTCGAAGCTACAAAGTTGCGTTGACACAAGCTTAGGCCAAGCCCACCAGCATCATCGTCAGCATTACCAACCATCATCACTATCACCATCATCATCATCATCATGATTATTATGACTCGTTGTCGTCCGTTTTGAATAGGAGTCGTTTTGTTTCATTTGAGGTTCACACTAGTAGCGCTAGTAAGGACCTCAGGTGCTTTTGTGCGTTGTGACCAACGTCATCCTCATCCTCATTGCCATCGACATCATTCCCAATGTCGCTGAGCCAACAAATTGGTTTTAATTGTTGTCTTTATACTTACAACGCGTTTACCAACATGGTATTCAGTATACTTTAAAAGTACACTGTGCGGTTTAACACATACAATATTTATAATATTTGACATGTGTTCGACATCAATTTGATATTATTTTGGATCAATACTTCAAAGAAAGACTATTAGTAACTAATAATAGAGTACATCTGATTTGAGTGACAAGGCATGGGATGGAAATAAGTGATTTAAGAAAGCAATCATATCCTAAAATTGTCAGAAACCGTGGACATTGTAAATCACAAGAAAGTCTTGGAATTCTTCATATGAGAGTGTGTTCTTAACAATTTTTTTCAGTGCATTTCTATTTTGTGTTTTCAATCCTTTACAGTCTGGGTTCGTATTCTGTCCATTAATGCATTAGTCGTTTGTTGTTGCTCGTAACTAGCAACGTTACTTTGCTTGGCTTGGCTTGGTTTTAGATCGTTGAAGTAGCATCAGCCAACTGCCAACTGTCACTTATGCAAATCAGCTTCTACTACTACTAGTACTAGCAGCAACCACACAACTGAGTCTCATAGATTCTTCTTTGGGCAAACATACGCACTCACATATAAAGTGTTACCCTTTAGACAGACAGAGATAGAGACAGTGAGACAGACCCATAGTCAGACAAGGTCTACTTAACCATCTATGGTTGGCTTTTAGTTATACGCGTAACTTTGCGGTCGACTTGATGTTGAACGTTGTTTTCTGCTTTCTCATTTGTATTTCCTTAACGTATCCTGTTGAATTTGGATCGTTCGTTGGTTCATTTATACTTTTCGTTGGTCATATAGAGCAGTGGTTCTTAACCTGTGGTTCCTGTGTCATTGCCATATAGATCAATATGGGTTTATACTTCTCTGGCCTGAGTTTTCAAAACGTCGTAAAATGTCTAGGGTTGAGAAGTTATACTGTGCAATAGTACCTAGTCCGAGGAGTACAAAAGTTTCAAAACCGCTGATGTAGAGAATTCTGTTGTTTTTTTTCCTCTCTCCCATTATCCTTTTGTTCTGTGTGTAAATCCTTAAATCGCGTAGTCATGCGCTGGCATGTGAAAGAAGAGGCTTTGTCTTGCTCGTTAATTTAAATGGACGTCGAGTGTTCGTTGTTAGCTTTGTTGACACAAAAAACAAGTTCAGAACCGAAGAGAGCAAGGAACTGCATGATTCAGGTAAGTAATGCAGAAAGGATTATCTTAGTATATGTATGTAGTATAGTGAATTTCCATGCCCTTTTCTTTTCTTTTTCGTATATTCTTGACTATTTTATGCTTAAGCACACACTTAATTCCACTGCTTTTGCACACAAAACTCCAATGCAAATCTTAGCTCTCGCACTCTCTTGTTTTTTATGTCCTTTCGACGTCAAATTAGGTTAGGTACATTATTAATTCGAAACATATTCAAGTAGCGTTGTCAGTATGCTTTCGGTTCGTTTTCGTTTTGTTTCCATTTTTTTTTTACCCTTATCGTGTTGGTTTTTCTTCTTTTTCTATAAATTCTTAGCATCAAAAGCTTTGCAACATTTTCGTCTTGTCTAAGTAGTGCGAAGCATTTCGTCCTTAATTATCCATCCATCCACCATCATTTGCCTTATTATTATTTCAATGAAATTACAAATGAAAATTCTTTCGCTGAACGAACGACATTCTATTTCCATTAAAGAAATTAAACTTTAAATTCAAAAGTCAAGTCGTCTTGTTATTGTTTTCATTCTTAACCCTGGAAAATTTCATGTCCTGGAATTTGTTTTGTTGTGTGTTTTTGTATTTATATCTGCTATTAACGCGTCACATGCCTTAGATTATTATTTTAAATTCGATGTGACCCCCTGCTAGCATCAACAAATTGCTAAATAAACTTACTCGCGACTGTTTGTGAATAACTTTTTGATGTGTTCGTTTGGCAATGTTAATCTGCTGTCTTTAATTGACATGGAGATCTTAAGATAATAAGATGTAATTCTAATGATATTTGACAAAGATATTTATACAAAAATAGAAACACTTACATACTTTAAAAATTGGCATAAAAATTACATTCGACATTTGACCTTCTAACCATATAGGTTGCATGAAAATACATTACTATAAGTAAGGTAAAACAGGTGTAAAAGAATATTGTCTCCGTATCTTTATATATATTTATAAAAATGCACGAGAAAAATAGTTCAACGGTGCTGAGCTCCGACTTGACCGATCCCCACTGAAGTTGGATTGGTAACTTTCTGCAATCTGCCTGATATTGATTTCATCAAATTTTGTAGGATTTGCGGAGATATGTCCTTCTTTCGACCTCAGCGATTGTCCCCTCGTGCATTCTTGCCACACATGGACTTTTGTTTGTTTTTATATAAGCCCACACATTCTCAATAACATTTAAATTGGAGCTTTGAAGTGACTAATCTAATATTTTGACTTCCACAATCTTTAGAACAGGAGCATTGTTTTGTTGAAAACAAAATGAGTGTCAATCAAATTGTAACTTGAAGAAAAGCGTGACCATTTAAAATATGTAAATATTGACCCTGATTCATTGCTCATCGAATGGTATAAAATCTCCGATGTCAACAAAGCAAACGCAACCCAAACACATTACATTCCCACCACCTAAAGTTCGCAAGCGAGAAAGCATTCAAGACCCAGGTAGCCCTGGCAACACTCATGCCGAATATGGGCGGGCCAAGACAACCGGTTCGTGAGCTACTTGCAGCAGTCAGGAAATCCATCATTCGATATGATGCACCCGCATAGTCCAGTGCAACTAGCTACAGATCATACATGAAAGGAGCAGCATCCGTGTATCGTCTCAATT